>JAJPUD010000475.1:103848-140941 GCA_023553655.1 Myrmecobius fasciatus | reverse complement strand
TGAGTCATTCACTTGCATTTGTTCAATTCTTATTTTTAAAGTGTTGTTTTCTTCAGTTACCTTTTTAAGCTCCTTTTGTAACTGGCCAATTTGTTCATTGCACTCTATTTCCACTTCACTAATTTTATTTTTCAATAAATTGGTGTCTTATTCATATCTCTTTTGCAGGGCATCATATCCTTCTTGCAAGATATTGTATCCTTCTTGCACTGATTTCAGTTTATTTTCCCATTTATCCTCCAGCTCTCTTTTGAAGTTCTTTATGCAATCTTCCAGAAAGGCCTTTTGAAAAGAGGACCAGTTATGGTCCTTGCTGATTTTCTCTGGAGTTTTGTCTAAAGGAACCTCTGGATCTGGGGTCAACGCTTCTTTGCCTTGATAAAAGCTGTCTATGGTGAGAGCTCTCTTTTGCTTCTTCATCATTTTTTTTTTAGACAGCGTGGATATCTCTTAAAGGTAGGGAAAAAAAAAACGGTGGCTGAAAAGCTTTGCCCTGGGGCACTTCGGCAAGTTGACTTAAGGTGCTGGGCTGGTGGGGGCTAGGACTAAGTCCGAATTACTCCTTAAACAAGGCAAGTCTGCCAGAACACCTGCCCCCAATCAGGGCAGAGTGCCTCAGATAAACTCCAGGTGTTTGGAATTTGGAGTTTGGAGTTTGGAATTTCTGCCACGATGAGCTGAGCTGAGTCCCACCCTCACTTCTGGCCTACACAGGAGTCGTCTATTTATCTCTCTGTCCGAGTCAGACTAATCTGATATGAAGTTATCCAGAGAGCCGTGCCCAAATATTTCTGAGTTCGTTGATTTGAAGATCAATTCAGACGCTTATTTTATTGTTGATTTGAGAGAAGATAGGAGGAGATGCAGAAAGTCACCTTTTCCCTCCGCCATCTTGGCTCCGCCCCCAAATGCAAAATTCTTTACCAAAATCAAGGAAGACATATTTGGAGAGACATCTTGTTCACGAATGCACTATACCAATATAATAAAAATAACAATTTTGCCTAAATTAATCAAGAGATTTGGTGCTATACCAATTAAATGACTATGAGTTTCATTTATAGAAGTAGACAAAATAATACAAAATTCATTTGAAGGTCTAAGTGATCTAGACTCTCAAGCAAAATGTAGGGGGGAAAAGTAGAGGAGCTTGCATTTTAGCACTCAAACTATAATATGAAATAATAATGATCCAAAATATTCAGTACTATTTTAAAAATAGAAAACTCAATAGAACAGACTTGATAAATGTAGTACCTGGGTCACTCCTTCTTTCATGGGCCCTCAGAAAAGCTACCCAAGGTTTAAAAAATTCTTTGTGTTAATACCCTTCCCAAATATATGTCATGCTATTTGTACTTTAACAAAGCAGTCATACATTAATGAAACACCACAGCAAAGAGAATTTTAATGAGATAACAAATTTACAAGTGTAAAACTATGTAATTGTATACTTGTTTACTTATATATTATTATACATATTATATGCTTATATACTTGTCTATATACATAATAGGCTATTATAAAGTGATAATAAAGGGTATATATGCAGTACATTCCTACAAGTTACCACAGCACCACTGGGAAAAGGCATATATTTAAAGAATATGCTTGACTATGATTCATGCATGAAGGACACAAATATATGGAATATTCCTGGTCAGGGTGCATGTATCAAGAAGAATCTGTGGGGCTAGAATACATGTATGAGATGGAGATGGCACTATAAATCAAAAACCAGTGTGACCAGATACATATCTTCAGGGCTACAGAGTTGCTGTATGTCCCCTGGCGAGGTTGTCACATAGTTTTTTATTGCTCTTCTCTGGGGTGCACCAACTTTGTTGTACCTTGCATCTCTACTTTCCTTCTTGTTATGTCTCCTAGGTATCTCTATTGGTCTCGGGGTTATCAAGGTATTTTTTGCCATTATCTGCTGAACTCCAACTACCTAGCTTCTTCAGAGTCATCTCCTACTGTCTAAACTAGTGAAATCTCTCACTGACAAAAGATCTCTGTATTTTATTGCATAACAGCAGGCTGAGAATCACTACATTAAGTCAAGAAGTGAATAGAAACTAGTTAAATGCCCCCAAGCTGAGATTTACAAGACTATACACGCTGCCGATTAAAATATCTGTGTTTCTAGACAACCATCTGACTTTTATTTAGAAAACACCTTTCCAACTCCTATTGCATTCCTAATTGAGATTGTATGTCTCCAAAACCTCTTTGGGGGATTCTGCATTAAAAAAAAATTCAGATTATCCATGTGGAATCCAGGATGATTTCAACCACGATACTAATCTTTTTTTATTGGAATGCCGAAGAAATTTGAAAAAGGACAAGAATGAAGAGAAGACAATGTTATCACCGGTGATCTTGGTCTATGTCCCTGTCTTTATTAAGTATGCCTTCCATGGAAAAAAGACTGAGAAAATTTGATCAGCTACAATGCTTTCCATAACGTCTGATCTCTATAATTCTATGTTTCGCATCTTCAAATTTTGCAATTGCAAGTACTATTCTTTATCTTTAGTATGCAAATAAATATTGCTTGTTATAGTATACTCATAAATATACACACATACATAACTATATTAATAAGTAAAGTATCTGTATGTTGATTAGTATCTGTGTATTGATATTTTGTTCCACCTTCCCCCTTTGGAATTTAAGTAGCATCCATATTTAGAATCCCAAAGTGTGAGGGGAGGGAAAACAAAGCCTTTGATTTCTCACTTAAGCAAAAATCTCAAGGCCATTCTTCTGCCAGATAATTGACATATATCCTGAAAATGTTAATTATTTCTTGCCTTTTGCTTTTGCCCTTGTCAGTCAAGAAGGTATCTCCCCTCTTTTCCTAATGACAAGTTCATAGAAAAAAATATCCATCTGAAATCAGGTAGCATCATAGAACAGGCCTCATGGATAAGATCCTCAGTAAAACAAGTAACATTCCCTTATACTAATTACTAGACTTAATATCTCCCAAAGCATAGACCTGGAAACAGAGTTACCAGATAAAACCTTCCTCCTCATTGTTCTTTATCTGCTCTGGAACTTCTGAAAAAGAGAGAGCATCTCGAAGAATTTAGATGAGAATTTCCTTATAAAAAGAGAAAACTGAAAAGACATCTTTGGAGCTGCCACTCCCTCCCTGTCATACCAACATAAAGAAAGGTTTTTGAGGCCTCCAAGAGCACTCTCCTGTCACTAGTTAGTTATAAAGAATATCCTTTAGTAAAAATCTTTTGTATCCAAGAGATCTTGTGCATTGGTTTCATTCTCTCCTTCCTCATGTGAATGCTTGGACTGCCACATAAGAACCCCTTTAAAGAAGCATCAGCTACCAAATGAAGAAATTTAAATGGGTAGAAAAATCCGATTAGATCTCCTTGATTTTAAATTCCACAAACTCAAGGTGCTCTAATTGTGATTATTGTAGTGAATGGCCCTAATTTTCCTGCCAGTAGCAAAACCTCATTGTTGTTCTTTAATTTACTTCTACCCAACATAGAAATACCATCTCTCTAAACCAAAGCTTCTTGAACTGTAGGTCACAATCCCATGTGGAGCCAATTAACTGAAGGTAGGGATCATGAAATTATGATTTATTATCAGTAAATGTTTGATTTATATACACTTTATATACCTGTATATCTAAGATATCATAAAAATTTCCCAGGCAAAAAGGGGTTGCTAGTGGGAAAAATTTAAGAAGCCTTGCTCTATATAAGCAAGACCCAGAAGCAATCAAACATAGTGTTTTATAAACCTAACAATATAAATTATTAGAGGAAAGACTCCTTCTTACTATTGAATAAGAATTTCTGAGGAAAATGGGACAGTGATTTGTTGGGAAATGATTTACACCAATATTGTACATCATATATCATATTTATCAATCTAAATATAGATTTTTTGTAATCCTAACATCTCAAATAAAGCTAAGCATATAATGAGTCCTTAACGAATTACTGTTGATTGATAAGTTAATCATTTAAAAATTAGAGATCAGAAGTATTTGCCAGGTTTATAGTTAGCAGAAGAATTCAAAAGCTAACAAGCAATAAAGGAGATCATAAAATGTAAAATGGACAGTTCTATAATTATATAGATTTCTAATTATACAGGATATTTGAGATTTAACAGCTAAAAACTGCACTAAGACTTTTGGAATGGCCTGGGTAATTATGTAATTTATATAATTTTGTACAAATCATATAAAATATAGATGCTGCTGCACACATAATTAATTTGACAAGATTATGAAAAGAAAAACTATTGTAAAAACTCTGATATTCAACATATTATAAGGAATTGAAACAGATATATGAGACAAAGAGGCCTTCCCCAAAAGACAAGCAAAGGATGTGAACTGAACCAAACTCAATATGTTTCCCCAGAAATGTTCTTTTCTTCCAAAGTTCACTATTATGTTGAGGGTACCACCATTCTCCCAGTCCTGTGGGTTTGCAACATCATAGGTATCAAACTTGACATCTCAGTGTTTCTCATCTCATATATCCAATTTATTGTGATGTTCTGTAAATTTCATGTTTGCAATATCTCTAAATACACCTTTTTTTCTCCTTTGATAGGGCCACCATACTGACTCAGATCATTATTACCTCGTGCCTAAACTATTGCAATAGCCTAATGAGCAGTCTACCTGCCACAAGTCTTTTCTCATTCCAGTTCATCTTCCATTTAGTTGCCAAAGTGATTTTTACTAAAGTGTAAGTCCAACCATATCACATCCCTATTCAGTAAATTCCAGTGGCTTTCTTTGAATTTCAGGATCAAATACAAAATCCTCTGTTTGGAATTCAAGGCCCTTTATAACCTATCCCCAAACTCCAGATCCTTCTATTTACTAAAAAACTACCCCATCTCTCTTTTCTGGGCATTTTCTCTGACTGTCCCTCATTTCTCTCTCTTTTTTTTTCTTCTTTCCTCTTTTAGATTGTAAGTTTCTTGAGGATAGGGAGAACCTTTTACCTCTTTTTGTATCCCCAGTGCTTAGCACAGTGTATAGGACATATTAGGCATTTAATAAATGCTTACTGACTGACTGAGGAAATGAACAATTTTCATAAAAAGAAATAAAAACTATCAGCAGTCATATGAAAAATGCCCTAATATTTAAATGCATACTAATGCAACTCTGAGGCTTTATTTCATATTTACCCAATTAGAAAAGATCACAAAATATATAAATTATCAATGATGAAGATGTTACAAGTAAAGAAGCATAATAATACATTATTTAGGGGACTATGAATTAGCCCAATGGATCTAGAAAATAATTTGGAATTATGTGAGAAAAGTCAATGCATGATTATAATCAATTTGGTCCCAATATTTGGCATATAATCCAAGGAAGTCAAGGAAAAATGCCAAAATATTTATAATAGCATTTTAATAGATACAAATAAAACCATATATGATTTTATTCATATTTTAGGGAATCACTGTACAAATGCATTCTTGCATATCATTGAAATGAAATGAAATCTATCAATAAGCCATTATTAAGCACTTGCTATGTGCCAACCACTATGATAAATGCAAGGGATGCAAATACAAAAATGGAACATCCTTTGCTTTCATGGAGCTAAAATTATAGTAGATGACTTCAAAGAAACTTGGAAAGACTTACACAAACTAATGGAGTTAAGAAAGCATGGTGATAATAATATAAATAAAAAACTAATAACTATTTTGCATTTATTCCATTTATACTTAATTATGTACATAATCTCCCACAATGGAATACAAATTTCTTGAAAGCTAGGATTGTTTCATTTTTTTTCTTTGTTTCTTCAGTGCCCAGCATAGTGCCTAGAATAGGCTTATTGAGTGAATCTTGCTGCAAAATCTAGCAGGAAATACAGAAGTAAGGTATGCAAGGATCAAATAAAACAATGGATGTAAAGTATTTTGTAAATCTTAAGTAACTATGTAAATGTCAACTTTTTAAACATTAATACTTTTACTTTCATTACTGCTTTACTATTGTTTTCGTTATGATTTTATCTTGAAAGAAATCATATATGGCTGAACTTAGATTACAGAATAGGCAAAAAATAAGTGATAGGAACAAGATAATTGCATTGAACCCATTTATTGTCTATTGTGTGGGGGAGAGGTAAAAGCGAAGTGATAATAACATTTCTACATCACAATTTATCCTGAGACAATAATCATAAAAATTATTTGGTGCTGGCTAATAGAAAAGATCAACAGAACAAACTAAATAAGGAAGAATAAGAAAAATTGAACTCAGTAATCCAATGCTCAATTAACCAGAAAAAATTAATGAAGAATTCTCCATTTGATGAAAAAATGCTGGAAAAAATGGAAAGCAGGTCAGCAGATATGATTTAGATCCACATCTTATATGATATTAAACTCAAAATGAATATCAAATGTTACTCTGAAAAGAGCTGATTGGGTAAAAATCATTACAAGTTTATCATAGATAAGCTTCTGATATCCAGGATATATAAGTAATGAAACAAACATGTAAGACTAGGAGCTATTTCCCAAAGGGCAAGTGGTCAAACAATATAAATAAACAGTTCTTAAAAGAATTTCAAGCTATTACCAACCATATTAAAGATGGTTCCAAATGACTAACAATAGGAAAAATTAAAATGAAAATACCTCTGAGGTTCCACCATGTACAGAGAAAATTGATAAAGATGACAAAAAATGGAGTCAGTGTTGGAGAGGCTTCTAGAAGACACTATTAGTCAAGCTGAGAATTGTTCCAGCCATTCAGGAAATGAATTTGGAATTATAGCTTTAAAAACTTATCTAAAATATCCATACACTGACTCAGAGATCCCATTGGAAGTAAAAGGCATAAAGAAGGTCCCAGATACCACAAAATTTTCTTATGAAGCAGAAAAGAACTAGAAGCAAATAGCCATTGACTGTGGGGTGTTGAGATAAAAAATTTTAGGACTTACAGAAAGTTCAGGGCAGGAGGTAAGACAGGAATATTTTGCAAAGAAGTTGAAGCTATAGAAGTAGATGAGATTGGCAATGAAGAGCGTGTGTAAAGAGAATGGGGATAAGGAAAGAATGTTAGGGAATATTGGTATCTTAAGATATCAGGAAAATGGTAAGTACCCAATGAGAGGCAGAAAAAATATTAAAGAGAATAAGAACCCATACCATAAGATGTCTCAGAGGCAAATGAAGGAGAGAATTCCCAGTAGAAGGGGATTGCTGATGGCATTAAATGCTACAAAAATATCAGTATTGAAAATTATAAAAAGATTGGGTTGGGTGATTAAAATATCACTGGTGACCCTCAAAGGAACAGTGTCAGAGCAGACAGAAGAGATATTCCAAGGTCTTGAAGAAGTAATGGGTACTACTAAAGCAGAGATATCAGGTATAGAAAACTTTTAAAAATAGCAGTAATAGAGAAGAGAAAGAAAGCTGCATGAGATAGCTGGGCAAAAGTAAGATTTTGTGTATGTGTGTGCATGTGTATGTGTGTATGTGTTGAAAAATAAGAGACCTGAGCATGTTTGTAAACAGATGGGGATAAGTCAGTTGAGAGGAAGGGATTAAAAATGCATGAAACAGAGGGTATAACTGCAGGAGTAAAGTCCTAGAAGACGTGGGTGGTGATAGGATCAAGGTCATAGAAACATATTTATTATGTTTAGGACAAGAAAAATTTTTTCACGAACAACCATGATTTTTTTTCTTTTACATCATTCAAACAGATAGTGTGCCCTAACAAGAAACATAAAAGCTCCCTGACTGGGCAAAAGAATGAAACGCGTCCTTACGTGTTTTAAAAGAGAAAATTATTATTATTTTTTCAAAAAAAGCTTTTTTCCATTTAATAAACAAGTAGATGGCCAAGAATCAGGAGAGCTACACTAATTGAAAAAGCAAAGTACAGGAAGTAGAAGAATAGATGCAAGCCATCAAGGACAAGAAAAATCTTTATAATTGAGGCAATTATCAGTACTATGCATGTTTTACATTTAAAAGTAAATCCAACTTATTTCTATAAAAGTGTCCTTCTTTCTATAGTACATTGGAGGAGCATATGATATTCCTAGTTTTTAGGTTTTTTTAATATGTGAGGAAAGCCTAAGCAATTTCCCTGGAAATATCAGAAGGAAGCATCAGGTGCCAATCATCAAACATAAAGGCAAAATATTAGGAGGACAGTGAAGTACCACTCAAAATGCCACAGGATATATTTATGCTGTGAAAAATCATCTAAAGGAACAAAAAGCCAAAAATATCAAGAGAAATTATGGGGGGAAAATTAAAAATGGCTTTAGCAGTACCATATCTCAAATCAATATTGCAAAATGGTAAACATCAAAATGATGACTGGTTAATAAATAGAGAAGTTAATTACTGGTGCAGATTAAGGACCCATAGAATCAAATGGACACATGAGCAAAAAGTGTTTAATAAACTCAAAGACCTCAGTTACTAGAGCAGGGGCTCATTATTTTATAAAAACTACAGGGAGAGCTTGAGGGTAGTCTGGCAGAAACTAGTCATAGACTCACACCATATATACCAAGACAAACTCTAAATAGATACTTGATTTAGCCATAATAGTTTACTTCATAAGAAAATCTGAAGAGCATGAAAGAAATTATCTTTTAAAGGTATGGATAGGTGAAGATTTGATGATCAAAGAATAGAGAGCATCATGAGAGAGAAAATGCTTTATTTTGAATACACAAAATTATAAAAACTTTGAACAAATAAAGCCAATGTAGTTAAAATTTAAAGAGAAACAGATGACCATGGCGGGGGGTTTGAATCTTTGTAGAGGTTTCTCTGATAAAGGTTTCATATCCAAAATATATAAGGAACTAATTCATATTTATAAGAGTAAGAGTCATTCCTCCAATAGATAATGAGCCAAAGGATATTAACAGGGAGTTAGTTTACCAAAGAAGATATCCTAGGTATCAATAACCATGAATACTCCACTTCACTAATAATTAGAGAAATACAAATTAAAACAATTCTGAGTTTTTACTTTACACCCATCAGATTGTCAAGGATGACAAAAAAAAAAAATAAAATGGCAAATGTTTCAGGAAAATAGGCATACTTGTGAATCTCTGCTTGGTTCAGGTATTTTGCACTCTTCCTAAAAAGGCATTAAACTGTGTATACCCTTTGACTCAGTGACAGCACTATGAGAAACATACAACAAAGAGATGAAAGAAAGGAGATGAGCTATATATACAAAAATTCTTAGAAGCTATGTGGGTACCTGCATATTGGGGAATGGATGATCAAATTTTTACATATGAGTAGAAGAGAATATTATTGTATTATTAGAAACAATAAAATGAAAAATTCTAAAGAACCCCAGGAAGAATGGTATGAACTGCTTCTGATTAAAGTAAGCAGAGCAATGAAAATAATTTAGTGATAATAAGATTACAAAGAAGAACAATTAAAGAAAAACAATTTTCAAACTGATCAATACAATGACAAATCATGGTTCACAAAGATGAAGCATGCTACATACTTCTTGACAGAGAAGTGATAGAATCAAATACAAAATGAAAACTCAGCTTTTGCTACGGCTATAGCAAGAATTAAGGCATTTTGTTGAGGGGTTTTTTGGTTTGTTAGCTAGTGGGGGTGGGGTAGGGGAAGCACTTAATCAATAAAGAAAATAAAAAAGAAAAGAGAAAATTCTGAAAAGAAAATCTTGAATGGGGATAATTGAAGGCTCTTCCCTAAAGATATTAGACCAATGTGCTGACTGGGGGGGGTGTAAAAAAAGCTACAAAATATTGAGATATTTTGATATTGATGCCATTTTGATATCAACATCAAGAAAAATTTTTAAATTTTAAAAATAAAATGTATAAAATCATGGTACATACAAATTTGAGCCCAAAAAGAGTATAATAGCCTTTTGTACCTTAAGGAAATTGCCATGAACTTGAAATAAAGTCCAAACAAAGGGACAAAAGATAATTGTTGTAGTGAAAACAATTGTCATGTGAGAACAAATTAAAATTACAGATATTGTTCTGTCTGGAACAATGATGGCTGAGAAGGAATATGGCCTAAGTTTATAAAAGAAGAGAGGGAATGGATATAATGAATACAGATTTCCCCAACAAATTTCAATAATATCAGAGCTACAGGGAATGTCTTTAAGCCTTCTCCTCCCTGAAAAAAGTCAATGTAGGGCACTTTTGATTTTTAGAGTTTCTTTTTTTAAAATTAAAATATATATATATATTTATTGATATTTTTTGTTATGTCACTTTTATTTGTCAGCATATCCCTATCTTCCCTCCATTCTATCCTTTTTAGGGATTCCCTGTTTTGGCCAAGGGGCACTCTGGATTAAGTGGCTTGCCCAGGGTCACACAGCTAGTAAGGAATAAGCGTTTGAAATTGGATTTGAACTCATGAACTCCTAACTCCAGAGTCAGTATTCTGTTCACTGAGCCACTTACCTGCTCTGTCCCATCCTTTACAACAAAGAACAAAAAACAAAAATAATTCAACAAAACTAATATACAAATCTCTTTTAGGATCAGATAATAAGAAACATTCCTTTCCAAAATAGCTAATAAGGTTATAAATTCTGGAAGAGAAATGTTATTCAGAAAAAACTGAACAAAATTATAAATGCTTGATTTAGAAGTCTATTTTGTTGGAAACTAAGATATTCTGGGGTAAATTCTAATAAATTTCTGTTGATCTAATGTCAGGAAAGACAAATATGATCTTGCAAAAATATCTTTTGGCAGAAAAAAAAACTAAGTCTTTGGCTAGAAGAATGTTAGCCAGTCGGTCAATTCTTGATTTCAATAATTCAGCAAACATTTTTGATCTGCTTACTATATATGAAGCATTGGGCTATACTCTGGGGAATATGAAAAAAAAACAACAAATAACTTAAGGATCTTAACTTTGACAAAGGAAACACAATATCAACATAGGGGAAAATAAGTCTTCTTAGTTAAGTAACAAAAATAATTAGGAGGAAAAACCTACAGAACTTCCTGTGCTTTGCTGAGATACTAAGGAGGCATCAGTATAATACCTGATATGGTGGAAAGAGCAATGGCTCTGAAACTAGATACACTGGTTTCAAATCATGTTTCTATTTCCCATGACCCTCATGACTTCAGGGAACTTAGTTTCTTTATCTGTAAAACAAGGGTGTTGTATTAGGTGACCTATAAGATTCCTTATAGTTGCAAATTTAGGATCTTATGAATATGCCTGCTTTTATAAGTCATTGTCTACTGAATAATCAATTTATTTAATGAAGCTATTGTTCTTTTGGTAAAGTAGAATAACTGTACTTAAAGTTAATATTAAATACCTGTAAAAACTGATGTATTTCTCAGTATTTAAAAAAATTCCATACTTACCATTGGAGAAAAGAGGAATATATAAAATATGTTCTTATTTGAATAGCAAAAGAAATGGGGTGCTGTGGATGGGGCAATGTATTTGATGTAACATTATTACCATCCCCAAAAGAGATCTTGGTATAATCAGAAAGAGGTAAACCAAACATTAAAGGGCTACAATGTCTGAGTAGAATATTGAATCAGAAACAAAGAGGTGAAAGGGATCTGAGAAGTCATTTACAATCAGCCTCTTCACTTTAAATATAGAGAAATTGAAACCTCGTAATTTGTCCAAGGTCACACAATAGTGAACAGCGAGGCTTAGATCCAAATCCAGGTTCTCTTGATTACAAGTCAATGACTCTTTTCATTTTACTACAAGATGATGAAAAATTAGGAGTGAGGAGGAGCGCTATAGACAGTGATTTTAGTTGACTCAAGGGTTCATGGCCTCGAGGATACAATGGTTGACTGGATAAATTCAGAAAAACTTGGAAAGACTTATATGGACTGATGCAAAGTGAAATGAGGACAGCACTGTTTACAGTAAAGTAACATTATGGGATAATCAACTAATATTGACTTAGCTCTTCTAAGCAATACAATGATCCACAAAACTCCCAAAAGATTCATGATAGAAAATGCTATCCATAAGAATTAGTAAAGTCTGAAAGTAGATAGAAGTATACTATTTTTGCTTTTTTGTTCCTTTCCATGTTTTTTTTCTTTTGTCCTATTTATTCTTTCACAACATGACTAATGGGGAAATATGTTTTACATGATTGCATATATATAACCTATATCAAATTGCTTGGAGTCTTTGGGAGGGAAGAAGAAGAATTTGGACTCAAAATCTTTAAAAAAGAATGCTTAAAATTGTAATTAAATGTAATTGGAAAAAATAAAATACTATTAATTTTTTTAAAAAGAAATAAAAGGTTAACAACTATTTTAAATTAAAATATCTAAAACATTCATTCTTCATGTTCTGAGACCCAGGGCTCTGAGCTAAGCAACTCAATCTGTCAGCAACTTCCTTCTACTCTATCAATTTTAAGCAATACTCTTTTAATATTTGTCAGCTTTGCCCTCCAGGAGCTAACATCTCATTAAGAGAACACAGGTGGAAACCCAGCTTCCTCCTGGGTCCTCTTTGGCTGATTTGTCAATTTCAGTTCATAGCATCGAGTGACTTTCATTTCGTTTATTATCGCCCTATTACTCTGTGACCTTTTACCCACCATTTAGCTAGGGCATTGGTTGGTAATTCTCAGATCCTTTTCATGATATGCCTGCAATAATGGAAAATAGCAACCTGCATGCAATTTGTGCAGTGCTGTTTACCTCTGTGCAGTTTGCTCTAGTCCTATGGGTACTTCCAGAGCCCACGAAGGGGGAAATTGGTTTAATTAAATAACATCACAGGATTTGTGGATTTCAGATCAACACAGGAGGTCATTAGGATAGCCCCCAAATGTCCAAGGAATGGTGCTATCCACCACACACACTACATACAATCAAAGTTAGAATTACAAACAGAATGCATGCCTTTCAGAGAAGAATGTGTTTGTTCTATTAAGCATGTAGTTAGATACCGCTCAATGGAAGCATTTTCTTTGATATGTTCATATGTTCATCCATTGTTCATTTGTTTCAATGAAATTGCTTAATGTTTTTGATTTATCATGCATGATACACACAGGATGTTCTCTACACCCTTCAATTTATAGAATAGTTTCCAATATTTCTTGTTCCCTGGATCAGTGCCTACTCTCTCTTCATCACACTGATTTTGATGAATCCCTTCTCAGGGGTGAAGAATTCAAGGTGGGTGTTGGGCTGCTGATTCCTTGTTCATAACTCTGTGGAAGTCTAGGCAAATAGGAATGGTTGTCCTTGAAAGCAGGGCTGCTGAATTGGAAAATCCAGCCCTTCCCCCACCCCTGCTCTTAGATTTTCAACACCAAGTTAGAGATGGGTAGTCAGGAGCTGAGAATTTTATGCCTTGGAGTACTATGAAATAGAGAGTTTTAGGCACCCAGAGAGCAGAATAAGGGCCACTGGTAAATAGGTAGCAAAAGAAGAATTAGAAGTAATAAGAATAGCACAAAAACCTTGATAATTTTGCCTATGCCTTTTTTATTTTCTGATTCAGTGCCATTTGATTAAATAGGCTTTTTACAAACCAAATACCTACTGGGTGCACCATCAGGTACTAGAAACTGTGGGGAATGATAAACATTCCTGCTCTCCAGGAACTTGCAATCTACTAAGAGGTTACAAGGTGTGCATGAAGAAATAAATGGTTCAGGTATGGGAAGATAATACTAACAATGCAGGGAAATAAGTAAAGGTTTCATGTGGGGAATGGCACCCATAGACTTTTAAAAGTAGCTCAGAATTCTGTGAAATAATAGGAGAGAAGGAAAAGCACTCTAGCAGAGGCCAGAGATAGCCAATAATGTCACCTGTTTGAGGAACAGTTACTAAGCTAATTTAGTTAGAATAGAGAGTCCTTAAGAAGGATATAATATAAAATAAATCTGGAAATGTAGGCTGAAGCCAATGCATGAAGGGTTTTAAATGCCAGACAAAGGAATTTTGTATTTTATCCTCAAGCTAATAGGGAAAGCTCCTGAAGTTTCTTGATCAGGAGAATGACATGATTATGTCTATTCTTTAGAGAGATTATTCTGGCAGCTATTTAAAGGATGGATTAGAAACAAGAAAAAACAGAAACAGTAATTAAGAACCTTGTGCAATAATGTAAGATAGAGTTGATAAGGGCCTGAACCAGAGTAGTGGCTGCATGAGTATATTTTGGAGGGAATCAATATGACCGGTTAGGTGGAGCAGTGGATAGAGTGAAACCCTGGAAGCAGGAGGACCTAAATTGAAATCTAGCCTCAGAAACTAGCTGTGCAACCCCAAGCAAGTAACCCTGTTTGCCTAAGTTTCCTTCTCTGTAAAAATGAGCTGCAGAAGAAAATGGCAAACCACACCAGTATTTTTGCCAAGGAAACCCCCAAATGGGGTCAAGAAAATAGGACATTACTGAAAGGATTCATCAGCAATTGATATGAGAGACATTGTAGATATAGACTTAGAAATTGATTAGATATGGGGGACACTGAAGAGTAAACAACTCAGGATGAATGATACTTTTAATCTACAAAGATGACAGCGCCCAACTTGAAAAAGGAAATTAAGAGAAAGGGCTTATTCAGGGTTAAGGAAAATAAGTTCCATATTAGACATATTTAGTTTGAGATGCCTGTATTATTTGGGGGATCTCTTGTCTAAAGGTTTCCAATACTTTTGATTATATATCCCTATTGGAAAAAAAAGAGTTTGTACTTCTGTTTATATTTGCTGATAAGAATTACATACATGTATCATAATACAAATAATTATATATATATTATAAAATATATAAAAATAGAATTTAAAAGGATGAGATACAATTGAATATTATTGAATCCTAGAGTCACTAGGAAGTCATTAAAGTTTACTGAGTAGGGAAGTGATATAGTCAGGCCTAAAAAGGAATGCTTGATATAGGGACACTATTAAGGATACTATTGAAATAGTGTAAGAGGGAATGATGACTTGAACTAAAGTGGTAACTATGTGAATGGAAAGAAGGTGATAGATGAGAGAGTGATTAGAGAAATGAAAAATTTGGCACCTCATTGGATATGTGGAATAAGGGAATGGGAAGGAATCAGAGAAAATGCCAAGCTTGTAAACTTGGGTGACTGGAAAATGACAGAAGTAAAGATCCTTGGAAGAGGACTAGATTGGGGGAAGAAGTAATGAATTGTGCTTTGAACATGTATTTGAGAGGCCATGGGCATCTCAAGCTTGGAATGCTCAATAGAAAATAAAATAGAAGAGAAACTAAGGACACTGGTTAAGGATGTCAATATGGTAGTCATTTACATAGAAATAATAAAATACAAGAGAGCCGATCAAGGCACCAAATTTAAAAAATGATAGAACTTTGGGGTCCACCCAGAGTTAAGTAATGGGATATGATGATATGATATGATAGAATATATGATATGATGATCCAACAAAGGAGATTGAGAAATAGTCAAATAGGTGAGAAGTAGTCAAATAGGTAAGAAGAGAACCAAGAGTGAACAGTTTTATGACAACTCAGAGAAGAGAAAATAAATATCCAGAAGAAAAAGGAAGTTGATAGTGTTGATTGTTGATGAGAAATTAAAAAAAAAAGGACAGTACTGAGAAGAGGTCATTTGATTTGGCCATTAAGATTTCATTAATGGGTGACTTTGTAGACAACAGTTTCAGTTGAGTGAATAGTTAATAATAATAAGGAGCCTGAGAACATGAGAGATTAGGAGAATAGTGTTATATTCCACAGAAATAAGGAAATATGGAAGAAGAGCTAGTTTGTAGAAAGAACAATAATCATAATTCATCCCTGTTATTTTTATAAAAGTAGAGGAAATAGAGGAGGAGAAGCTTTCTCACTGGACATTGTTTCAGTCTATGGTAGTCAGGAGGTAATTGGGGGGAAGGAGAAGGGAAAGTTGCAGAGTTTGGGAATACTGCAGAATAAGGAGGGGAAAGAGTTGAGAGCTATTGAAGGCTATAATATATTTGTATCTGAGACAAGCCCAGAGTTGGTTATGGGAAGAAGGGTGGGATATGACCATTTTTTTCTTGCCCTATCATTAAATGATCATACATAAAATTTGATGGCAAGTCATAGCCCTTTTCTTTCATGTCCCCCCAAGTGATCCTGGCCCTTACTTTGAAGACTACTGGTAAAAAATAAATAAACCAGCTATACTACACATACATAAACACAGTGAAAGGTGGGGTATCTAGATTTAGAGTTGGTAGAAAGTTCAAATTAGAATCAAGATTTAAATTCAAATCTTACTTCAGGTACTTTGATCATGGATTTGAAGTTGGAAAGGATCCTAGAGGTTATGTTTAATTTTCTCACAGATGAGAAATTTAAGGCTATTGCTGTCTAAGATCCTATAGACTAGAAGTGTAACTAGCATCTGAACTCAAGTCCTCTTATTCCAAGGCCAGTTCTTTTTCCATTATACCATACTTCCCTGGCTGTGTGACTTAGTTGAGTGAATAATTAAGAATAATAAGGAGGCTGAGAACATGAGAGATTTTAAGAATAATAGTATCTTCCATAGAAATAAAGAAATATGGAAGAATAGGCAGTTTGGGAAAAGGACAATAATCATAATTCATCTCAGTCTGGGCAAGTCATTTAATCACTCTTAGATAGCTTCCTCATCTGTAAAATAAGAATCTACATAACATCTAAGATTTCTTCTAGCTCCAAATCTATGATCTAAATACCTTAGGAGTTTGTTGAGTGGATCAAATGAGATAATATAATGCTACACAAACCTTAAATAAAGCCTATGCACATGGGAACTATTACTCTTATCACTTAATCTATTACCTGCTGATAGTTTCAGAGCAGAGAGAAAGATCAGGTCTTTTTCAAGGATATGGATCATGTCAGTCCTGGAACTGTGAAGAATAGATGGGAAGTGCACAGAAAAGAAAAAAAGGATAGCTTGCCAGGAAGCAAAGAAAAGATGGACATTCATGAATATAATGTCTTCTATTATTATATACGATTTTTTGAAATGGAAATTTATTGTTACATACTTTGAATCCTCCCTGATATTCTATTGAGCACAACAATGTTTTGGTTTTGGTTTTCTTTTTTTTTAATTTTGTATTTAGTTTTAAATAAATAAGGACTTAAAGCTTAAAAAATAAATTTAAAAAAAGAATAGATGGGAAAGGGTCAAATATTAAGAAGAGTGACTGGGAACTATTGTGATCCACAGGAAAAAATCCAAGGTCAATCTTTGTGATTTATTAATGGAAACACACAGCCTCCCCTTTCTCCCATTCCAATCCTCAAACCACCCTACAAACCTTATTTCAAGCACATTCTGTGTAAAATTACTCTATCATCATCATTGCCCATTATTAAATTTATTTGTTTCTTTTTTAATTTTAATAACTTTTTATTTTTCAAAATACATGCAAAATTCAACCTTTCAAAACCTTGTGATCCAAATTTTTCTCCCTCCTTTACTTCTGACCCCCTTTCCTAGATAGCAAGTAATCCAATATGTTAAATGTATAATTCTATACATATTTCCACATTTATCATGCTGCACAAGAAAAATCAGATCAAAAAGGGGGAAAAATGAGAAAAAAAGAAAACAAATGACAACAACAAAAGTGAAAATACTATGTTGTGATCCACATTCAGTCCCCATAATCTTCTCTCTGGGCACAGATGACTCTCTCCCTCACAAGTCTATTAGAATTGGCCTGGATCTGAAAAGAGTTACATACATCATAGTTGATCATCACATAATCTTTTTGTTGCTGTGTACAATGCTCTCTTGATTTTACTCACTTCACTTAGTATCAGTTCATGTAAGTCTTTTCAGGCCTTTCTGAAATCATTCTGCTGATTGTTTCTTATAGAACAATAATATTCCATTCCTTTCATATGCCATAACTTATTCAGCCATTCCCCAAGTTAAGGTCATCCACTCGGCTTCCAATTTCTTGCCACTACAAAAAGGGCTGCTATAAACAGTTTTGCACATGTGAGTCCTTATCCTTTTTTATGATCTCTTTGGTATATAGACCCTGTAGAGATACTGCTGGATCAAAGGGTATGTACAGTTTAATAGCCCTTTGGACATAGTTCCAAATTGCTCTTCAGAATGATTGGATCACTTCACAACTCCACCAACAATGTATTAGTGTCCCAGCCTTCCCACGTCCCCTCCAAAATTTATCATTATCTTTTCCTATCATCTTAGCCAATCTGAGAAATATGTAATGGTACTTCAGAGTTGTCTTTAATTTGTACTTCTCTAATCAATAGCATCACTAAATTTATAAATGCAGTATAACAATCAAATCTCTCTATGGCATCACGAGCCATCCTCTACACATCATCCAAAATGACATTCCTAAAGCACATTTCTGACCAAATCATTTCCCTGCTCAAGAAGTGCTACTATTTCCCATTGTATTTTTAGGATAAAATACAAACTTCTTTGTTTGTTGACCTTAGATTAACTTTTCATTAGTGCTTCGCATTACTCTGATATATATTGACTGTGTGACCCTGGGCAAGTCATTTAACTTTAGTCTTCCAGAAACAGCACTCTATCCACTGGACCATAACACTCTAATCCCTAAGTTTCTTAAAGTTGTTTGTTCCATGCCAACAATCCTGTCCTCCCTTCAGTTTTATATTGTAATACCTAACTCTTTAAGACTTAGCTCAGTGTGCCTTTCCACATAAGATCTTTTCTGATGCCCCTAGTTTTTAGTGTTCTTCCTCTCTCTTGAAATCACTTCTAATTTTTTTAATATAATTTCTGTTTTTTTTCCCTGTCTTTGTGTGTGTTTCAGTCACACTCTCCCCCTCCAAAGCACTGCCTTAGTAGAACATAAGGTTTTTTTTGTTTTTTTTTTTGTTTTTTTTGCTTTTTGCTGAGGCAATTGGGGTTAAGTGACTTGCCCAGGGTCACACAGCTAGGAAGTGTCTGAGACCAGATTTGAACTCAGGTCCTCCTGACTTCAGGGCTAGTGCTCTAACCACTGTGCCACCTAGCTGCCCCAGAACATAAGTTTTTTGAAGACAGAGGTTTCATTTTTGTTTTTGAATTCCCAATACCTAATAAAGGTGGAACATAGCAGGGGCTTTTTAACTGAAATAGAGGAAACCTTGTGATAACATTATTCACCTTATCTTATTCCCTGAAATGCCAATAAATTGTGTTGCTCAGCTCAGTAAAATTCTTATTTTCACTCTAATTTTTATTTTGTGCTTAATAGCCATTGCCATTATAATGACAATGCAATATTAGGTCTCTATAAAGATCTATTTTAAGCTGTTATAGTCCACATTTTTCCAGTCTAGGAATATATTCCCCGTTTATAATCTTATTCCTATGGAACTCATGGCCATGTTGGTTCTATTAAAAAATCATCTACTGCCATGTTATAATAAAACCAATAAAAAATGTAGGTAGGGAGCACCTGGACTAGGCAAATAATTCGTTACCTTCCTAAAATAGCCATGCTTTCTTCTACTTTAATGGTCTAGCTGGACTGCAATGAAGCAGAACTTGACTCATTAAAGAAGCACCTCTGAATAACTGAATTCACACCTACAAGTCTGTTTTTCTATTTCAAAACTCTTAAGAGTTTGTCACATGTTTTTCATGAAGTCTTTAAACAACAGCTTCCCATCCCCTCCCCAGTCCCAATCCCTACCTACTGTCTATTAGGCAATTATTGTCCATAATTGCCCTCCTCCATCTAAATGCTTTTATTTCCATCTGGAAAGGGAACATGGAAAAGAGGGAAGGCAGGAGGAGTTAGTGAATAGTATTTAGGGACTGTATGTTAGCTTGAGAAATCTCAATTGCTCACTTAAAAATCATAAAATATTATAACTGGAAAAGACCTTGGAAATCCTCTGGTCGTTTATCTTCATGTTCTGAAACTCTAATAGCTACCTAACCTCTCTGACCTCAAATTCCTCAACTGAAAAAAAATTGAAAAGAAGGGTTGGAGGAGAGTGGGGGTGCTTAACCCATTGGGTTTTTTTGTCAGTCTTGTGAAAGTATTAGACCTCTTCTCAGAATGTTTTAAATGTATAAAATAAAGTATGTAGGGTTAAAAAGGAAATGAATCTTATTGAAATATACATATCTACCCAATAGACATCTAGGTATATGATGTACATATACATCTAAATATAAATATAAATACATATATATATATATATATAATATACATATTTACACATACAGATTCCAGGATTAAGAACTACTGGACTGATGATGAGTTCACAATCCATGAACTTTGACCAGTCTTTGTCTTCTCCTCTACACGTATCCATTACCAACACCCTTACCTCCATATATATGCAGATGAATTTTTGAGTATAGTCTGTATACTTCTGTGGGCCTGGCCTTCACTTTCTAATGGGGCAAACCCAGTGACCCTTTCTGGTCCTTGGACCATCGTGGAGGGAGGAGAGGTACCTGCTTCTGGCCATGACTCATGACTCAGAGGCTGTCAGTGGGAGATGACAAAGAGCCCCCTAGTTGGCTGCTGAGCCAGAAGATCTAATAATTCAGTGGACCTTTTGAAAGAGGTAATACTTTCCTTACTGGGCTCCCCGTATGCTACAGCTCTCTAGTTGGCATTAGGTAATTGCTGTTAGAATTGAAGGTCATTCCTTCTCTACCCCAGAATCATGATAACTCCTATCATCCAATGTGGAATCATGGACCCAGCTAGCCCAGCACTTAGCACAGTCCCTGGAACATATTAGATGCTTACTAAAATCCTATTCACTAGATCAAGTTGTGTCCCTGGATGCCATTTTTGCCCCTCTTTCTTTTCATTTTTTTTTTTTGGATTTGGGGCAAACCAGTAATCTAGCCATGAGTGGTAGGAAGGACATTGTTTCTACTAAAGTTTTCCAATGCTTCATAGTACTGTGAAAGTGATTTTGGGTCCCCAAAGCCTAACACAGCAAAGGAAGGTGCTGGGGTGTACCTAGACTTAGTCCATCAACTTACAAATAACTTAACAAAATCTTAAAATAGTCACACTAATTTTTTTAACTCTAAAAGTCCTTCAGTAATGCAAAAGAGCAGAATTTGGCTCTAAAGAGGCACACACTAAAGCTATAAAGGCTTACCCCACCATTATAAAGAGCAGACTCCCTAAGTCTGAAGAAGATTGGCCACCAGGGTCTACTAATCTTTTTTCAAAGATAACAGCAACTTATAAAGATCTAAAGGTTATAGGAACTGCATTTTATATTGATCAGTAAGGAGTACCCACAATGATGATGAAATCATGGGTCTACATTATAATGAAGTAACTCCCAGAAATAAATTGGGATCATGTGGTTGATTTTGCAGCCCATGTAAGAAGGAAAGTTGGGAAGGGACTTTTGCAGATTAAAGTATAAGAGAAGAGAATAAATTTCTCTTGTTACAGGAAAATAGCAGGGAAGATTCTTTTTCTTCTTCTAGTACAGAGATTTGCTTTGTAGAACTAGAAGAGGAGTACTCAGCTTATTCATCTGCACCAGGGCCAATGATGAGGCTTTATAAAAATGATTTTATCAGCATACATAAAATTACTTGCTCTCCTAAGAAGGGCCTGAATTAAAATCAAATGAATTGTTATCTTCTGAAGGTTTTCATGGGGTTTTGATTTTCTGACAAGAGTAAATGCAAGCCCAGTATTCTCTATTTTTCTCCCTTCTTTCTTGGCACTTACCTCTTTTTCCACAATGAAAGAACCAAATTGCCTCCTCCGTGAAAGGAGAGTGTCTAGCTGTAAGCACCAATCAATTGGGAAGGACGTTTGTGGGTAGGAGTTGTGAAGGATTGCAAGCTTGACCTTGAAAATAATGAGAAATAACAGAGGCTACTGGCAAAGAAGTGTTCTTTCCTCGCGTGCTGTTTTCTCTCACATTTTTAATTTAGTTTAAATTTCTATCGTCTACCACCTACTCACATATTCACGTGCCCCATTAACATCATAATGTATGTTAAAAAAGCTTTTGCAGCTGGTTCAGAAGCTTCTCCTTGAAAGCTAATAGCATCATTTCGACTCAATGATGCCATGTATAATGTAATCTAATAAAACTATGTCATAGGCACTCAAAAAGCAGAGTCAGAAAAAGAACAGCCCATTTACCCAAAGGATCAGTAACCAAGCATGGAGATACTTGAGAAAACCCATGTGCTTCAGTGGTTTAATTCACTTCAAACATTAATTAAACACCTTGGACATGGAGTATACATATGAGTGGATTTAGTGTATGTACAGGTATGCAGCTTGACAGTTGTATATCTGGTGTTTATCTACATGCATGCATGCATGTGTGTGTATATGTGTTCTGTTTATTTGTATCTCCAAATTTTTTGTTTGGGGATGGTGTGTTTCTGTCAATGAGTCAACGGATATTTCTTAATTTTCTACTGTGAGCCCAATGGGGATCTGAGACCTGGGAGAAAGGAACCAGATATTTACTATTTGATCCTTGCCCTCAAGTAGTTTATAAACCTTGTTAATATATATATATATATGATGCATAATCATAATTAACAATTCTTGTTTCCAGTACGAAGTAATAAGATGCATCAGGAGCAAACAAATTGTGTTGGAGAGGGTGGGGATGAAATGTGGCAGGGAAAGGAGAGAAGACCCTGGGGACTGATCTTGGACCTCAAGACATAAAGCCACAGGAGTGGAAAAAATAGAAACACTGGGACACACTAGGAGGTCACTCTACCCCCTTACTGGCAGAGAAAAAACTAAGAGAAAAAACAAAAGGGAACTAGCTTGTGCAGGATGGAGGTGGGGGAAACCCAAGGGTCAACTAGGAATAAATTTTAATGAATTATTCTTGCTAACAAGGAGCTAAATTCAGTTGTTTCCACTTGCTAAAGGAGTACAGTATAAGTTAGCAGCCACTAAATTTTGGCACTCTGGAGCAAAACTTGGGTCCCTTTCTAGTTAAGTTGTAATATGATGTGCTTTTCAATGCCTCTATGCAAGGCTGTGCTGTAACCAGTCTGTAATGTGAAATTTTTGGTGTAAGGATTTACACCACAAAAATCAGCAAATGATAAAAATCAAGGCTTGATTTATTGGGCTTTACTTTTTTTTTGTTTTTTTATTGTCACTCTAGATCTAATAAAGTGATGAAGAAAATGTTAACAATGCTTATTAAATTTTTAAAAGTGTGTTGTATATGCATTTTTGGAGAGCAAGTTGTTAAACATATACCAGCACATCCTACCTCTGTGTAACAAGGCCCCTGCTGTGCAATAGCTATAATTCCCACAGTTCACACTCCCTAGAGGAGGGGATGTCATAATATTGCACCTGGATGTCTACTCAAATAGCTGAAAATGTATCACTAACTTTCTGTACTCAATGTCTAACTATAGACATCCATCAGTCTTGCAGTTTCAGTTCTTCCTCATGTGTTTTGCTTGTGTCCAGCTGAATTGATGAATATCTCTGTCTCACAAGACTGTTGAAATTCCAATAGATTTGGGATGGAAAATGCTATCCACATCCAGAAAAAAAGAACTATGTAGACTGAATGAGGATCAAAGCATACTATTTTCACTTTTTTTTTCTTTCTCATGACTTTCCCCTTTTATTCTGATTATATGAATATTAGCTATGTAAATATTAGCACTAATATGATTAATAGTGGTGGCAGTAACACTAATATTATTAACAGTAATAATAGTGGTGGTGGTAAGTAATATTACTAGTAGTAATAGTACTAGTGATAGTATTGGTGTTGGTAGTAGGAATACTAATAATAGTGGTGGTAGTAGAAGTAGTAATAGTAGTAAGAGGAGGAAAAGGAGGAACATGAAGAGGAGGTCTATTTTCAGTGCGGTAGTAAAAATAACTAGAATTGGGATCATAAGACCTGGTTACACATCTATGAAATATAGCTAGCTAGCTAGCTATCTTTCCATCTATGTAACTATCTACCTATCTACCTATCTTACTGTCTTGTTTGCTCATTTTCTTGTTTTCTTTCTCTTTCTTTTTCTTTTTCTTTTCCTTCCTTCCTTCCTTCCTTCCTTCCTTCCTTCCTTCCTTCCTCCCTTCCTCCCTTCCTCCCTTCCTTCCTTCCTTCCTTCCTTCCTTCCTTCCTTCCTTCCTTCCTTCCTTCCTTCCTTCCTTCCTTCCTTCCTTCCTTTTTTTCTTTCTTTCTTCCTTCCTTTCTATGTATCTATCCATGTGTCTATCTATCTAATTATCTATCTAGGAATATGGTTAGATTCAGACAAAGTGAGGACTTTGTCTCTTGGGCTTGATTCATCTTTCCTTTTACATAAGAGAAAGAAAGAATTTTGGAATTAAAAAATTAGAGAGAACCTGTTTTGGGAGGGGCTATTTAGAGTTGTCCTAATCTCAAGTATTAGATATCTATAATAGTTACTAGGTAATGTAGATGTAATAGTTAGATACAAGCAGAAAATATCCCAAAATTTATTTACTTATCTTGTAAAAAATCAATTGCCAAAGGCAGGACAAGGATACAACTGAGCTTTCTGACTCAGCAGCTCCATCCCTCAAAGCTGTGGCAGGTGCAGTTCAGCTCACTGGATGTGAAGAATTCATCAAATTATTTGGGGGTACTGGCAGGGGAGAGGGTGAGCAGAGCGCTTCTTATAAACTTTTGGGAGATACCAGAGACTATATCAATGTTACAAAATCTTTGGTTATGCGTGAAACAAACAAAAAACATTTTGTGCTTTAACTGCTTACATGGCAGGGACCTCCTGTCTAGTAGTATTCCCTACTTCCCATATGGTTTATAACCTCTCTGCTCCTTACCTCTGAAATTCTGTCTGTATCACAAGTCCTGCTCAGACACAGGTAATGTGCACAGACTTGCCCTTGACCTATCACAACACCACTCCAGAGCCCTTGGCCAGATGTGGAAGAGCAGTTTTTACATGGTTGGTGATTAAGGGTAGTTTTGCCAATAGGCATTAATTGGAAAGCCTCTTAGGTTTTTCTCACCCTTAACCAGAGCAAGTGTACATTGGAAATGTAAACCTCAGGGATTAGAAAATATTGTTCTGAAGTCAGAATTAAGTTTGAGCTAGCCAGGAGCTTTTTGGGGTTTCAAAGAACTTGGCTCCTGGAGAAAAGAGTCTTCTCCACAGGAGCTCCTCTGCTAGCCTAGACTGTGAAACTGACAGACTTCCCTATAAAGAAAGAAAAGGCCAGGAAGATTCTTCCCAGCCCCACTCAATTCAAGGATTGTGCTTTTTAATAGAAAACAACAACAGCAACAAAAAAGCTATCTAAAAAAAAAATTAGCAAGTAATGCCTTGGGGCTTTAAACTAAGAGAGCATGGCAGAGCTCACTCATCCACCTTTGAGAACCAGATGGCACCCTAAGCAAGGACTCTGGCTGTGGCTAAAAGCAGAGAGAAGCTTCGAAACCTCGTGCCCATTGTAGCCATGCCAGTGACCACAGGACCAATGAAGCAACACTAAGCAGCAGCCAAGCAAGACCAAAAAGGAGCAGAGCTGGCATGAGCAGGGTGATGACATCACCAGAAAACATCTGCAGCTCTGCAGAATCCAAGGCTTGGATTGCTTATGTGTGTGCTCCTCAGGCAGTTTTTCAACATAGATGGCTAATTTCCCCACTGCTAGTATGTGTATTTGTGAGAGTTTGTCCTACAAACAGGAGAGAAATGTTTTATTACTGCATTTCTTATTACACTATTTCACTTATTGCCTTTGTGTTGAATTAATTTTGACCAGTAAAGGTAAACACATCAGTGGAGACTGTTAAGTTATGATTTTAAGGCAGTATAAATCCAAAGGTTAAGGCAATATAAATCCAAAGGGTAGCTTGAACCTGGGGTAACCTTGTCTGAGAGGACCCACTGTATTGGTTGGTGGAATTCCCTCCAGATCCTAGTAATTCAATTCTTTCTTCAGTTCTTCAGACCTTCCATAGTGTGTGCTGGTATAGGTGAATTTTTTTAAAATTCCTATTTCTGGTAAATTGCATTGAAACCATAGGGATCTGCATCTTAATTATGGTTTTTGCACATTCAGGTCTCTGAGCATCAATATAAGATAGTATATAATTAAGTGACAAATTGCATGTTGCAGATTTTAAGTTCTAAATAAGTAAGGAGGAGGAAAAGAGTAATCAGAGAGTTTTGTGCAAGAGGTGGCATTTCAGCTAAGAAACTTGGAGTCAGGAAGACTAAGTTCTGATCCTCTCTCAGATATTTACTAGCTGACCACCATTCCTGCTTCCAGTACAGCCTTCACAGCCAAGAGATACATGATGCATTCCCTTCTCACTTTCCATCTCCATCCCTTTACATACATCCTCACGCCTCTGAAAATGTGTTGTGATACCCTGCAGAGCTGGAGAGGAAGAATTAACCTTAAGTGGCTTTGTGTCCATGGTGATTTTTCTCTTGCACGAATCCTAAAAGATAAGGAAAGAAATGGCTGTCCTGATCCTCCAATGCCCTATATTCCAGTCCAAACAAAAAGAAAAGACAATAGCTTCAAATAGAAATGATCAGCAAGTATTTATTGAGTGAGGCTCAGAACTGTATTGGGGTGATGGGTTATAATTCCTGTTCTCAAGGAGTTTATAATATTCTTTGGGAGAGAAGACTTAACACTGGTGAAAACAGCAGATGCAAAACAATACATAATTAATTTCACCAAAATGTGTACTATGGACTATACATGCTATAAGAATTCAGAGAAGGGAAGGACTCATAGAAGTTAAAATAATCCTAAATGCACAAGTTTAACAATGTTATTTGCTTGCTCAACAATGCTTCATGGACGACCAGCAGGATGATTTCAGAGAGGCCTGGAGAGACTTGCATGAACTGATGCTCAGTGAAGTGAGCAGAACCAAGAGATCATTATACATGGCAACAACAATACTATATGAGGATCAGTTCTAATGGGCATGACTCTCTTCAATAATGAAATGCTTCAAACCAGTTCCAATTGTTCGGTGAAGAGAGCCATATACACCCAAAGAAAGGGATGTGAAATGTGGACCACAACATAACATTTTCATGTTCTCTATTGAGGTTTGCTTGCATTGTATTGCCTTTATCGGATTATTCTTTGTTGTAGATACAATTTCTCCTGCACAAAAAATGATGCAATAACTATACATATATTTGATTTCTTAAGTATTCTAACATAATTATCATGTAGTGGATATCCTGCCATCTAGGGGAGGGGTGGGAAGTTGGGGGGAAAAATGTGTAACAGAAAGCTTTGTAAGGGTTAATGTTTAGGAATTACCCATACATATGTTTTGCAAATAAAAAGTATTAATAAATAAAAAAACAATGCTTCATGGATGCCCATATTTATAGGGTAAACCTCTTAGCTGTTATTTAATAACCTTCACAATTTAGCTCCAACCTACTTTTCCCTATTTATTCCACTTTACTCCACTTTGTACGTTCTACTTTCTAGCTAAATTGAACTGGAAGTCCATTTTCCTCATATTCCCCTTTGTCTTCCAGATGAAGGCAGTTGAATGGCAGTGTATTTATTTTTGCATATCTCAAGTGCACATGTCATGTGATATTGGTCTAGTAATCTCTTTGCTAGTACTTTAAGTTCCATGATCATAGGATTTCAATCTAGGGGGAAAATGAGACCTTCTAGACCTTGGTTTAGAAGTAAAAAACAAAACAAAAAAAAAAAAAAGAAAAAACCCTGAAACTCAGAGATGCTGAATGCCCAAGTTATTCAGCTAGTAAGCATCAGAGCTGCAATTCTAGCTAACACACTTGTGTGCAAATCCATGAAGACAGAAACAACATCTCATCTAAACTTTTATTTTCAGCAATCCTAATGATGTTGTTACACCGTAAATGTTTAGTTAGTCCATTTGGGCTGAGTTGAATAAATCTAGAAACTAAAGGGAAACAAGTAATCAGCTAGTATTTATTAAGTGCCTACTATGTATCAAGTAATATGCTAAATTCTAGAATGCAAGTGCATGAGCCAGGTAAAGTGAGAACTCACGGGATTTTCAGATTAAGGTTATAAATGTCTGGAAGACTATTAACATAGGCCTGAGAGAGCTATGAGAACTTGCTTTCAAAAAAGTCAAAAAGACTTGCTTTCTGTTTTGTGATTCAGAACTATTCATGGACTTTGGTGTTCCTAGCCTACCTAGAATTCCTGTAATTGTTTCGTTTCAAGATTGTATAATTCAAGCATCCCCCACTGAACCCTAATTAGACAGTGCCCAATTTTCCTTGCCAAAATGTCTCAGGACTTAATGCTTACCCATGACTGGCTACACTGCAGTGCTTAATCCCCATTGGGCTATTCCTTAACATGGTAAATTTTTTAGTGTAAAATTGGTAGGTTTTGTTTGTTTGCTTGCTTGGGATGATGTTATTTGAAACTATAAAAATTCCATTCCCAGATTCATTCCTTTTAGTCATCTCAGCCTAGGGAATTGACTCTGAACTTTGCCTCATTGGAGAATGTTCAAACAATTTCTGTACTCCTGTGGATTCAGAACCTTCACATGTCGGGATGCTTGTGCATGTGGCGGCACAAACAGTATGATTTCATCTGATGCTAGTGAATATGACTATTAGAGAAAAAAATGTTAGGCTCTGTGGAAAGCTGGGGAAGTGTATTTGAGTGCAAGTATATTCTTGTGAAATTCTAATATTACAAAGTTAAAATCAAGTCTTCCTTTATGCACGGTCAGCTCTAATCTTTGGATCCAAAAAATTCTTTTAAGTTTAATTATTCCATGTCTACTATTTCTCTTATCTTCTAATCTGATTCTCTTTCCTTGAGTTTCCTTATTTATTTCATTCTCCTTTTCTTTTCTATTTTTTCTTTCTTATTCTCTTCTTCATTTCTTTCTTCTTTCTTATCTTTCTCCTCTATCCATTTTTCCTTTTAAGATTGATTTTCTTTTGGATAAGAATTGTTCTATTTAGCCCCAGAAGTCAGAACCAGGAATAATGAATAGGATTTATAAGAAAGTAAATTTAGACCATGTGTTACTTAAAAGAAGGAAAAAAGCCCAAACAAACAAACCTACAAGGAAGCAAGAAAAAGGACAGCTGTGAACACAGTGTGCAGTATTTATTATATAGACTTTCTTGAAATAGAAATTTATTGCTTTATATTTTGAATCTGCTTTTATGTTCTGCTGTAATGTGGCAATTTTTCCCCTTATTTTTAAAGTTTAAAATAAAGAAAAGAAGAAAAATTCAAAGTTGCTTAATAATTAGAGTCATTCCAAAGGATTAAAGGGCTATCTCAGTAAGTAGTAAGTCCCTAATTGGAAAGTCTTGAAGCAGAGAGAGTTGATAACTACTTGTCAGGTATCTCATAGTGGGGATTCTACTTGGAAGATCACTGAGGTTTCTTCCAACTCTAAAATCTCAAGACTATAGAATTCTGTAAAGGGGATTCCTATTGGAATCCAGATTGGAGTAGGGAATATTTTTGAAAAGATTCTTTCATAGATATGTGCCATTCTTGTCATTTGTTAAACTATTTCCTATTAAGAGATTAAGTGGAAAAAATTAATTTATAATTAGCTGTTAGGAGCTTAATGTATGTCCTCTTCAAGGAGTATTTATATTTTAAGGAAGAACTGACTTAGAATTATCTACTTTAATTGGGTATGATATGTCATCTACCCTCTTCGGGTTTTTTGAATTTTGGCACCAAGTCTCAACTGCCATCTTACCCTAGAACTTCCATGAGCTCTTGTGATGTCTTCTAGGAATGTCATCCCACTTTACCAGCCTCCTTCTCTCACTGGTGAGTTCCTCTAGGGAGTACCATTCTGAGAAGGGCCCCAGGCTGGCAAACCTTCATTTCCCTCTAGATACTGCTTTTAACTTTCTAGGAAGCATCTTCCCTCACTCCACCTTCCTGCTTTTCAGGTACCTTTTATTACATTGTCTTCCCTATTGGAATATAAGCTTCTTTAGGACAGGGGCTGTCTTTCTTTTTACTTGTTATTTATATCTCCAGTATTTACTTCACTCTATATTGTATATATACATATATATATACACATATATATGTATATGTATATACACATATATATGTATATATATGTTATGTATTTATATGTTTGTATATAAAATTATACATATACATATACACATGCATATACATACACTTCAGTTGTAGGTGATTCAGTGGATAGAGTGGAGACCAAGAAAAAAGACAAATTTTGTAAATATTTTAAAATGTATGCAGTAGTCACATATTAGATGCCTCATAAACATTTGTTAAGGTGAATCATAGAAACATTCAAAAACATCCAGAGACTAGAAAGGACTACATTTAATATGTTAGTTCATATGTATTAAAAATTTCTAAAAGTGATTTTTCTTATTTAGGAAAAATTGAATGAATGTTTTGGACATTTAGGAAGAAAATCCAGATTTGGACATGTAAAGGTTAAGAAGATAAAGAAAAAGTGTAACCCTCCCCCTCTCCCTACCATATTACTCACCCTTAAACAGCTAACCTTTGAAATCTGACTTTTATTTAATCCTTCATGAGTACCACCTGCTTTTCTGTATTTGGGAAAAAATCACTGTTATAAATAGAGTTATTAATATTTGGCAACAGGGCTTTCTTTATACACACTCTGTAAAAAGTTTCACTGATGACTGTGCCTAGCCCTTCGAGACAGATGGACTAAGCATGTGTGCATAGTTGAGAAGGCCACACTTTGCAATGGAGGGACATATTCTTGTTCCCACCTATCCCCCTACATGCTGTGTCACTGGGCAAAGCCAATCTGCAAGTCAAAAGGAAGGATAGTTCATAAAGGGAGAAATGCAGTATCAGAAGTATGAATTTCAACATTATATTCTTATATGAATTTTAAGATACCTGGTGTGTAAGATTTCCTAAATTTCTTCATTTGCACAGATGATCTCTAAGTTCTTTAACAGAATTCTGATTCTATCAAAATAATGTAAAAGATAAGGTCCTTGGAGATAATAGTGCCCTAACCCAATAGCCCTGTTTCTAGCCCAGCTGTCAAAGCCAGGGTCCAGGAGTGTATCCTCTGTGCAGAGGGGGACACTATCATTGCCACCAATGGGTATCCATTTGTTGGGAGGCCTAAGAACCAAGTAGAGCAGAGCACTTCCCCTTCCTTCTGCCCAGCTTCCAATCTAGCCTTGAAATTATCCCCCAGGGGAACAACCCTTGTAAAGAGAATACCGCTGAGGATCCTTTGAAGCCCTCATTTCCTCAGCAACCAAAGCTTCCAAAGATTCAGAAAAGTAAATTCTGCCCGTCATAGCCCAAAAGGACCAACTTTAGAAATAAACATGATTTGATCGATTTAAAGAACACAATGAATAAACATTACCATCTATCTTAAATGCTGTATCCTAAGGACCCTTTTTGCCTTTCTGTAACTGAAGTCTCCTATAAATGTTATCTCCTTCTATTAAAATACGAGCATCTCCAATATTTTAACATAATTAACATGTAGTGGATATCCTGCCATCTAGGGGAGGGGTGGGGAGTTGGGGGGGAAAATTTGTAACGGAAAGCTATGTAAGGGTTATTGTTGAAGAATTACCCATACATATGTTATGCAAATAAAATAAAATTTAAAAAAAATAAAAAAATAAAAATAAAATAAAATAAAATAAAATACGAGCATCTCAAGGGCAGGGACTGTCTTGTTCTCCTACTTGTATCCCCAATGCTGGCACAGTTCTTTGAACGTAGCAAATACTCAATAAATGTATCTTCAACCATACATTCCTACATTCATACTACCCATTCCCTCTGTCGAAGGGGTAGCTAGCTGGCACATTAGATAGAATGCAGAAGTCAGGGAAACTCCCTTTTTCGTGTTCAAAACTGACCTCAGACACTTACTAGTTGTGTGATCCTGGGCCTCACGATCCTGTTTGCCTCAGTTTCCTTAGATGTAAAATGAGCTGGAGAAGGAAATGGCAAACCAGTATCTTTAAAATTCAAAAAGGTCATAAAGTTTGACACAATTGGAAAACATCTGGACAACAATGTAAATATAAACACTTAGAGCTACATTTTCTCAAACTATGACTTTCTGTCCCATTCTTTTATTGTCATCTGGAGACTTAAAGAGGCTTTCACAAGAGCCAGATATGCCAGTTTTACAGGACATTTTAACCCATATAAACAATGTTTCAGTGCTTAAAATGAGACATGGAGGAGTAGAAATAGGACAGGGTACAAGAAAGTCCAAGTAAAGTTGTCAACAATATGTCCAAGTTAGCCTTTGCCCCCGCTCTGTCACTCTTGTCCACAAAGCAGATGAAGGCCATGAGTGTTATAGAAAGGGATGGATTGTTAAGATCATAGATTTAGCATGGAAAGGGGCCTTAGAAATTACCTAGTCCAAGAGTTATTAATCTTTTTGTGTCTCTTTGGCTATCTGGGGAAACATTTGGGCTCTTTTTCAGAATTAATGATATCAAATGCATAAAATAAAGTAAATAGGATTATAAAGGAAACCAATTATTTTGAAATACAGTAATCAAAAATTCTTTTTGAAGTTCAAAGTTCAGGTTAAAAGCCCCTGATTTTGTTAAAGCCCTTAATTTTATTGATGAACTGAGGTGTAACAAAGTTAAATGGCTTGATCAATTGAATTAAGTAAATGTCAGACATGGGTTTTGAATGAAAGTCTTCTGACTACAGATCTGGTGCACTTTTCATTGTATCATATTTGATTGATGTCCTTTCTCTTTCTATCAAAGGCACAGAAACACTAGGGACTGGTCAGTGAAGAAGTCAGTTGTTCAGATACGAATATGAAAATTTCCAGCATGGGATACGTAATTTTCCATAAAGAGCAAGAAGAAAAGTACTATTTTCAGAACAGAGACAGCCTACTACAAGTCAGAAAACTTGAAAAATCAGATAATTTTTAGGGGGACTATCACACTAACACATCAAAGCCTTAAGTGAATTCTTAATTACTTGAAATAATTGATGTCATTTCTGCATATTTGTAATATGTTCCCAGTGTAAAATCTGTAGTTTGGAGAAAATTGGACTGATGATTTACTTTTTCATATAATTGAATTCATTTTCTCAAGAAAGCCATATTCAAAATAGTAGTTAGATATAGTAGATAAAGCAAGATTTGCCAAGAAGCATTAAGAGTTAAATGGCTTTTATAATAGGTCTGGGAATCACCCTGCCATTCATAGCATTATTTCTTTGGGAAAATAAATCCTGGTTTCTAGCTTTTAATACCAAAATTTGGAGCTCCATCATTGGAATTGAAGAATTTCTTAGCACTGAAATAAATGCCACAATTTCTCTAAAAGAAACTGGGAAATTTGGGTTGGAGAAAGGAGGGGTTTTTGAGAGTGCTCTTGTAAGTACATTAACAAAAATCCTCAGAGCAAAGGATAGTTAGCCTCCTGAGTACTTGTAACATTTTTTATCAGCATTTGCAAAAAAGAAGATAATTCTTTCATCTTCATAATTGAATAACAAAATTATAGAAGAATCTTAAGGCTAGTCTCTTCTATCCCTTCAATCACATAGTCAACAAGTTGTGGACAAATGCTTATGACTACAGCAATTTAAATAGCCCACACTTCTAAATTTAAGTCAAATTAAGTCCAAATTTTCAAAGTTAGGTTTCAAAGTACTCTGAATCAGAAAACAAAATGAAAAAGGTAGAAAAAAGAGATATCTGGAGGTTATATATTCCACTGTCAGTTTGAACATACAGATCATTTATAAATAAGATGTTTTAAAAATCAGACTGTCAGTATTTGCATTTCATATTCAGAGCACCACCTACTTGACACTTAGCTGAATTAGTCATCAGAAGATTGGTTGGTGAACATGAAAGCAGAGTTTAGGGAGTTAAAGGATCCTATGGGAGATTTTACCCTGACTGTGGAAGATTATGGGGACTTATCCTTGGTCTACTAAAAGAATAGACCTTTCTAACAACTCTCTTCTGTATATAGTGCCGTATAGACTCCAAAGTTTCTTTACTACCTTACTACTTTTTTAGTATTTATTAACCATTAATCTCTGGGAATATCCATATTGCAGAATGATATCATTCATATTGCATAAAGCCCCAAATACTATCAAGACTCCTCAGTGTCCATGACCAATCAAGAGAAAGCAGTTTAACAATTCATACAGAAAAAAATAATCAAATGAATGAGTAATGCCTATTGCCTAAAATAGGACAGGCAACCCAATGAGCTGGTCATCAATCCACATATATTGAAAAGAAAATGAGCTCTTTTACTCTCTTTTCTTCTCTCCCTCACCCCCAAAAAACTGCCCTAGTTTACAACATAAAATGGAAGGTTGTATTTGAGAGAAAAGCAGAAGTCAAATTTAGAGCATGGAAAAGGATAAAGTCAGATCGTAGAAAGGTTAAGAGTAAATTATTTTAAATCTTCTCCTCTCCTCTTTTCCCTTTTCTTCTTTCCTCTGTCTCTGTCTCTGTCCTTTTCTGTCTCTATCTCTGTCTCTGTCCCTCTCACCTTTTCCTCCTTTCATCCTTCTTCCTCTCCTCCCTTTTTTCTTTCTACCTTCTTTTCTTCCTGTCTTCCTCTCTGCCTCTGTGTCTCTGTTTCTTTTTGTTTTAATCTCTTTATTTCTTTTTTTTAATTTTTTTATTTCTTTTTTTATTTGCAAAACATAGGTATGGGTAATTCTTCAACATTAACCCTTACAAAGCTTTCTGTTACAAATTTTTCCTCCCTACTCCCCACCCCTCCCTTAGATGGCAGGATATCCACTACATGTTAATTATGTTAAAATACTTGACAAATTGAATATATGTATACATATTTCCACACTTATCCTTGTTGTGCAAGAAAAATCGTATCTACAAGAAAGAAAAATCAGATAAAGGAAACACAATGCAAACAAACATCAATCGAGAGCATGAAAATGTTATGTTATGGTCCACATTTCACATCCCTCTCTCTGGGTGTATATGGCTTTCTTCAGTGAACAATTGGAAGTGGTTTGAAACATTTCATTGTTGAAGAGAGCCATGTCCATCAGAATTGATTGTCATATAGTATTGTTGTTTCTGTGTATAATGATCTCCTGGTTCTGCTCATTTCACTCAGCATCAGTTCATGTAAGTCTCTCCAGGCCTCTCTGAAATCATCCTGCTGGTCGTTTCTTACAGAACAATAATATTCCATAATATTTATATACCATAATTTATTCAGCTATTCTCCAATTGATGGGCATCCGTTCAGTTTCCAGTTTCTAGCCACTACAAAAAGGGCTGCCACAAACATTCTTGCACATGTGGGGCCTTTTCCTTCCTTTATGATTTCTTTGGGATATAAGCCCAATAGAAATGCTGCTGGGTCAAAGGGTATGCACAGTTCAATAGCTTTTTGAGCATAGCTCCAAATTGCTTTCCAGAATGGCTGGATCCATTCACAGCTCCACCAACAATGCATCAGTGTCCCAGCCTTCCCACATCCCCTCCAACATTCATCATTATCTTTTCCTGTCATTTTAGCCAATCTGACAGGTGTGTAGTGGTACCTCAAGGTTGTCTTAATTTGCATTTCTCTAATCAATAGTGATTTGGAGCACCTTTTCATATGACTACAAAAGTTTTAATTTCATCCTCTGAAAATTGTCTGTTCATATCATTTGACCATAATCTCTTTATTTCTGTGTTTGTCTCTGCCTCTCTGTCTCTTTTTCTCCATCCCCATCTTTTCTCACATACATGTCCCACTTTTAAAATACAAGAATATCTTCCCAGTGGTTTTATATGTCAAAAAAGGAACACTAGACTTTCCAAACAATCAGAATTACAGATAGAGGTGTGCCTGAGTTAGTTCCAACAGGCTTACTGGTAGTAAATTTATCTCAAAAATCAGCAAGCACTCCCAAAAAGGAATTTATTGTTTTATTGATTGTCTAGGCTTTAGAAAGTAATGGAGAAAATATTAATAATGGAGATCAAACTTTAAAACTCATTTCATTTTTCGATAGTTCTCTTTTCTAGCTTTTATTTATTTTGAGCCCAAGACCTTTTATGATTGAGGCAGCTAAGTGACACAGTGAATAGAGAACTGGGCTTGAAGTCAGGAAGACCTGAGTTCATAAGAAGCCTCATTTCTTACTAGTCATATGACTTCAGTTCTTATTAGTCATATGACTTTAGACATGCCACTTAACCTGTGTCTGTTTCCTCAATTTATGCAAAATAGGTATAATAATAGCACCCACTTCCCAGGATTGTTGTGAGGATTGAATGAGATGATATTGTAAAGCCCTCTTGCAAACCTCAAAGCACTATGTACATGCTAACTATTATTATTATACTATTTTTTCATGTTATGTTTTCCTACTCATCACAAGAAGGTTGGCTACCAGGAGCTTTTTAGCTATAGTAGCTCTAGAAAACTATTTAAGAAGGAATAGAGAGGCTTTGATGTTCATCTGGTCAGGAAGTAACCATATCAAAGCAATCCCAAATCTTTAACATATTGAAGTATACTTTTTTCAAGAGCATAGTTCATCTTGCATTAGTTTTGTTTTGGACTGACTTTCTCATGAGCTAGCATCTAGATGACTCAGTGAATAGAACATTAGACTTGGAGTTAGGAAGTCTTGAATTCAAATCCAGTTTCAGATACTAACTGTGTAATATTGGCAATTCACCTAAGATCTATTTGCCTCAGTTTCCAAAATTGTAAAATGGAGATAATAGCATGCCTATCTCTTGAGTCATTAGATCTCTTAGAAAGCATTTATGGAAAAATATGGACAGTTGTAGATAAGAGTTTCCACTTGCATCCAATTAATGCAGTAATAGAAGACTTAGAGACCAATTAAAGTGTAAACTAGTAAACAGGCCCTTTATCAATTTGAGAAGAATAAGGTACTTTAGTCTACTATTGGACTTTCAATATGAATTATTTTACCAAAAAATCTGTGTGTGTATATGTGTGTGTGTGTGTGTGTGAGAGAGAGAGAGAGAGAGAGAGAGAGAGAGAGAGAGAGAGAGAGAG
>JAJPUD010000475.1:92459-103838 GCA_023553655.1 Myrmecobius fasciatus | reverse complement strand
GAGAGAGAGAGAGAGAGAGAGAGAGAGAGAGAGAGAGAGAGAGAGAGTGTTCCTCTAGTTTGGGAACAATGTTTTCTACCAGTTGGTCTTGCTACAAAAGTTGAACACCTTTTGTAAAAGCTAATTAAGTCTGGATGGAAAACACATAGGTGGTGGCTCATGAGTAACAGTGCAAGGAATCCTAACCTTTCAAGACTGCTTGCTAGAACCCTGAGGGAGCAAACGGCAGCCTCATCTTGGGGATCAGGCCTTTCAATTTGAGTGTAAATTTGGGAAGTCATCCTGAAGGGAATGTTAGATACCAATCAAATAGGATAAATGGGGTAAAAGGTTGACAAATGGTAAAATGAGCCCCCATACCAATTAAATCACTTCTCCATTGGGGTATTAAAGTAACTTAAATATAATGCAAATTAGAATATGGTTCACACTTAATGGGAATATTAAGTGCTATAAGATCAGCAAGAAAGGAATCATCTTCAGTTGGGAGGATCAGGGGAGACTTCTTGGAAAAGTCTTTGTGCTGAGCTTTAAAAATAGGGTTAAAGGATCTTAGGTATATAGGGATTTAGCGGATAGCAATTTTAACCCCCTCTTTTTTTTTTTTATAAATGAAGTAAGTGAAGGCCAATAACTTGTCTAGGGTAACACAGATTATAAATGTCTGAAATCTTCCTGACTTCAACTTCTTGACTCTAGAGTTCTATCATATCAAAATTCATCTCAAAAGGCAGAGATATGCAAATTAAGACAACTCTGAGGTACCACTACACACCTGTCAGATTGGCTAAAATGACAGGAAAAGATAACGATGAATGCTGTAGGGGATGTGGGAAAACTGGGACACTAATACATTGTTGGTGGAACTGTGAATGGATCCAAACATTCTGGAGAGTAATTTGGAGCTATTTCTATTGGGCTTATATCCCAAAGAAATCATAAAGGAAGGAAAGGGCCCCACATGTGCAAGAATGTTTGTGGCAACCCAGCAGTGTTTCTATTGGGCTTATATCCCAAAGAGATCTTAGAGGAGGGAAAGGGACCCACATGTGCAAGAATGTTTGTAGCAACCCTTTTTGTAGTGGCTAGAAACTGGAAACTGAATGGATGCCCATCAATTGGAGAGTGGCTGAATAAATTATGGTATATGAATGTTATGGAATATTATTGTTCTGTAAGAAACGACCAGCAGGACGATTTCAGAGAGGCCTGGAGAGACTTGCATGAACTGATGTTGAGTGAAACGAGCAGAACCAGGAGATCATTATACACAGCAACAACAATATTACATGATGATCAATTCTGATGGACATGGCTCTCTGCAACAAAAAATTGTCTCAAACCAGTTCCAATTGTTCACTGAAGAAAACCATATACACCCAGAGAGAGGGATATAAAATATGGACCACAACATAACATTTTCATGCTCTCTATTGAGGTTTGCTTCCATTGTGTTTCCTTTCTCTGATTTTCTTTTTTTTCTTGTAGGTAGGATTTTTCTTGCACAACTTGTCAACTATTATTACATTATTAACATGTAGTGGACTTCCTGCCATCTAGGGGAAGGGAAGGGACTGGGGGTAAAATTTGTAATGGAAAGCTTTGTAAAGATCAATGCTGGGGAACTACCCATACATATGTTATACAAATAAAAAGCTTTAATAAAAAAAGGCAGAGATAAGAGGATTATATTCTAGGCATAGATAACAATGAGAACAAAAGTAAGAAGTTACAAAAGAGTTATGTTTGAGGGATCATGTGTAATCCTACTGGTTTTATTTTGTGAAAAAGTGAAATATATGAAAGATAGGTTGACTCCATTTATCTCTCTTGCCTCATGATTCATAACTAGGTCCTTACTTTTAGGTTCAGAGCAGTTATGCAATGAGGAAAGTGAAGAGAATGTTAAATAGAGATAGGAAGAAAAGAAATTACTTGCCAATATCCCTATTGAGAAACCTACCTAGACACTTTATCAAACAGGCTAAATCCTAAAAACTTTTTTTTTCTCATTTATAGAGTCAAACCATGGTTTAAAAGAAAAACAACACACAGGTTCTTTAACTATTGTTTGCTTTTTTATTTTTATGGATTAGACCTATGATCTCATTGATATAAGGGAATCCTGGTAAGGAAACTGCCTCTACCCATAAAGCCCTTAGAAAATTGTTTGTAGGCTGAAAAATTAAAGCTCATACCAAAACACAACACCAGAATAGAACAGCATATGATTCAAATTTAGGTCTTTAGTTGGAGTTTAGTTTTCACTCTCTATCCATAACACCTTACCTTGTTTTTTTGTTTTTGTTTTTTTTTAATTTTATTTTATTTGCAAAACATATGTATGGGTAATTCTTCAACATTAAGTCTTACATAGCTTTCTGTTACAAATTTTCCCCCCAACTCCCCACCCCTCCCCTAGATGGCAGGATATCCACTACATGTGAGTTATGTTAAAATATTGGCAAATCGAATATATGTATACATATTTCCACACTTATCACTGTTGTGCAAGAAAAATCGTATCTACATGAAAGACATATCAGATAAAGGAAACACAATGTAAGCAAACATCAGTCGAGAGTATGAGAATGCATAACACCTTACCTTGTAAGGGTATCTATAACTACTATTTAAAAAAAATAACTTATTACAAACACCTAATCCTGAATAAAGTATTTTCTCCATTAAACCCCTTCTTTGATGCTTCACCTGGGTTTTTGAAAGCTATACCCAAAGATCATAAGCTCAGGCAGGACCACACAGTCTAAATATAGGGGTTTTTTTCCTTAGTTGGGGAAAGGAAGAAAAGGAGAAAGAATAATTATGTATATATGCAAGGAAGTGTGCTAAGTGCTTGTACAAGTATTATTTCAAACCTGAAAAGACTTACAGGAATTGATCCAAAGTGAAATGAGAACCAGGAAAACATTGCACATTGTAAGAGCAATAATTTACAATGATCAACTATGAATGACTTAGCTTTACAATACAATGATCCAAGACAAAGACATCATGATGAAAATGCTATCTACCTTCAGAGGGTGGAGTTGGAGAAACCTGATAGAGTCTGAATGTAGATCTAAATATACTATTTTCATTTTTTTCCATATTTTTTTCTCCTTGAGATTATGTCTTCTTTTTCAACATGTAACATGTTTTGCATTATTAAACATGTATGATGTATACAAAATTGCTTGCTATCTCAGAGATGAGGAGAGGAGAGAGGGAAAAAATTTGGAACTCAAAATTTTAAAACACTAAATGTTTAAAATTGTCTTTACATGTAAATGAGAAAAAATAAAATATTATTCAACATAAATGATAAATTAAAAGGGAAATACATATTATTTTATTATCTCATATCTCAAATCAAGTCAATATGTATTCATTAAGTGTTTACTAGATACCAGACATTGTGCTAAGTGCTAGGGATACAAAATAAACAGAAAGAAAAATAGTCAGGGAGCTTATATTCTAATGGGAGAAGATGACATATAAAAGGAAACTGAAAAGAAAAAATCCCCATGTCAGTGCATGATGTCCATGGGTCTATGATTTGTTTTTTTTTAAATTGTAATTATATCTCAATACAATTCATTTTTGTTGCAATCTCTATATTTATTTTTTGGCATGTAAAAACATTATTTGCCAAGGAGTCCATAAGCTTCACCAGACTGCCAAAAGGTCCATGACACAAAAAATCTTTAAGAAACTCTAGATTAGAAAGATTCTAGGGATTCTGTTTCTCACTAAGAGACGAGAAGCTTATCATGTAGTTTTACTTTTCTAGTTAAGTGATGAGAGGCTCATCACCAAAACTTGGTGCTCAGCCACCTGATAATGCATGTCTTTTTTGGTCCATGACAACTCACAAAGAATCACCCACTCAGGCATTGAGAGGTTGCGATCTGCGTCAGTAGAGAAAGCATTCAGCTGATGAAATCACAGATCTTTGAAGTATTAAAGGAAAATCCTATTTTTAATTATAACCTCAATATTTATGTGATATTTCTTAGTGAAGTGAAAATTAAAATGTATTATCTCACCATCACTCATCAGAGTGTAGTGAGGCAAACCATTTCCTAAGCAATAATGTAGAAAAACAGAAAGCCCAAACTATGAGTCAATCAATCATTTCTTGAGAATGTACAATAGGGTTGGGTACCATACAATTATTCTGCTTATATTCGTATTCCCATAGCTCAGCCTCAGTGCTTAATACCTAGCAAGCACTTAATAAATACATATTGATTTCACTTGACTTGACCTAAAGGAATATATCTCCATTTTGTAAGCATTAATGTATGGAAAAATATTTTTAATGTGTGTGATGTAGGCATATTTTCAAGAAGGGATCTAGTCATTCAGTCAACACTCATTTGAGATGAATATTGCAGTTTAAGTTGGAGATCTATGCTTTCTTCTAATCAATATGCAGGACAAGTGCCCTGTATACTATTATACAGTCTAACTGTCTTACCTGCAACCATACTATCTCAGGATATCTTTGAGACCAGTCTTTATTTTTTATGTGCTTTTGGTTTTTTTGGCAAGGTAATTGAATTTAAGTGACTTGCCCAGGGTTATACAGCTAGTACATGTTAAGTATCTAAGGCCAGATTTGAACTCAGGTCCTCCTAACTCCAGGGCTGGTGCTCTATCTACTGTGCCATCTAGCTGCACCAATCATAAAGTATCACTCTTGAATTTACACATTCTCTGTTCCTGCTGCCTTTACTTTGAGGAAACCTGAATCCATATGAGTTCTCAGATCATAAGAATAGTCAGATTTGTCCAGGATCAGTCTCATTCATAGTGGCAAGTTATTTCTTCCTTAGCTAAGAAAGATAGCAATCTTTTGGTCCAGTTCTTAATGATAGCTGAATATAAAGATAACAAAATATATATTTGATGGTAGGAAGTAAAATATTTATCTATAGTATATATGTATGTGTGCATACATGTGCATATGTATGTGTGCATACTCTGTGTGTATATACATATACACATCCACATATGTATATACATATATCCTAAAAATCAATTTTAAGCTTTAATATCGTATGAGCTGTTTATAAGTTATAAAAGTTTTAAGTTTTTAAAGCTTAAAGCACTTTTAAAGTACTAGGATTTGGGGGGACACAAAAAACTGTACTAAGATTTTTGGGACACCAAATAATGGTATGCATGTGCATATATCTATCACATTTTTATATATACATGTATGCATATAGTATATATCTATATACATACATATGCATATACTCATACATTTACATGCAGTGTCACAACCTCCAGAAGAACAAGATAAAAGAAGAATGCTGGGAGACAAAGCTGTGATGACTCCTGGAAGATTTGCTCTTGGGAAGAACAGATGTTGGACCCTCCCACTCCCATGGCCAGCTTCCTCTGCCAAGTAGTCTTATTTTAATCTTCACAAAGCTGAGAAAGAAAAGAAATTGTTCAATTTATTTTGGAGGAAGAGGAAGGTTGAATTATTATCCATATTTGGATTACTGTGCCACCTAAATATACCTTTTTTATTTTAGGAGTCTAATATGTATCCTGAAGCAATGGGAATGGGGCCTCTATTCTCCTAGCTCACCCTAAAATTATTATTCAGCTGTGTCCAATTCTCTGAGGCCCCAAATGAGGTTTTCTTGCCAAACATACTGAACTGATTAGTCATGTTCCTCTTTAGCTCATTTTACAGATTAGGGAACTGAGGCAAGTAGGGTTAAGTGACTTGCTGAGGGTTACCTAACCAGCAGGTGTCTTAGTGCAGATTTGAATTCACAGAAGGAATCTTCCTGACTCCTGGCCCAGAGCTCTATCCATGGTGCTATCTAGCTGCCCTAGAATGGTAATGTTTTCTTGGTGGGAAGTCCCGGAGTCACTCTGGGAACAGGCATAATACTGAGGTTATCTGTTTAGGGAAGGTTTTTTCATTAGAAGACTTCGTACCCTTTTGTTTTATGTAGTGATGCAGTACTCAGGAAGAGAGTGATTTGCAAATAACAGTAATCCATGGCAGTTGTTTAATATCAGAGAGTCTACTTTTTGAAAGAATTGCCTTGTAGACAGCAAAGTGTAAACCTATCAATTAGGTTTACAATACAATTAGGTTTATACAACAAAATGTTATATGTAAGATAACAAAGGCATAATGTAATGATAGTAAAGGATGGGCAAGCACTAATTTTAAAACTGGAAGAAATCATTGAGGTCACCTAGTCCATTCCCTCTCATTTTGCAGTTAAGGAAACTGAGGCTCAAGGAAGTTACATGATTTGCCCTCAATTATAAAAATCATGAGTGGCAGTGTAAGGACTCAATTCTGGATCCTTCAATACAAATCCAACCTTATTTCCATTGTACCATTCTCCTTCCCATGCCCTGCAAACATACATGTAATACAATGTTCTTATATAGTTAGAAAAGTTAAATATGGGGAATTCAGAGAAATTTGGTCATATATGTATGAACTAACATATAATTGAAGAAGCAGAAAAAATGTGGCTACAACAATGTAAATGAAAAGATCACCAAAAAGAAGCTAAACTATTAAGACTCCTAAAGAAAAGATGATGGAACATTCCTCCTTCGTAGAGTTGGGTACTATAAGAACAAAATTGTCAAACCTAGTTATCAGAGCTAAAGGGTTTTGCTTATCTATTGTTGTGGTAGTTATTGTTTTTATAAGGAAAAGTTTAGTTCCTGGTGAAAGGACACGTTTATATAAGACTATGATTTAAAAAAAAAAATAAGCATGGGGAAAACTTACGTTTAAAAAAATAGAATTGTCTTGCCAGATAAAATTTGTTCCATGTAGCCTAGTTTCTGGAGCTACTGCTTCTGATTTCAATTTACAAAGGTTAGTCTACCTATTCTTAAGCTACTATCTTCTCTTGTTATGGATATATAATAGTGAATTTATAAATATTTCTTTAAAACACATCTAGACCTGAATTCAAACCAAGACTATGTCTCTTAATATCTAGGTGACCAATCCATAACACCTCAAGGCCTCAGATTCTTTATCTGTAAATTGAGCACATGGTAAGTCAGCTTTGTAGTTTAGTTCTTTCAGTTCTGCTCAATTCTTCATGACCTCATTTGGAGTTTTCTTGGTAAATTCACTGGAGTGTATTTCCACATCCAGCTCATTTTACAGGTAAGAAAACTGAGGCAAAAAGTGTAAAGTGACTTGCTCAGGGTAAGGTCAGAAGGAGGAGTTTTCTTGACTCCTGACCTGGTGCTCTATCAACTGTGCATCCTAGGTGTTCTAATGAGGATTTAGCAAGTTGCAGCCCCCTCCCGATTGCTAGGTTTTGGACAGCCTGGAACTAAGAATGTTTTTCACATTCTTAAGTGCAATTAAACTTTATTTTAAAATATAAAATCCATTCTTAGCTCTCCTGAAGTTGTTGAGCCAGATTTAGTGGACTATCATTTGTCTACCCGTTTTAGATCCATGATCCTATGAAATGAGTTTTAAAATCAATTTAACAATGAAATATTACCCTGTGTGTGCTATAAAACAGAAATATCAAAGGTGGGAACCAGAGTCCCCATCTCAGCCTTCAATACTTCTGGGGAATCAGATTAAAATGTAATTATAAAATGTTTAACAAAATAATAAAACTACAATAGAACACAGATAATATTAATGTGTGGCTTCCTAGATTAATTTGTTACCTGCAGGATTGCCTTTTTCTATTTAAATTTGACACCTCTGCCGCTGAACATCCATATGGCCTCTGAACTCAAGGAATTTAACAAACTCTTTGAAAAGAATAGATTAGCACCCAGGAAATAGCAAACAATACAAAACAGAATATAATCAAGCATTAAATAGTATGTTTAAAAACACTGGTTAAAATTTCCTCTGACTGAAAGAGATAGAAGACTGTAGTAAATTAGGAACAATCGTTAAGAGGCTTTCTTTGGCCAGAGCTCCCCCACAGTCAAAGTAGAACAGTTTAATTTAATAAAAGAATTCCATTGTCATCTAGTTAGGAAAAATCCAGAGGGTGAAACTTTCAGGCTCTTTCTTCCTCTTTTTAATGAGAATTCAACTATCAATGCTCGTCTTAGATCATGGTTATCGGGAGCAATCAAAATTTTTTTTGGAGGGGGGTGAGACTCAGACATATTTGGCAATCTGGTGAAGCTCATGGATACCTTTCTTGCAATGTTTATAATTGCACAAAATAAAATGTTTAGAATTATAAAGGAAACTGGGTATATTGAAATATAATTGTGAAAATATTTTTTAAATCAAATTAGCTTAAGAGTAGAGGATTAGGCAGCCCAGTGGATAGATTATTGGTCTTGGCAAGATGATTCATCTTCCTGAGCTCAAATCCAGGCTCAGACACTTATTAGCTGTGTGACCCTTGGCAAGTATCTTAATCCTGATTGCCTCAGTTTCCTCATCTGCAAACTCAATTTGGGAAGGAAATGGCAGTACCCATTATCTTTTTCAAGAAAATTCCAATTGGAGTCATAAAGAATTGGATATTACTTAAGTGGTTGAAAAACAAAAGGTTAAGAACACCCTTGTCACATAAATGGTAGGAATATAGTTATTACTCATCCAAATACCTTGACATATCTTTACAACTTGCTATCAGTGTAGAAAGAAAGTAGGATAAATGGCTTTGGGAGCAGAGAATATGGAATCAAATTTCATTTCTAATATATTTACTACTTGTAGGGTCTTGGTAATAGTAATAATCTTTCTTGGGCTTCAGTTCTTTATTCATGAAAAAAGAAGAGCTGGTCTAAATGGATTCTGAGGTCCCTTCCAACTCAAGAGCTCTAATCCTATGATTCTGCCCTGGAAAAATTTGAACAAAGCTTCTTTATAGCATAGTGGAGAATACAGAGCTTTCAGAGGATCCTGGTTCATTTGCCAACTTTGGCATTTATTGTGTGGCCTACAGAAAGTTATTTAATCTCTCTGGACCTCATTATTCTTATAACCATATGGTCTCTTATATCCCTAGTAGATCTAAATCTATAATCCTATGATGTAATTTAGACTCCCATGATTACAAAAGAAAAGAAGCAAGCATTTATTAAGTACCTATTAGGTGTTATTCATGTTGAGCACTTTAAAAATATTATATTATTAGATTTCACAGCAACTCTGAAAGTTGGTACTATTATTACCCCACCATACACTTGAGGAAACTGAGGCAGAGAGTAGTTAAGTGACTTACCCAGGGTCATACAGTAAGAGTCTGTGGCTGGATTTAAACTCCAGTCTTCAAACTTCAGGTGCAGCTTTCTATCTACCAAACTACCTAACTGGTTTTGGACTCTTGTTCAAAAATATAAGGCCTTCCAATTACAATAGACTTGTGATGAAAAGAGCCATCTGCATCCAGAGAAAGAACTACGAAGAATAAATGTGGATGAAAGCATAGTATTTTCTCCTTTTTTGTTGTTGTTGTTGGCTTGCTTGCTTATTAGTATTTTTTATGATTTTTTTTTCACCTTTTGATCTTATTTTTCTTATGCACCATGACAAATATGGAAATATGTTTAGAAGAATTGCACATGTTCAACCTATATTGGATTACTTGTGGTCTTGGGGAGCAGGGAAAGAGAAAGGAAAGAGAGAAAAATTTGGAACACAAGGTTTTGCAAGGGTGAATGTTGAAAACTATCTTTGCGTGTATTTGGAAAAATAAAAGCATATTACAAATATAAGGCCTGAGTTGCAAACAATCAGAGGATGCTTGAGTTAGAAGAAATTTAAGAGGATATTTAATCTGTTTCCTATAATGTTTTGAGAATTGCTAAACATTCTTTTTTAATGAAAGAAATAATTTCTTTCTTTTGAAAATATCTTCTACTAGGATAAATTACAGAATTATGTGGTAATGATTCAAAAATAAAATAGCCTGTAAGCCACTATCAGTCATAACAGTTTCCACCACAAAGAGTTTTTGAATGCCTGGGGCTCTCCAAACTGATAAAAGAATCAAATTCCTACTTCTAATTTTCAAAAGCTTTTTGTCATTTTTGGATTCCAGATAACTTTACCAGTGTTTCCTTTGTGTGCCAGTCAGCAAAGCAGCTATGGTCCCAAAATAAAGTACAAAATTTCTGTAATGATTTGCCATTTCTTAAAATGACCTGATTTGCTTTTTTCATTGTAAACCTTCTCTGAAATGTGAAAATTTTTTGTTAGTCAGATCCCTATTCACAAGAAGAATGGAGTCAACAGGTTCCAAATTAATTGACTTAGAGTAAACATGTCTGAGAAAAGGGCATAGTTTAAGGCATGACCTTAAAGAGTTACCAGAATTGGTGGAGCCATGGTGGCGGAGATCATACAGGAGTCTCTGTAACCTCCTCTAACCTTCCCTCAAACCAACAACATATGAAGCCTCTAGACTGATTTTAAAGCAAAAAAATCCACAATATCTGGAGGACAACACGATTCTAGAAGAAGATACTCTGGAAGAACTTCAAAACAGGTCTGTTTTAATTGGGCAGGGGGGTGGTCTGCTGAACCCAGACTGCAGCACAGGGAGACCAGGGCAGGGAGCTGGAGCAGGGAGCTGGAACAGGAGTCGGAACAGGAGTGGGAGCGTTGTGCTTTTCACACACCTGGGAGTCTTCTGGGGGCCTCTTGGGCCAATCTGTCCTGATTGTGAGCAGGTGGTTTGGAGGGTCTGCCTTTTGTGGGGGGTAGATTGTGAACCACTGAACCCCTGATGAACATCGCACCTAGCTGCCATTACACAGCACCCTAGGGCGATCAATCAATCAGCAGGACTGATCAGCACCAGAAATAATTCAATCAGCAGAACTGCCCAGTACCTGAAATAATTCAATCAGCACAACTGCCCCAGGGTGAACTAAAGCAGAACTGCCCAGCACCTGACATAATTCAATCAGCAGAACTGCCCAGTTCCTGAAATAACTCAATCAGCAGAACTGCCCCAGGGCAAATTAAAGCAGCTGTCCCACCTTTGCCTTAAACAGACCTCACACCTTTAAAAAAAATGAATAAAAAACCAAAAAGAGCTCTCACCATAGACAACTTTTATGGAGAGAGGGAAGAACAGACCTCAAATCCTGAGGCCCCTAAAGGTAAAGCAACCCCAGAAAAAGCCCCAAAGAGAGACATAAACTGGTCTCCATGTCACAAGGTTTTCTTTGAAGATTGCATAAAAAATCTTAAAAGAAAGTTAGAAGAAACTTGGGGAAACGAAATGAGATCACTGCAAAATAAAATAGAAAAAATGGAAAAAGAATGTAATGAACAAAAAATGTAAATGGTCAATTGCAAAAGGAACTAAAAACAGTAACTGAAGAAAATAAGACATTAAAAATTAGAATCGAACAATTGGAAAT
>JAJPUD010000475.1:68500-87459 GCA_023553655.1 Myrmecobius fasciatus | reverse complement strand
AAAAAAAGAGTTACCAGAATTATTAGTAAAAATTTTTGTGGGGGAGGTTTGAGGGAGCTCAGTTGAGGATGTGGTCATCAGAGGGAGAAGCTATGCCCCAGAATACCAAGAAATTCTCAGAATTCTGAAAGACTGACTACTACTACTGTGAAGGAAAGCAAGATTGGGGGGTGAAGTAGAAGGTTTGGGAGGAATGGTCATTACAGGAAAAAAAACAAAAAACATTATCTAAGATGGCACTCTTAGCACCTTCTAAATTTAGCACTCTAGGGCAAAGATCTGGTTGCCTTGCCAAAGTTGCAGCCTTGATAATAAGAATGTTGTGCTGAAGTCCAACAAAAAAGAATTTCACCTGAGTAAACCAAGTCAGAAAATCAGGTAAAAATCATAATGACCCAAATCTAAAGATAGAAAAGAACAACTTTGTTTCTTCATCTATAAAATTAAGTTATTAGAGTACATAAGGATAGCAGTATTCTAGATTTAAAGCTAGAAAGGATTTAAGAGATTATCTAGTCTGATGCCCTAATTTTACAGCTAAAGAAAACTGAAGAGAAGTGACTTAAGAAAGATCACAACTAGCAGTCCCAAGATTTGAGCCACATTCTCCAAATCTAAATTCATTGCTCCTTGTATTTTATGTGCTAATAACCTAGAAGGTTTGTTCTGATTTTAATTCTATATTACTATAACCTCATTTCAAAATGAGATAACAATACAAAGTGTACAATGATGATCCAGAATATGAGAACATCACCTATGACTAGGCAATTGATGTAATTTACTTTGAACAGCAAAAGAATCTCTAAATATTCCATGGAAGAAAAATGCATATGATCCTGTGTCATTCCTGGCACTATGCCTTCTTTTTCTTGTTTCTATATGTCTAACCTGGCTCAAGGATGATATAGGGATTCACTATATAGTCCTCCAGCTGCCAAGGACCAGTCTCATGAATAAACTCCCCCAGTAAACTCAATAAACTCCAACAAATATATATATATATATATGCACACAGGTGTGGACTGACCTTTTTCCTTTGGTATCTCAGTATTGTCTCAGAGGATCTGCCACCCTACAATTGGCATAATCAGGACGGAACAGATCTACGTCCTTAAGAAGACATTAGAAAATTACAGTTTGTTTCATGCAAAATCTTCAACTGAGAAAGCATCCATTTATAACAATGGCCAGTCAACTCTTCCCTTGCTATCTCATTTGAGCTTTTCCCATGGTGGCTCAGATGCATTCCAATTTATAAAATAAAGGAATTATGTTCTCATCTTCTTTCTCATACCCTACATGTATCCTCTGGAAGTTCAAGTTGGCATTTGTTAAACTTCTTTCTAAGATAAGCTTTCTAGACTATAGTTAGTTCTAACCTGAAATGAAATTCTCTGGCCAAATGTAGCTTTGTCACCTTTGTGAGGAAGGCAAATGCATCTAGTCACCATAACAAGCCATTAATCAATCTTTGGAAAGGAACTGATGAGTCCAATTTAAAGGGCAAGGTACTGAACTTATATACTCAATCTGTAGTTACAAATGCGATTTTTGAGGCTTGGACTATTATCCCAGGCCATTTGCCAACAACCTTTACAGAAATCAATAGTTGAAATGTTGTCGGCAGTTTCCATTTGATCTAATGAGATTCCAGCTCTTGGCTTCTGGTGTTCATTTGTATCATCTTCACAGACTTTCAAAAGTTGAAGTTTTGCCCAAACTGAAACAAGCTTCTCTACTTTTTCATGTTGTTTATTTCCTGAACTGGTATGAATATTTCCAAACATAGTCCAATCTCCTTCCTATACTGAAGATGAAGACATTTAAAATGTGTGTATTCTTAAAGCAAAAAAAAAATCAGAGACTGTCATGGAAAAGTCTTGCTATGATGTTGCAGTATGGATCCACTGGGCAGAATACCAGATGGCCTTTCTGATCTGGATTCATGAAGATATTATGTATTCTGTTACATTAGCTAGTACTTTCCAACACCAGATCCTAAGGTGGCCTGCTTATTTTGAAATCCAAAAGTGATTTGCCTACTGTGTGCAAGTCACTTGGAGAAAATGCAGACATATATAAGAAATTATCCTCATCTTCAAGAAGATTACAGCCTAGATCACAGGCATTTAATAATATTTTAAAGGTGTCATTGAATCAAATGCAACTACCATCATTGACATTTCTGCCTTTAAAGACAGCAAAATATCTAGAGTATGTGTGAAAAGAGGAAGAGAAACGGAGAGAGGAAAGAAGGGAAGAATGGAGGGAAAGAAAGAGGGAGAGACAGAGACAGAGAGAGACAGAGAAAGACAGAGAGACAGGGAGAAAGACAGTGTCAGAGACAGAGAGCAGTGACAGAGACAGAAAATGAAAGACTGACAGACAGACAGACACACACACACACACAAAGAGAGAGAAAGACAAACATATGGACAATCAGAGACAGAGATGGAGAATGAGAGAGAAAGAGAGACCACATGGATACGGGGAGTTTCTTCATCTGGAACTCCCTGAAGGTATGAAATGTCAAATAAACATTATATTTTGAGCATCATAAATTAGCTAATAGAATTCTTCCTATTTCTTGTTTTAATCCTTTTCTATTTACTTTATTTTGTACTTGTAAGTAAACATGCTTTTTTGAAAACTCACTTCTTTTAGATAAGGAATATCATATAGTCAAGATCTGATTCAGATGTGGAGGTTGCTGGTCTTCAGAGAGTGCTTCAGTTGAACATAGAAGACTTCACCATGAGAATATACCTTACACAATGGAATGCTTTAATTTCCTCGATTCTTATCATCTTGATATGAGCTTTTTTGTTTTCTAATAAACCCTTAAAAATATCATGAGTCCAGTCTATCAAGTTTTTCAAGGTTTTTTTGCATTATTTCTTTGTAAAAACAATAGAAGTGGTTTCCTCATACTTTATAAGGTATTTTGGGAAAGGGTCTTTGGGAAAGGGTCAAACTTCATGATGTTAAAAAGCAGTTTTAAACTGTGCCATCTGCTGATCCTATTTCAATAAAATGTAGGAATCTCTCCATTAATTTTTCTTGCACTACTTTCACATTCATCGTGTTCATGCTGCAACAACAAAATAAATATTGTATCCTATCTTCTACAAGGTTTCATGTATTTTAGAGATACTACTGTATACTTTGTTGCATGATGCATCTTGCCTGTTATAGTGCTTCACTAAAAACAATAACAATAACAATAAAAAACTAATCCAGGTACTATTAGAAAGTCATGATTCCTTCTTCTTGCACACTTATCTATCCTTCCATAAGCAGTTAGACGCTGTATTGCAGTGATTCCTCCTTTCCCAGAATATATTCCCAGTCCTATTCTCAGAGACTTGATCAAAGAAACTCTATTGGGCAACGAGTAAGACATAGCAAGGAGAAGGAGGAAAGAATTCTTATGTAGGGTGTACTACATTCTATATACCTCTGATAAATCCTTTAACAGATATTACCTCATTTGATCCTCTCAACAACCCTGAAAAATAAGCATTATTATTATCCCTATTTTAGAGTTGAAGAACCTGAGGGAAATAGAGATTAAGTGACTTATTCAGGATCACATGGTTAGTAAGCAAGATAGAATTTGAACTCAGGTCTTCCTGATTCCAAATCCAGTGATCTATCTAATATGTCATTTATCTTTTTTCATTTCTTATTATCTTTCAACTGAATTCAGTAAACATTAAATGCCAACTGTTATGCTAGGTGCTAGGAATACAAAGACAAAAGTTTCTGTCCTCAAAGAATTTATATTTTACTACTTATTTTCAAACTTCCTATCTGGCTACATTTTGATATAAAGTCATAATAGCATTCAGAATCACACACTTCTTTTGGAAGTATGACTATTTCTATAGATAAATAAAGTACTTATTATGGGTATAGCACAGTGCTAAAAGTTGAGAATAAGTTCTGGGGGGTGGAGCCAAGATGTAAAGTAAAGACAGGAAGCTGCTCACTCTCCCAGTTTCCCTCAAAAATCACATGAAATTAAGTCACTGAACAGTCTGATGGAATGAAACCTCTCTGCAGTTCAAGATAAATTAGAAAAACTTCAAGAAAGGTGTGAAAAGGGTGTTCAGCCCAGCTTAGACAGACTTTGGGAAAACCAGTGAAAGGCTCTTAATCACAGCCATCATCAATTGAGACACTTGGTCTTGGCCCAGGAGAAGAGCAGATCAATGAGGCAGCCTCCAGTCCCAGCTCAGAAGGCAAATTCTGGGAAACCAGGCTGTTTCCCAAAAAGAGCAGGCAAAGCTACTTCCTGTAAACACAAGGAACCCCTGTGCTCAAAGCTAAGCCTCAGAGCTGCATAGGAAGCTTGGGACAGTGCCCCCTTTACCACAGGAGCAGAGTTTGGCCATGAAAGTAAAAAAAAAAGAGGAAAGACCAAAAGAAAAGGAAAGAAAATGAGCAAGAAACACAAAAGAACCTTGATCATAGAAAGCTACTATGAAGACCAAAATCCCCAACTCAGACAAGGACAAAATGTCCCCAGGAGAAATCCCAAAAAGTGATTTGCATTGATCTCAAGTCCAAACTTCTTAGAAGTGTTCATAAAAGACAAATAAGAGAAGTAGAAGAAAAAATGAGGAATGAAATGCAAGATAAAGTTAACAGTTTGGAAAAGGAAGACAATTCCTTAAAAAATACAATTGGCCAAATGCAAAAAAAAAAAAATCCAACATCTTCAAAAGCAGAATTAACCAATTGGAAAAAGAGATACAAAAGATAACTGAAGAAAATCACACCTTAAAAATTAGAACAGGGTTATGACTCTATGAGGCATGAAGAATCAGTAAAACAAACTAAAAAGAATGAAAAATGAAAGAAAATGTGAAATATCTCATTAGAAAAACAGCTGACCTGGAAAATAAATCCAGAAGAGACCATTTTAAAATTATTGGTCTTTCTGAAGGCCATAGCCCCCCCCCAAAAAAAAATATAGCCTGGGTAGCATGGGAGGGCCTACAATACCATATTCCAGAACACAAAGGACCTGGGGGTTATACCTCATTAGAAAAACAGCTGACCTGTAAAATAGGTCAAGAATAGACAATTTAAAATTATTGGTCTTCCTAAAGACCATGGCCAAAAAAAAAAAAAGAGCCTGGATAGCATGAGAGGGCCTACAATACCATATTCCAGAAGACAAGGACCTGTACAACCAAGAATTAATTATCTAGTGAGACTCAACATCATCTTTCAGGGGAGGTGAAGGATCTTCAATGAAGTAAAGGTTGAAAATAAAAATACAAGCAAGCATGATAGTCAGAGCCCTTAAGAACATTGCATTCAATGGAGGACAGCACATACAGGAAAGTAAGAAGGGAGAGAGGAAGGGAACTATTATAAAGTTATGTTTAGAGATGGTTAGGAAGTGATGGTATGGACCCACAGTTCTATATAAACCAAAAGTTCACCCATCAAAGCCAAATGTCTCAAAGGAGAAGTCGAAGATTTGGGGGGAGATAGAAAGAGATGAATATGATTGCTATGGTGTAGGAAGCAAGGTGTGGATTTGGCTAGGAGGGAGTATAGAGGCCTGCTTCTAATTGAGATTAAGTGAAAACTCAATGGACATGAAATATCATCTGGTCTATAAATAAAGCCACTGAGAGCTTTAACAGTATTTGGTGATTTGAAGATGTTGATTAGACAAACTTCTAATGATTCTGAAGTTAAAGAAGTAACTGCAGGACTTTTGAGTGGAAAATTCAAAAAATGAGTCACTTGTAATTTTTTTTCATTAAGGCCCTCCTTATTTACATCAGAGGTGTCAAACTCACCAGGGCTCTGGCTGGAACAAGACTAAACTGTTATTGGGAAATGTTTAACAAGATAAGTAAAAATACAATCCATTTCTATTTGTGTTTTACACTATTGATTTATACCAATGAACTATTTTAATGCCCATAGGACACTTCTTATAAGGATGCCTAGATTTTAGGTCTAGAACCACTTAAATTCTCTAAGGCAACTCAGCTTCAAGGCAGAAAAAATCATCATAGAAGAAAGGCTGTACCTTTCCTGCTCCTTGCCTGGGAGGTAATAAATCTCAGGGCCAAGGCCCCGATGGAATAGCACCAGAAAAGTCTAGTTGATAAAAGTCTCTGCTCTTTCTAAAAGAGCATAGTAACATTCAAATTAAAAGAATGCAGTAGCATATAGATGAGCTTGTGGATGGATACATCTCCATAAGAAAATCAGCCCAAATCCGTCAGATTGCTCTATCCTCCCATAGATGCATAGCCCCATGAAAAGTTAGTCCAGAGGCCATCAGATCAACTTATCCAGTAAAAATGTTATACTTTGCAAAGAGCTAGACATGCCTAGTATCAAAGCAACCCTTCTAACACTGACATCCCACCCCATAGCCCATCTAGTGAGTTCTCTCCAGGGATAAAGGACATTAAGACCCTATAGTTCCAGAGTTGTGAATTGCCTTGAATAGATATGTTCCCTACATGTATGCCTCATTATCATGGTACTTTAAATTATGTCCACTTTCCCACCTCCCACGGATTCTGAATATATTTGTAAGGGAGTGTTCCCCAGGGTTTTCAGAGGAATGTTTTGTAACTTCTCTTCTTGCTATTCCATTTCAGTAAATGACTTTTCTAAGAGTTGATTGAGTATATTAGCTGACTGTGAATCAGAAGCACACTGGTAGGCTCATGAACTACAGAATTATAGTATAGCTACCCACAGAATTACCCCTAGGACTCAAGGTAGTGATTGCACTTCTGGGAATTTAACTTGTCAGTGTGAGTCCAAGTTGGAGGACTAAACCCAATTTATTTAGCCTCTCTTTGTTTCACATTACTCATTTATAAAGGGGATTATATTGCTTTCCCTATCTACTTCAAAAGATTGTTGGAGAATCACACAATGTTTGTAAAAACAATTTGAAAATTGTGATGGGCTACAAAAATGAATAGAGTAAGAGGGGCAGCATTTTAAAATATTTTTTTTAATTTGACATTATTTATAAATCATATATTTTCTTTCCTTCTTCCTTCTGAATAATTTGTTATGAGTGCATGGTAAGATTTGATCTCATCATTTTGTTGAGGGAAAAAATCTGGCTATCTTGCTAGCATACATATAAATATAAAGTTACAGCAGGTACAAATATAGTAATGGTGTTCCCTTAAGGTTTACCCTAAACAGATTTCCAACCTGTAGTTCTTTCCTCATTGCTAAGGCTGGATAGATGTTTTTTCCACAGAACATTGTACTTCACCTGGGATTTGCACAGAAAATATATTTATACAGTCAATATGCAGTTTAATGTTCTGAATTCTTATCATTCTATTAACAAATATTCTTTCTACATTGTAGTACTATAAGGACCATTTCCCAATGTTATCACATATAACTCAGACTTAAAGAAAAAAGATTCTTCTAATTTTATTAATAAGGAAACAGCAGTAAAGTGACTTAGTTAACATCACAAAAATGGCAGAGTCAGAATTCACACTCAAGGTCTTTGAATACAAAACCACAACCTTTCACCCTACACCATGCCACATACCATGATGGCTCTCAACTCATTTCATTTCATTCCTTTCTTTTTGAACTCTTTGAGAAATAAGACCCACAGCTCATTTGTTCCTAATTTCTACAGGAAGACAATCATTATTTCCAATGTCCACTGCACTCATAGGTCTTGAAAGAAGATAATAGATTACTTTGCTTTTCAACTTTGAGATAAAAAACAAATAAACAAATAGAAAACCCAAAAAGAGACAACTTGCAGGTTCTTCTGTGAGAATAGCAGTGCTATTGGAAGCAGAAATATCTTTTTTTTCCATTCCATTTGGGGCTTGTGCTGCCCTAATTGTCCTTAGGAATTATAATGACTCAACAGTGTGCATAATTTACTTTTTAAAATGTTCCTATTGAACACATTTGGAAGAAATAACTATGCAATAAACTCTTTATCCTGAATATGTTCTTTATCATTCTAAAAATAAATTCATAATCAAATTCATAAATAATGGTGTTTTTTCCTGGAAAAAATCTAAAATCCTTATTAAGAAAAAAATGCTTTATTCCTGACTCCTTTCTATTCTTCTATTAATACACTCCCCAAGCTATCATCCAAATTATCATCACCATTTTAAGAGGAACACATTTTGCCCTTTCTTTTTCTGATCATTGATTTTATAGATTATAGATTATCCCACCTTGCAACTATGGAAGTAAGATGCATTTATGTGAGTAATTCCAGGATCCACTCTTTTATTGATATGGACTTTTCCAATTTTTGCTGATGAGAGTAATAAGTCACCTACTAGTTCACTGGCAGTATTTTTATAATGACAATTTCAAGTTATAAGAGTCTGGTTGCAATTCTAAAAGTTTGTCCTTTTAGCCTCTTCAAATTTCCTAAGGAGGAAGGATCGTGTTTGTCCTGATGTTTTGCTTTTTTCTGTTGTATCAATTAGGTTTGGAACATCCTTTTCTCTGAGATTATCCCCAACTTATCTTTTCTCTGTCTTGTTTATATATAATTATGTACATTTTTATCTCCTCCCATTATATTGTAACGTTGTGAAAATGGGGGCTGGTGTTTTTGTTTGTTTCCTTACTTGTTGCCTTTCTCTGTATCCCCAGTGCTTAGTACAGTGCTTGGCAAATAGTAGGTGCTTAATTCATGCTTATTGACTTGATTGGAAACATCCAGTGCTCAAGAGTCTTTAGGGAGAAGAATATAGCCAGGCATAATTTTTCATGGAAAACAAAAAAGAACAAGCAAAATGAGCACTGCTTTGAAAAAAAAATTCTTGTTGAGGCTTTACTTTATCCCAACTGAGCCTTCAGTGTAAAAAAAAATAAGAATTGAATGGTTGCAATTTCTTCTGGACCAGTCTCAAAAAAGTTATAATGTGAAATGCGGTAGACATCTTCCCAAGGAAGTCTTTCCCAAGACAAGATATGCATAGACCAAGTTGTCTCCCTTCTGCTGCCCTGAATATTTTAAAATTCATTATCTATTAGGTGAGATAAAAGTTAGTATAATAGGTAGATATGAGTCTGGAATTATGGAAATAAAGTGAAATTATCCTCTATGTTGGGCTTAAAACAAAGATGGCAGGAAGGGAAAAGAAATCCTTCTTTTGAATACCCACCCACAGGCCACACACAATGTTATTTACTTTCTATCCTTACTTCTCTTTCAGGTCCATCCTAAACAATATTCTTTGGGGAGGAAGGATATGGTCTTATTCTTCAAGATATTTCACTCTGTTTATTATGACATAAAATTCACAATTGAAATAACTTCCTTGCTTAAAGTATTATCAGAAGACTTCTACAAAAATATAAATTTATGGAGAAATAATACCCTAATCTACAAATATTCATTGGTTCATTAACACCAATTAGTTCATTAGAGACAATAAAATATAAGACCCAGAAATTTTTAATAGTATTTTGTTTTTTCCAAATACATGTAAAGATTTCCAAATACATTCATTCATTTTTGTAAAACTTTGTGTTTCAAAATTTTCTCCCTCTATCCCTTATTTCCCCTTTCCCAAAACAGTAAGCAAACTGATATAGGTTAAATTTGTGCAATTCTTTTAAATATATTTCCATATTTGTCATGTTGTGCAAGAAAAATCAGATCCATAAGGAAAAACCCATGAGAAAGAAAAAAAAAACAAGCAAACAGCAGCAACAACAAAAATTTTCATGAAAACACCATGATTCAATCCATATTAAGTCTCTATAATTTTCTCTCTGGATGCTACTTCACTTTATTTCCACCATTCCAGATTCATGTCTATCTATTACACTACCTTTTTTCTTACCTAATAAATATTGAAATTTAGAAATTCAGGGCAGTAGAAGAGGGACAAACTTGGGATGTTTCCATCCAAAATCTCTTGGAATTGTCTCATTGTTGAAAAGAGCCAAGTCCATCACAATTGATCATCACACAATCTTGTTATTGCTGTGTACAATGTTCTCCTGCTTCTATTCACTTCACTTAGCATCAGTTTATGTAAGTATTTTTATACTTTTCTGAAGTCAGCCTACTCATCATTTCTTATAGAACAATAGTAGTCCATTACAATGAGATGATTCAGACCAGTTCCAATGATCTTGTGATGAAGAGAGCCATCTACATCCAGAGAGAGGACTGTGGGAATTGAGTGTGGTCCACAACACAGTATTTTCACTCTTTTTGTTGTTTGTTTGCATTGTTTTCTTACTCATTTTTTTTCCTTTTTGATCTGATTTTTCTTGTGCAGCAAGATTATTGTATAAGTATGTATACATAGGTTGGATTTAACATATATTTTAACATATTTAACATTTTTTGGATTACTTGCCATTTGGGGAGTGGGTGGGGAAAAGGAGGGGGAAATTTGGAACACAAGGTTTTGTAAGGATCAATGTTGAAAAATTATCCATGCATATGTTTTGAAAATGAAAAGTTTAAAAAAATAGTAGTACATTATATTCACATACCACAATTCATTCAGCCATTCTCCAACTTATGGGCCTCCACTCAATTTCCAGTTCCTTGCCACTACAAAAAGAGCTGTTACAAACATTTTAGCACATGTGGAAGACCCAGAAGTTTTGAAGATTATTATTGAAAAACAAAGTTGAGACCACCTACTAGGCCTGAGTAGGCCCTTGTATTCATTCATCAACTCTGTTGATTTGTTTTATTTTATTAAGCAAAAGTAGCTATTCTAATCACTGAGGACTGGCAAATTAAAAAAATAAGATATGAATCATATTCCTTAGAAGATGGATAAAATTGCTAAAATACAAGATAAAATGTAATGAATGTCATTGGAGAGGTAAAGGCAAATTACTAACAGGATTCAAAAGAGAAGTGGTTTCCCAGTATGGGGTTGGGAGTGGGGATAAAAGAGCAAGGATGTTTTCTGGGAGGAAATGGCCAATTGTAACATTTGCTATGCAGTGTTCCATTGCTCCCCTTTACTCCCTATTTCCATCCTCCATCTCACATACAAGTGCACTATTATTTGCTTAAAGAAAACAAAAACAAATGTCCACATTAAGTTGCTTTTAATTTTTATGGTTCCCCCAAATTTTTTGGCTTCTGTTAGTTCACAAAATTTCAGAATTTTAGAGTTTAAATGGATGCCAGTGTTCATCTAGTTCAAATCTTAATTGAAAAAGAATCCTCTCTATACCCTATTCAAATGGCCGTTAAGACAACCAGTGAGAAGGAAAATGCTATCTCCAAAGGCAGGCCATTCCATCTTGGGATGGCTTCAATTTTAGAAAGATTTTTCCTTACATTAAATCTCAATTTCTCTTTACACATTCCATCTAGGTACCCTTTGGGGCCAAGCAGAAGAAATGTGATATCTTTTCCACATGATTTCCTTCAGATTCTTTTAAGATAGCTGTCATAATTAGCTTAGGTCTTCTCTCCAGCCAAAATATTCCTAGTTTCTTCATATGCATGAATTTGAAGCTTTTCTGTATTTTGGTTGCCTTCCTCTGGATTCTCTCCAACATTTCACCAGTTTCTAGGATTCAGATAGATAGGTGTCCAATCAAGTGAGCAGTTTCTCCCATCTTGTGCATCATCTAATACCAGAGGATACTATGGGTTACTTAACCATCAAGGTCCCTGTGCTTTTGCTCAGTTATCACAGCAATTCATTGCCATTATGCTCTTCACTTCACTTCTTTTATGACAAAGCCTCTTAAACTGTGGGTCATGATTCCATATGGGATTATATAACTGAATGTAAAGGTTATGAAATATTTTGCAGTAGTAAAAGGCATCATAAGTTCTGCCTAGATGTAGTTCTTTATATAAAAATAAACAAGTACATCCATCTCATTAATAAGCAAATTTTTAAATCTTTAATAAATGATAAAATTATATGTTTAGCAAGGATTGTTTTAAAATAAATTTCTTTATGTTTTGTTATCATAAATGTTTGATTTGTATACCTATTTTATATCCACCTGGGGTCACAAAAACTTCTCTGGCAAAAAACGATCATAAATGGAAAAAGTTTAAGAAGTCCTGCTTTATGAAATGTACACATATTTATCTATCAAGGTTATGGGATTTCTTTCCCACCAACCATATCATGGATAGTATTTCTATCAACTACATCATGGCTCAGCCTCCATTCTATTTAGTAAAATTCCTTTCTTTCATTTCATAACCACTGTGTGCTTCACCAATTCCTTTTCCCCCAATTTGCTAAAGTATAAGTACTTAAGTACATTAAATAAAAAGTATTAAAATCATAGATTTTGAGCAGGAAGGAAAATAAAGTCCTGCAGATAAGTTTTTTGGACTTCCTTACAGGAAACAAATGACCTGGTGAGGAGATGAGGAGATAGAGAGGCAAACTGCTCCCATTGATTTTAGTTCTGATTTCATAGAAACTATTGTTTAGCCTTTTTACAAAAGAGTTGATGACAATCAATAGAATATAGATTCTTCATTACTACTATATGAAAATACAAAGAAATATTAATTCATACAGTTTAGAGGCTAAATGTAAGAGAGTATAGAGTGTTGGAGTTAGAATCAGGTAGAACTGCATTCAAAATCTGCTAAGACACTGGAATCATGAGCAGGTCTCTTGATCTTTTGGTGTCTGTTTCCTCATCTGTAAAATGAGTTGACTTCTAAGGTCCCTTCTCGCTCTAAATCTATGATTTTCAGATGCTCTATTATTCGTATACAGATATACACAAACTCATTCACTTGTACTCTCTTGTTCTCATCCATGTATTTATATCCAGACACAAAGAAATCCTCATGTGAGAATTGGATGGTGATTTAGTTTCCACAGAAACTTAAATTAGAAAATTGAAACCTAAGAAATGGGAGGCTAGGACCCACAAGGACATCAAAGAATGTAATCAGAGGTGGAGATTTTAGATAGGAACAGGAATGCTCTGGACTTGTCCCCTTTACACTTTCTCTCAAAGAATGTAAGAATGTAAGCTCTTTGGGGACAGGAACTGGTTTATGAAATGAGAGGTGGAGTTTCATACTCTCTATAACATTCAATTAATGGGAAATCAGGGGGACTTTACCCTAGGATAGGAAATAAAAGACTGCCTTTGTGGTTTCAAAAATGTTTCTACTCATGTAGGCACCCATTCTTGCAAGATAGTAAAATAAATCTTTCCAGCATTCATCAATGAGTCAGTGAAGTTGTTGGTAAGATATTTTCTTTCTTACACACCATAAACAAATATTGTTGTTTAATTCAGTCATTTCAGTCATATCCTAGTCTCTGTAACCAACCCCATTTGGGAATTTCTGGGCAATAATACTGGAGTGGTTTGTTATTTCCTTCTACTGCTCATTTGAAAGATTGGAAAAGACAGACAAACAGGATTAAGTGACTTGCCCAGAGTGCCATAGATACTTAAGTACTGGATTTGAACTCAGATCTTCCTGAGTCTAGCACTATATCCATTAACTCACATAGTGCCCCCTCTCCCCCAATAAAAATATACAAAGATAAAAATACATACACATTGTGATTTATAAGCATATGTATAGTCTGAGGTATGTATCCTTGTACTGATGCTCCCTAAAACACCCTAGTTTTATGGTTCTTCATATTTCATACTTCAAATTCTTTGACCTATATTTCATTCCCTTTCAGTCATACATTAGTATGGTCATACCCTTTATCTTGTCATCATCCCCAACTATTTCACTGCTGTCATGAAAGAAGTAGAATTTGAAAATTTCTCTAATTATAGCTTTTTATCTTTACATCTCTTTTGGGTCTCACTCCTAATCTTATTCTTTTCAATTAAATTTGATATTTTGGGAGGAGAATTAACAAGAACTTCTTTCCCTCTCCCTATTAGAAAACAAAAGAAAATAAAAAACAAATACCCTTGTAACAAATACCTTTCATCAAACAAAACAAATTTCTGCATTGGCCAGGTCTATAATATACATCTGATTTTGCATCCTAAATTGATCATTTCTCTATAAGAAGGTGAATAATTCACTTCATCATCCATCCCATGGAAGAGTGTTTGGTAATCCCGAGCCTCTTCCTTCTCTTAACAATCTCCAATCACTCCAACATCACCTTCCCCACTTCCACTAATTGATGCAAGCCATTATTCCAGCTCTGGCTCACTTGTCTTCCTTCTGACTCTTTAGTCATGACTCTTTAGTTAACCAGTTAAAGAATACACTGTCCTCAGGTCTGAAATCCCCTGCCCCTTTGTTCTATTGCTGCTTCCATTTTATTCCTTCTCCAAATCTTGCTTTAATGAATTGCCAATGTTCCTAAAGAACAACCCTGACCAAGTCACTCTCCTGCTCAAAAAAGCATTTACTGCTTCCCAATTGCCTCTAAGATTAAATACAAACTTCTCAAGTTGGCACTTAAAGACACTGACAGTATGGTTCCAGCCTACTTCTTCAGAATTAATCCATAGTATTCCCTTTCACACTTTATATTTCAGTCAACCTTGTCTATCTTTTATTTTTTGAACTCAGCTCACTTAATCCCAACTCCCATGCCTTTGAATGCATTATATCCTGTGCCCATTACATACTTCCTCTTCACCTCCATGTTTTAAAATGTGTAGTTTTTCAAGGATCAGTATGTGTACCTTTGTTGCCTTGAAAAAACTTTCCTCATTCCTTTGGTTACAAGTCCTCTCTACCTCCTCCAATTAATGTATATCTGCACTTCATTGACTCCCCATTACCTCTAGGATCAAATATAAAACACTCCATTTGACTTTTAAAACCTTTCACAACCTGACCTCTCTTTACATTTTCAATTTTCATATACTTTATTCAGTCCACATACTCTATGATCCAGAAACACGGTCTTCTTGATGTTCCAAATACATGAGGTGCTGTCTCCCCAGTTTGAAGTGGCACTCGTCCCCCTTATCTTAAGTGCTTTTACTTTTCATCTTTGTCTCCAGACTTTTCTGGCTTTCTTCAGATTTAGCTCAAACCCACCCTCTGCAAGAAGCCTTTTCCAGTCTCTGTCCTAATTCCATTCCTCCCACTACTAGTGTCTTCCTTCTGAAATTACCTTCTATTCACACTTTATATATCTTGAATGTAAAAAATTTTGCCTGTGGTCTCCCCCACTGAAATAATAGTTCTTTGAGGATAGAGGGCATGTTTTTGCCTTTCTTTGTATCTCTAGTAGTTAATCCAGTATTTATCACACAGTATTTAAAAATTGCTTGTTGATTGACTAATATATTTATTTATTTTATGTGGTATTCTAACAATAGAATAACACAATGGCAATGGTTATTTTTTGTTTTTTTGTCCTTTTGTCTTTGCTTCCCTGGCACCTAAGAAAGGGCATTGCATATTGTTGACAACTGATATGTTTTTGTTAGGTTAGATCAAATTGGAATAGAGAGGGAACAGATTGAAGATGGGGTGACCAGTTAGGAAACTACTACAATAAACTAAGGGAGAAGTAATGTAGGCTTGATTTAAAGTAGTGGCTCTATAAGTAGGAAAGAATGGATGGACACTAGAAATATTGTGAAAATAGAATCTCATTGGATGTGGGAATGGGCTTAAGGAAAGAATGAAAGCTGATTTTGAATTTATAAGCCTAGGTAAATGCTGCCATCCACAAAACAAGAAAGTTTAGAGAAACATCTCTGCAAGTGGATGAGGTAGAGAAGTGATGTCACAACTGAAGACATATTAGATTTGAGCTTCCACTAGAATATCCTAGGGACAATATCCAATAGACAGTTTGAAATTCAGGGCTGCTCCAAAAAGGATATAGAAGGACTTGATTATATAAATTTGGGGAATCGTTTCTATAGAGATCATCAAGGAACAGAGTATTGAGTGAGAGTTTGGGGCCATAGGGCATATTAATGCTTGGGGTGAGAAAGAAGTATATATAAATGTGTATATAGTATATATGTATATGTGTGTATACATTTATATTTACACATATCTATATATTTTATATATGTACATGTGTATGGCATATACATGTACATTTGTATTCATGCATATATATGTATATATAGTCATAACACATACATGTGTGTGTATACCTATAAAGAAGACTAAGAAGGAGTAAAGATGTGGGAGAATAGTGTCATGGAAACTAGTGGCAAGATGCTGTCAAGAATGAAAAGTGGTCATCAGTGTCAAATGTTCCATTTGAGCATTGAGAAAAGGTCCATTGTCTTTGACTATTAAAGAAGTCATTGGACTATCCATAAAAAGCAGACATCCTCATATATTACCTTCCAAAATAATCTGATAGACAGGAATACAATACTTTATTCTGAGATTCAAAGTCTAGGCTTTCCTTTGCTCCTAAAATATAACCAACCAACATATGACATTGAAGGATCCACTAGCCTGAGCCTTTGAATTCATGTTTGGAAAATTGAAGGCAAGGAAAAAGACTGTATTTGCAGCTGCAAGGTGGAGCTTTTAGCTCCCAAGTGAAGCCTTTAGCATTCATCTTTTGACTAACCTATTTGCATGGACCCTGACGCTTTAGAAGACCCATCTAACCTGTGATTACCTGAGATAGATACAATTACTAAGATTTATATCTCCCCCTCAGGAAAACACATACTACAGTTAAAGCATCCATGGATACATAGATAAGCACACATTCAGATACAGTATACAGAAATAGACACTCTCTCAAAAGATTGTGTGGGTGGAGAGGTTAAAAAGGTACTCTTAATGGGAAGGTGAGTAAAAGGATGGGTAGATGGGGAATGATGAAAGCAAGTGGGAGAGAAGGTAAGTAGGAGAGAGAATAAACAGTCAGGAAAGTGACCACAGGATGCTAGTCACCTAGTAAAATAGAAACTCTAATGCTTTCCCTGACAGATGAGAGGCAATAGCCTCCAAATGTGCTCTGAAGTCTGAGTCACAGCCCTGCCACCACAGGGATTGTTACAGGCACATCAGTCATTGGACAACAGAGTTGAGCACACCCTCTGCTGCTATGTGGAGAGGCCTGGCTGGTGCAGTTAAAACGGGGATGGAGATGGGAAAACCTAAAGACAGAGGTGAGCTTCCAAGACTCACACTGTCTTCCTCTGAGCTGCTACTAAGCTACTCAGTACCCCAGAGAGTATGTTTTTTAAAGCCCTATAAATCTGAATCGTTTTCCAGAGGAGCAAAACTGCAAAGCCCAAAGAAGGAACAGCAGTGACGAGTTCCCTTACTCTTTTGACAGATAGCACAGGGCAGTAGAAGGGATCATAGATTTAGTTGAAAGGGACCTCCCAGGTGATCAGATAGAACTCTCTCATTTTACAGAGGAGAAAATGAGTATTAAAAAAATTAAAGGATGTTCCCAAGGTCATGTCACCAATAAGTGACAGATGTAGGATTCAAATGATAGGTCTTTGCTTCCAAATCCAGTGTTTTTTTACTTCTCCATTCTGACTCAATAAAAGAGCTCAATTTGGAGACAGAATACCTGGGTGCAGGTACTCATGGCTCTAACACTCTTGGTCTGGATGACCTTCTCAGGTCATATAACCTCTATGATCCTCAGTGTCCCTCTCAGGAAAAAGGAATGATGATCATGTTATACTACTTAACTTATGAGGTTGTTATGGTTATGAAATGATTATTTTGTACACTCCAACCCACTATTTAAATATAAATTATTGTCATTATTATTTCCTGGGAGGGAAACTAGGTGATTCAGTGACCAAATGAAGCTGAGGAAAAGCTGTTAGAGCCACCTTTATAGAGGATAACCCCCTCAATGCCTTCCATATTTTGTCTTGTTATTGCACTCTTTGCCCTACCTCTCTTTCATATCCTGACCTCCCATGTTTTTTATCCAGTGTCAATAATGAATCCCCAATTTTGTTTCCTAATTGCTCCCTCTGCTTCTTGGTTTGGATTCTATTTTTCTTGTGTTCTCACCCTAATTAGTCTGGACACAGCTGTTCTGAGGAAAATTCAAAAGGATCTTTTTCCCTTTCCTCTATTATACACCACAGTCCACTGAAGGCAGCATCCACAATTCTCCTAGATAAATGAGAGGTTCATCCTCCGGAATGAGAAGTGCTCTAAAGGCTCTCCTCTCTGCTCAGGTTCCAAGCTTGCAAGAAGTCTTTAGTAGAATAAAGAGCAATCATGCTAAGCTTGAACTCAAGTCTCCTCCTAGATACTTCAGTCTTCTTAAATGGCTGACAATGTTCAGGATGCCTCCATAAGCCCTGTTCCACTCGGTGAAGTGAGCAGGAAAGGGAGCATCCCACAAGAACCTATCAATGTCAGTGAAACGGGCCATAAATGAGCTGGTAAGAAGAAGTGAGTCATGGTTGGAACTTCTTTCCATTTTTCCACTCCTCTCTTCACTGTATGCTCTCCACATGTTGTATTTATTCTCAGCATGTCCTGACTTGCATAATAATCACATCTACATGGACTTTATTGAGGTTTACAGAAGGACCTTGAGAAGTCAGCAGAGCCAGTATTATAATCCCCATTTTACAGATGAAGAAATTGAGGCTCAGAAACTTGAGATGACTTGCCTAGGATCAGATGGCAAAGAAATAATAGCACCAGAACTCCAATCTAGTTCTTCTGGCTACAAGTTCATTACTCTTTGCTTTTATATAAAAATAGCACTTAACACAGTGTTAAGCACACCTTGGACACAATAAATTTTTTTATTCATTCATTTCTCCATTTATTCATTCTTTTTATAGCAAGGATGGTCTTGATTTGGCTAGCAGGGAGACAAAGATCCAACTCTAACATCAACTACCCTACTTCTCCAAGGGAGAGTTTGATTCCTGCTAGGAGGGGAAGCAGAAAATTGGGGCCAGAAACTGCCACTCTGTTTTCCTTTGGAAAATAGAATTCTATCTATCTATCTATCTATCTATCTATCTATCTATCTATCTATCTATCTATCTATCTA
>JAJPUD010000475.1:7650-68490 GCA_023553655.1 Myrmecobius fasciatus | reverse complement strand
CTATCTATCTATCTATCTATCTATCTATCTATCTATCTATCTATCTAATGCTAGTCTAGGAGATGTAATGTTTAGGCTTAAGTTAAACTCCAATTGCTTTTTCTCTATCTATCTAATGTTAGTCTAGGAGATATAATATTTAGGCTTAAGTTAAACTCCAATTGCTTTTTCTTAATGAGAAAAGGGGGGTGGACTTTTTATCCAAAATTTGTCTCTCTTTCCCCTAAATACCTGCATCTTCTTTGATGCTGGCATGTCATGCTGGTCAGTCCTGGAACAGGATATCTCAGGTCTCACAACTGATACTTAAGTTCTTCAGAGAGCTGTTCCCACTTCAACAGATTCAACTTTCTTTGTATCCCCAGGAATTAGTACACAGTAGGCACTTAATGAATATTTATTGACTATCTGACTCTTTTGTAGGTATTTCTATGCCCCTAAATTATCACCACCTCCATCCAAAGCATTTATAGACAACATTAATATAGTTCAAGCCACAAAATATTCTGTGGCCAAATTTGTTTAAGATATGTTGCATCTAATGACAGTTGGTTCTTTCCTAGTAATCTGAGAAAGGTTGGGGATGAGGATGATGTTATAGATCAATGGTTCTCAAACTGTTCCTGACACAACCTGGATTTTCATGAGTCATTTTCAGGTACTATGACTGTATGTTCTGGACTTTCAGGACTGATTAGGGGTGGTGGGAGAGGAAATGACTGAGGCCAATGCCAGGACCCTACCTTGCCCTTTTAAGAGAATCCATGTATTAAGTCTTTCATAAAAAGGAATGAGAGGAGCACAAATCCCCAAAATCAGTCAAATAGTTGGTCTGATGACCATGTAATCAGACTGCCATATATACTTTTGCATCCTCCCAGAGTTGAGTGTTCTGTAAATACTTAACAAAAAAAGCCTACTATGTGCCATTCATTATGTTAATTTCTAGGGATACAAAGAAAGGTATCCTTGAGCATACCCTCCAAGAGCATGAAGAAAGATAAAAAGAAGCTGAAAGGGGAGAGATGAAGTGAGCACATGATGGGAGAGATGATAAAGTCTATAGGAATAGAGCTAGGTAGGAAATGATGAGATGGCTGCCCTGGCTTCCCTCCTTAAGTTTAGGAATGGGGGGAAGTGATGGGGGGGAGGGGAGGAATATGCTTAGGATATACTTTTATGTTTAATTTACATTATTAATATTTTCTCCATCACTTTCTTAAGTCTAAAAAAGAACAAAATTCTAAACAAACCATAATTTGTGACATTTGCCAATTTTCAGAGGTGGAAATGATCACACTGAAAATTTTAACAATTGACTTTCATGCTCTGATATGACCTAGCTTCTGTATATCTCTGGTTAGCTCAGATTCCTGCAAAAAGCCTCACACACAGAAGAAGCTTAATTTGTTTATTTACTAGAAGTGAATTGAATTGAATTGAGAGGAAAGTGCTACTGTGACAGCCCCAAGAAACAGTTGTATTGCACTTAATGAATTGGCCAGAGAAAGTCTGGAGAGGAGGCCACCCACACAAATGTTTGTTCTAACCAAACTGCTCATTTGCCAACATGGAAATGACATCATATAAATTGGCAGGCAATTATGACTAAAACTCATGATTCACTTAGTGCCTGTTGTGTAGACACAGCTTACTGGATGATCTCTCAGGTCTCTTTCATCTCTTTAGTTCTATGATTCTTACTGATTATGAGAAATTTGACTTGTCATGGAAAATGTACCACTGGGAATTCATACTGCACTTGGGAATCAAATATAGATGAAAGCAAAGACTCAGAAGTGAGGGGAAAGTGGGAAATACCAAATAGAGGGAAAGACATATCCTAGCAGACTAGCATATGTTTTAAATGCTGTACAGGAGCTCATAAAGTCCCAGCAAATGACTAGAAGACTGTCTCTATGCTTGACCTCTCTTTCTAGTCCTTTCCTAAAAAACATATTAGCTTTGGGAGAGGGGTTTTCCTGAGCAATGTGCTTTATTTAACAGGGAGCTTGTCCTCTTTCTTCCCAGTTGCATATAGTCAGGATCCCTTCAGTACCCTTCTGAAAAGAGATTCCTCCTTCCTCTTGCCATTAACAACCTACCCATCTCCTTTGGCCCTATCTATTGATCACTAAAACAAAGAGTCTATGAGTTTTCATTTTGGACCCCTTCAGGTAATAAATGCTGTACCAAATAGAATTCTTCCTTGTGGATGGAAAGCTACAGAGCAAATATAGAATTAAGATGAAACATGGATATTGTGAAGATGGAAATGGATTCTGTGTTGTCTCACCTTAACAACATGCATAATAAGGTCTCTTCTATCAGGAAGAATAAGTAGCTGTATCACCCCACCCTACCCTGCCTGGCTATTGCCTCATTCCTTTTTCAAATCTCTTTATGCTAGCTGTCCTTTTTGCTAACAACAATAATAATTCATAATAATTTTATCTATAACATTCTTTTCATTAGAGTATAGTGTAAACAAGAAAATTATAATCATGAAAAATTAGAATGAAAGTTCCTTACAATTCTTCTACAGTATAGAAAAATCAAATGCAAGACAAAATTCTTATCTTCTCAAGACACACTCAGTGTTGGGATAATAACTAATATTTTATATGTAGTTATTATCTCTTAAAATATGATATTTATGTAAAAATAACCTTTGGAACAAACTCAAATCACATGGAGTTATCATTGAGAATTCTTGGACATCTCTAGATCTCTTAAGATAGAGCCATTCTTTATTCTCTATCACACTGATTGACTGTAAATGATCTGCATCTCTAAAACTAGAGACACTGAGATACTCACTCTCTTTTGGTATAATCTTCCCAGTATGTTCCTTCCTACTGGTCCAGGAGATGAACATCACAATTCAACTTCATTTTGGTATCCATGAACTAAACCGGAGAGAGGAGAAGGCTTGTTCTCCAGCTCCAAGAAATAGAGCTGGATGAGTTTATTTCTTTTCGATATGTTATTAGTCCTTCTCAATTTCAGGTGCCTCATCAGATCCACAAGACTGGAAATTTAAATAATGGAGAATTTAGAGCTACTATTATAGGTAAAATGGTACAACTAGGCTAGCAAGGAAGTCCAGAGAAACAAGGTTATCTGGGATTTAAGTCTCAGGGAGAGTTTTTTGGACTAGAAACTGAAACTGTGCTCCATAGGACTTGAACTAAGTGGTGAATCTAATCCCCTCCCTCTTTTTCAGAGTATGAAATGGTACATGAGAAGGGGTATTTGTATATTTATGACTTTACGTTTTGAAGTAAATGTTTATTTGTAAAAGTTAACCCAGACAGCTACATGGCACAGTAGATAAAGCATTGGCCTGGAATCAAGGGGACCTGAGTTTGAATTCAGCCTCTGACATTTAACATTAGCTGTGTGACCCTGGGCAAGTCAATTAACCCCAATTGTTCACCAAAAGGGAAAAAACAGAATCAAAAGTTAATTTGACTTTTAGTGGCAAAATGGGCATCATCTGCTATATTTGGGTACACCATTGAGCAGATCTGGAACTATATTCAGAGAACCTAGACATTTTCAACCCCTTTGAGAAGATTCCCCCAGGAAACTCCAGGGGAAGACTGAAATGTAACAGATCTAACCTTCTGGCAGTGGTGGCTGGATCCTCTGTATTATATTTATATCATTATTATGATTATAAAGCCTATATTGTAATATGGGAACTTTCAATTAATGGAACTTATACTCTTAACTTTTTTTCTGTGTTGCAATACTTTTAGGGAAAAAAAGAAAAGCTAAATTGCTGAAATGAAGTGAGCAAAGGGTCCCACACCTTACCAAGGAGATCTATGGCATATTGGAATAACTGAGGCAGAGCCACTGGAAGAACACTGAAAGGAAAAGCCAGATTATTGCCAGGAGTTCTAGCTAGTAGGGGAGCCTGAGAGATGGAGGAGAAAACCACAATCAGAAGGAAGCCTGAATTTTGAAGATGTCAGAGGACAGGAAGTCATGGACGTAATGAGTATTGCTCAATCCTCCCCACAAGGGGCATGTAAACTCCTTGAAAGCAGGGACTGCTTCCATCTTAATCTCTGTATTTCTATCATTTAGCATCATGTCTGGCAAATAGTAGATGCTGAATCTAACCAAAATGATTTGATTTGAAGGCATATAAGAGTTAATCAAAGGAAAACAAATCATGGACCATAAATTGGGGGAATAGGAGCTTAAGTCAGTTAGAATCATATAGAAAAAAATAGGAATGGCTTTGCTCAGAAATGAAGAACTGCATTTTTTATCATTAATGTGATTTTTAAAATTTTATCCCTTATACATAGAGGTTAATCTTGACCACTAAGTAAAAGGTAAGGTTCACCTATATTGTAACAAATTTCTACTCCATGCCATCTTTAAAAAAAAAAAAAAACTCTCTTAAAGGTAAGAGAATATGCCATATTCTGATATTTTGCCTTAAATTTGTTGAATATTTGTGAAGTAATTGATGGGGGGAACTTGGTTAGAACTCTCATGTTTAAATTTTCATCACCATTAGGAAAGGAAAAGAAATAACTATGACATAGTAGGTAAAGTTCTGGACTTAGACATAGGAAGATGTACCTTCAAGTCCTACCTCTGATACTTACTGGAGGTTAGACCATTAATGGACAAATAATTTAACCTCTGAAGCCCTGTGGCAGCTAAAAAAACAATGCATTTAAAGTCAGACCACTTGGGTTCAAATTCTATCCCTTCCATTTGCTAGCTATGTGACCCTGGGAAATAATTTAATCTATCTGATCTTGTTTCCTCATCTTTTCAAAAGAGAGGGTTGTACTAGGTGGTCTCTAAAGTCCATGAGCTTATAAAGACCTATGGAGCAGCCTATATCCTTTATATGTTTGCCACCAACTTCTGGTTCATCTCTCAAAGTCACATATGGTCTATCCATTAGGAACCACATTCAAATTACTGAAAGCAAACAAACAAGTAATTAGGGGTACAGTAGATAGAGCATTGTACTTGGAGTCAGGAAGATTTAAGTTCAAATCTGGCCTGAAACACTAACTCTGTGACCTTAGGTATGTCACTTAATGTCTGTCTACTTCCATTTCTTCATCCATAAAATGGAGTTAATAAGGAATGCCATGATTCTTGTGAGGATAAATGAGATAATGATTTATAAAGTACTTTAAACATTGTCTGATACATAGAAGGTGCTTAGTAAATACTTGTTTAAAAATCAGACATCAGGAATTTATTTTGAAAAAGTTTCAAGTAATATTCTGGAGTCAATACATATAAAATCTAAGGTCTCATATATTTCTCCATCTACAATCCTCTACAATCAAAGATGACATTTTGAATAATGACTCTGAAGTGTTACAAGGTCCTCAGTCATCAAAGAAACATTACTTTCTGTTCACTGGAGAGCACTTACTTTAATAAAGACAATCAGAAAGGCTGGTTGGTTCTTTCAGGCTGAATCTTGTGGAATTGTTACTCTTTAGTGGGGCCTCCGTGGATTTAAGACAGTTTTCTTCTGGTATAACCTCAGAGAAATAGTCTTAGCTAAGAACCTCATTAACCTGCCTTGGAGCCAGTGATTTTAAAATTGGTGTTTTTTTTTAATTTTTCTTTCTGAATTTAACAGATGCCAAATGAATTGAGCATTTCTTTGGAACAGAAGGAGAGGATAGGTCATGCTGCTTTGCAAGAAGCCTTTCTCAACCCTCCTTCCCTCAATGTCTTCCCCCTTTGAGATTATCTCCAAATTGATCCTGTGTATATTTTGGTTGTATGTAGCTGTTTGAATATTGTCTTCCAAATTAGATTGTGAGCTTCTTGAGAACAGGGATTAGTTTTTGGCCTTTTTTGTATCCCCAGTGCTTAGCACAATTCCTGGCATTTATTCTCGGCACTTATTAAAGGCTTATTGACCAACCAACTGACTACTGAAGTCAGTGTTGCTAAATTCAAATTCCTATTCTGCCACTTTCCTCCTCTGTGATTATAGGAAAATCTCTTCAATTTTCTACACCTCATTTATAAATTCATTTATAAATTGAGAAGTTTAGAGTAGATAGCTTCTAACTTCTCTTTGAAATCTGAGTCTATGATTCTATGTATAGGCAGATTCAAAGAAAAACAGAAAAGTTCTGATGATGGATCAAGTGAAGGAGAGATGTCAACTCCTATTGACTGCTTTCTTCCCCTAAAGTCCTTCCTGGATGTTAGGGATGTTGGGAGCCTCAGAGCTGTACTGTCAGAAAAAGAGTTTAATTAAGTCTGGGGTCACTTCTCATAAAAGCTACAGCTGAATACAAACCTCTTCCCCTCAAGCTAATCCTTCAAATTCTTCCAACCATTCACAGAGACACAGGTTAGTGTTTCTAGAATTCTTCCAGATGTTTCAGCACTTTTAGAGTCACAGAGCTAGAATATTGACCCAGAGGAGAAGCATCAACTAATCAAGGAGTCAGTTGAAGAATAGTTGTCAGTTACACTTTGGTAAAAAAAAATCATTCAGATATAAATCATACAAGAACTTTTATTTGATAGAATATGTCAGCTATTTTCAAACGCTATTTGGATTTATCCTAAAATAGCCCTACCTAGTGATAGAATTTTGGAAAGAGTAGATATACCTATTTGTATTGAATGAGCAGGTTCTGGATATCCATTTCTTGAAACCACATAATACGACATTCTAAAATGCAGGATGCATTCTAACACCATTAAATTTCTTATATGGAGTACTCTATCAGAAACCCAAGCTAAAGTAAAGAAACCAGTATTGTCCAGACATAGGCCGTATAGCTGAGGGATTAAGTTAGTTGGAAGTGCAAAATCCAAAGCCAAAAGCAAGAATTATATGCAGAAAGGATACAAAAACAACATGCATAATAAACATAGAAGTAAAACAAGGATGCATCTTTTTCCTGCTATTACTTGATATGACTAAAAATGCTAGCAATGGTGATAGGATGAGATGAAGAAATTAAAAGCATGAAAATAAGCAAAAAAGAGACAAAAGTATCTAGATTTGCTAAAGATATGTTAGTTTACTTAGAAATCAGCAAAGAAACTAATTGGGGCAATGGATAAGTTCATCAAAGATGTTGGTCACAAAAATAAACTTACAGCTGTATATAATGATAAGAAAACCCAGGAAGTAATAATAGAAAAGTCAGTCTCATTAAAAATAACCATAAAATGTATTAGGGAGTTGATCTATAGAATTATATTAAAAAGTAATATAGATTGAATTATAAAATGCTACTTAAAGAAATAAAGAACACCTTAAATATTTGGAGGATTTTCAGTGCTCATGGTTAGTCTGTGTCGATGTAATAAAAATAACAATACTACTGAAATTAATTTATAGATTTAATGCTATGTCAATCAACCTACCAAAAAGATATTTTATAGAGACAGATAAAATATTAACAAAGATTCATTTGAAGCAGCAAAAGGTCTAGAATATCAAGGGAAACAATGGGGGAAAGGAGTAGGAAAAAAAGCAGAGCTTCCAGACATCAAACAATATTATAAAGCAGCAATCATAAAAATTACTTGGGGCTAGTTTAAAAATAGAAAATTAAATCAATGGAACAGACTAGACAAAAGAATCATAAATAATTGAACTCAATAACTCAGTGTTCAGAGAACCTGAATACACAAATTACCTAGAGAGGAACTTCCCATTTAATAAGGACTGCTCAGAAAAACTGGAAAGCAGTCTAACAGAAATTAACATCTTATTCTATATTGTACAGTAGATTTAAAATGGATACATGACTTGAATATTAAAGATCACATCATAAAAAATTATGAGAAGCATAGCCTTTCATAACTCTGAGTAGTGAAGTTCTTAACCAAATAAAGGAAAGAGACAGTTACAAGAGCTAAAATAAAGAGATAATTTCTATCATATGAAATTGAAAAGGTTTTGTATAAATGAAATTAATACATTTAGGATAAGAAGGAAAGGGATTGAGGAAGAAAAATCTTTATATCTTTGATAAGGGTTTGATATCCAAGTTATATAGGCAATTAATAGTAACATATAATATCAAAAACATTTCCCAAATAATTGTTGAAGAATATGAAGAATTGAAAAAAATAACAACCATATGAAAAAATCACTCCAAATCGCTAATAAAAACACTAATGCAAATCAAAACAAGTTCAAGCACCAAGGAAAACAGTGACAAAAACAGAGGTTCCTTATACATTGAAATATTTATAGCTGCAATTTTTTGGTGAGAATAAAAACCTGAGAAAAAAGTAGATGCCAATTAGTTGGAGAATGGTGCTACATGAAGTAATAGAATGTCACATCCTGTAAGAAACAACAAATATGATGAGTATAAAGAAGCATGGCAAGACATATATGAATCGATACAAAGTGAAGTAAGCAGAACCAAGAAAATAGTATACACAATGATTGTAAATTCAAAGAATAACAACTACAAAACAATCAAAATGGAATGTTTCAAACTTATTAAAAAATAATCTTGGCTTTAAAGAAGAGACATGGGAAGTTATTTCTCTCCATGCCTTTGTAAAGACTGGGGTGCACAGTTGTGGAACATTGCTTATAATGCCATGTTTTTTAAAAATATATGTTTATTGGTTTTACTGAATTTTTTATTCTTCTTTTACAAGAACAGGGGCAGCTAGGTGATGCAGTAGATAGAGCACCAGCCCTGAAGTTAGGAGGACCTGAGTTCAAATCTGGTCTCAGACACTTAACACTTCCTGGCTGTGTGACCCTGGGCAAGTCACTTATCCCCAATTGCCTCAAAAAAAAAAATCTGAAAATGCTGGGTGGGGGAGAGACAAAGGGGGAAAATCTAGATGATGTAAAAACCAAAAAATATTAGTAATTTAAAAAAATAACTGGAATGTATTCATTGAGTTCTTCTATGCCTTCCTCCTAGTTGTGATAAGCATAGAACTACTCTTTTGTCATGATAGAGCCTTGAATGTCATCACTCTTTGGAATTAATATTAAAGATCATATCATGGGACAGCTAATTGGTGTAATGGATAAAGGACCAGCCCTGAAGTCAGGAGGACCTGAGTTCAAATCTGATCTCAGACACTTAACATTCCCTACCTGTGTGACCCTGGGTAAGTCACTTAACCCCAACTACCTCAGGAAAAAAAACAACAACAACAACAACAAAACATATCATACTACTGTTTTAAATGGTGGTGGTATTTATTAAACTGGACTTGTGGAAGGTAGCATTTCAGACTTGGTCCATACTTTATGGCCAGATCATGTTATTTGGATGTTGATATGTCCTTGGAGGTTTTTAGGGGTTTTGACAGTACCTCAAGAATTCCTGAATTGATAGTGAGGGAAGGAGTGATCTATGATAGCTAACATTTATATAGTGCTTTGATCTGCTAAACAATTTACATATTTTACCTTCTTTGTTCCTCACCACAAACTCAATCAGCCAATCAACAAGCATTTATTAAGTACCTACTATGGCAATCTACCAGGCTGAAGGTTTATAAAAACAAAAAGTCAAATAGTCTCTGTCCCTAAGGAACTTACATCCTATATCTTGTCTTTTACAACTTACATCTCTTGAGAAAAAGATTTCCATGTATAGATATAACTGCAGTAGGTAGAGATGTGAAAGGTAATTAATCCTGTCTGTTCCCTCCTCCTTTCTGGAAGGAACAGATCTGAATTTTACCTAGGCCTTCCTGCTTCCATTCTTCCTCTTCCCTCCCCCAACTTCTTTTCTAGTAATAGATGCTGGAAAAACCCTTCTGAAACAGTTCACTTTTTAGAAAAGGGGCAATGGCAATGATATTCAGGTCTATGTGATACCCTCTTCTGCTGTTTGATGAGTGTAAATCAAGGGAACATGAGTCCTATATTCATAATAGCTTAAAATACTCAGTTTTAAAAATTTCCAACATTCAACTAGGGGTTTAGTTCCTGGTCTTAATTTAAAATTGTATTTGAATGCAGTTAAAAATCTTCCCTCATTATATTTTAAATGAAATTAGGATATTGGAAACATTTAACTAAAAGAAGCAAGTATAGAATTTTATAATGCATTGCTGGGCTGTCTTAGGGAGAGAATATTTGGGAAAGACTAGACCTTGAGAAGGTGAGTATAACCAATATAATTTTAGGTTGAGTCCTTTGTTCTGAAATTCTACTAAGGGCTGGATAGATCTGAGTATCTCACTTTTCTGCCACATCTCTATCTTTTAACTTCTGTCAGCTGTTGTTTCAGTACCATCAATGCTTTTTATGAAATATCTGAGAATACCATCTCCCCAATACTAATTCTCACTCCTCTTATAGACTATATATGAACTTCTTCAAAATTCCTAGGAGAGGCTTTAACCTACATTAGGGCTCTAAGATTGGAAAAATTACTGATTGCTCTTAGGGATAAGAGGGAATTTTTATCCATCTACATTACAAATTTCATGATGCCAAAGTTTTATTACAGAGATATCTTATAAAATGATTGAAAATACATGCAAAGTAATTGAGGTGAGACACTATTAGGTGGTGGGATTAAGTATGGTTTTATATAGAAGGTGGCTTCTGAGCTATCTTGAAGGAGGTTAATAATTCTAAGAGATAAAAATTAGAAGAATGAGCATGGGGAACAGCACATGTAAAAGTTCAGAGACTGGAAATAAAGGAAAAGTATGAAAGCCATTCTGATTGGACCAAAGTGAGAAAATATATAATCATGTAGAATAATGATAATGTAGAATAAGGATGGAAAGATTGGTTGAAGACAGGTTGCAAAGCACTTTAAATGCCAGAGTATATTTGATCCAAGAGGCAATGGGGAACCACGTAAGTTTATTGAAAAATGTAGTGACATAGTTAGAACTTTGTTTTGGGAAAATCATTTTGGCAGTGGTGTGAATGGTGGATTGGAATGGAGAGGCACTTGAGATAAAGAGGCAAAATAGGAGGCTATTGCAGTAGCCCAGGAAAAAAGTTAATGAAGATTTGAAATAAGGCAGAGAAAAAAAAAGGATGTATTGAGATATTACAGGGTAGAAACAACAAGGTTGATAATATATTGAATCTGTGGGGTAAGAGTAAGGAATCAAGGGTGACAACACTAAGGCTATAAACATGACTGATTAGAAACCATCAAATAGAGAGAAATTCAGAAAGGGGAGGTGGTTGTCGAGGGAAAGGAGAAATAAATTTCTGTTTGGGGTATGGTTTGAAGTGACCATGGGATATTTAATTCCAAATGTGCAACATGCAATGGGAAATGGGAATGCAGGATAAAAACCAACACTGGCTCTTTGCCAAGTTGGTGAAATCATAATTCAAGGAAATGGAATTTGGGGGCCACATAATTGATTGAGGGAAAATTCATTGTGCCCTGCCTAAGGTGGAAGTGGCACTTCAGGAAGAGAACTCTACATGGGCAGTGTTTTGTGAAATATTATCATCCCTCTGTCTCCAGTCTTTCAATATGCTGGCTGTACCTCTCATTGATTTGCTAAAGCACTTCAAGCCTGTCTGTTGGACACTACTGATAGAAGTCATGTTTAACAATATAAAGATTCCATTTATCTCGATCTTATTTTGATCTAGAAATCAAACTCACAGGAAACTCACAGAAAAAGTTCATTCTGACATATGTATCCAACATTACCATGGGGACCACCAACTTTTCCCTTCACCCCAGCCCTCTCATGCATCCCCTAAGTGACATAGAAAGAAAAAACATAACATCCAGAAGAAGTTTCTATTCGTAGCCAAAGCCCTTCTTGAGTTGTAGAACCATTATCTTGAGACACTTATATTCTATCATCTTCAGTATTGACCTCTGGAACCCAGGACAGTTTCAAATATCCTAGCAGTTTAACAAATGCTAGAATTTTCAAGCAATTAAAAAATAGGTAGCTAACCTTGTACATACCCTTTGACTCAGTAATGTCACTTAAGTGAGGGTCCCTGGGCTTATTGACTGGAATTGTCTTCCTCACTGCTGATTCACTTTCTGTTCTGCCGCTTCTTGTTATGATCAGTTTATAATTTGGTATAATGGAAAGAGTGCTGGATTAGGAGTAGGGGGATGTAGGTTTCAAATACGAGATCTATCACTTACTATCTGTGTGAACATAGACAACTCATTAAACTTTATGGGGCTCACTTTCCTCATCTTTCAAATGCAGGTTTTGACCAAAGTCCAAGTTCCCTTCCCCCTCAATTGGTGATCCTGTAACAACCACAACAATGATAATTGTAGTAGTAGTAATAGCTAGCATTCATATAGAGATTTAAGATGTTTACTTACTACTCCACTGACCAACCATTCCCCTGTCTCTATCCCTCTCTTTGGGTCCTCCTATTCTCTGAGACACAACAGTATTGAAGAATATTACCCAAACTTAGTTGATAAAGTAGAAGTAGGATTTGAGAGAATTGACTCCAATTTTTAATTATGTCCTACTGTGAGTAAAATCCATAAAATAACATTACATGCTAGGAAGAAATCTTTCAGGAAAGGAAGAGTCAATTGATGTGACCAACTGCATTATTATTTTATTTTAAGAAACTGCCATAGTCACACCAACCTGTAGCAGCCTGATCGGTCAGCAGTCATCAACATCAAGGTAAGACCCTCCACTAGCAAAAAGATTATGGCTCAAAGATTCAAATGATGATTAGCACTTTTTATCAATAAAACATTTTTCAATTAAGGTGGGTACATTTTTTAGACAAAATACTATTGCATAGTAAATAGACTTAGGCATAATATAAATATAACTTTTATATGCATTGGGAAATCAAAAAATTATTTAATTTGCTTTACTGTGATATTCACTTTATTGAAGTAGTCTGAAAACTGAACACAGAATATCTTCAAGGGATGCCTCTACATCATATCATTTGCTCCTATGATCTTCTCTCCCAGTTACACACATTAAATTTTTGCCCCTCACCTCATTTATGATGGTCAGATAAGAACAGTTTATAGTATAGGAGATCTTGGACTGATAAAAAAGATAGGACTACTTCCAGTAACCATCATACACTAGCAAAATTATAGGCCAAGGAAAGGATATGTCTGCAATAGGCATGACCTGGGGGTGGTATGGAGATCTCCCAAAGTGTTATCCTACCAAGAAAGCCATAACTTTGAATTCCAGAGAGGCATTCGAGGAATAGAGTAGTGTCCAATTCAACAGTATTAATTTAAGGTTTTCAAATGCACTTTACATACAGTTTCTGATTTGATCTTATAATAACTTTGTAAGTTAGATTTTACAAGTACTATTATCCTCATTTCCTAAGATGGGGAAAACCAAGACTAAGTCACTCATAATTAAACAGGTGGCAGGTATCAATGGTAGGATGCTAACCTTGAATTTTCTTGAATCCAAGTGTAGTAATGCTAGCCTATAGGGAATGCTACAAGGGGTCAAGCAAACACAAGTAAGATTGGATCTGGGTTCAGTTCTGACTCTGTTTCTGGTCTACGGTCATTACTTTTTAAAAGATAAGGAAGAAGATGAGACACCCAAATCTGGGAAGAAAAATCTCTTATAATTAAGATAAGAGGACAATTTTCATAATGAATGAAAATAAATAGATGAACATAAATCATGTAAGGAACTTCTGTCCTAAAACACAAGTAATGCAATATAAGATGTAGCCATGGAAATTATAACAGGTCATGCTAGGTGATAGAATGATAAATGCAAACAAGAGAGTGATTATGTGGATTAAAAAAACATTTAAAGAGTGAGAATCTATCATCTGTCACTGTTTGCCAGTATTGCCCAGGGAAGAGAGTCCCTAACTGTAATTAAACACAACCTAAGGCAGTGACAGATGAGCTAATATTTTCTTATCAAAGAAGAAAAAGAGTATCAAAAAACATTCTCAGAGCATATCTCTTAAAAATATAAGAACAAGATAACTGATAATTACCACAAGTAAAACTGATTTGTATTAAGTTATATATACTTTATATTTACTTACTTGTGTAGTTGTTTCCCCTAGTGAGACTATAAGTCTCTTGAAGGCAGTGACTATTTAATGTTTATCTTTATTGTTCCAGTACATAGCAAAGTTGTCTTGTACAGATAGACTCTTAATAATTTTTTTTGAATTTAACTAAATCAGGAGAGATCAGGGCATATAGCTTCTTTTAAGAGCTTTTGTGGTCTTCTAACCACTGTCTTTATTCATGAATGCAGAAAACTGACCCCCATCATTGAATCTCTCTGACCCTCAATCTCCCTTATCTATATAAAATGGAAGTAATAAGACTAAACCTATTTTATAAAACTATTATTTTGAAAAGCCACTTGGAAACCTTTAAATTCAATTTAACTAGATATAAATTGTCATTAGTTGTGTAGTAATGTGTACACAAACATGTACAACATTAGTTGTGTATATGAACAACAATTTTTTAGGGGGAGGGAGTAACTCTTAGTTACCAGGAAATAAAATAGATTAGAAAAATAGAAAGAAAAAAAATCAAGTATTTTGATTAAGCCAGGATTTTCCCATAATGCTCTTTTTTTCTTGCTTAAGTATTACAATGATACCAACAATGAAATGAGTCAAATGGCATGTAAAAATGAATCAAACTCTTTTTTATTAAATTTAAAGTCTAAATTTCAGACAGGCAAAGATTTAAACATATAGTAAGGGGGCTACTGAGATGACGATAGTTTGAAAATATTGTGGAACAGTTCTACCTCCAAAAGAAAAAAATTCTCTTTTCTTCCTTCAAAACAATCTCCCAATTCTATACCTGTTTTCATTTGAAGAAATGTTTGTAACTGTAGTTAATCATATTGAGGCAAGTTCCTTTTTTGTCTTAGGCTAAGTATACTTAATACCCCTGAAAATGCCCCAGGGAAGCCTAAGGACTCATATTCTATATTAATAGATTCTCAGAGACAGATACCCTGTTCAAGAATATCAACATTGCTTTCTACAAGTGAACAACTGGCTGACATTTGGGATGCTTCCTTTTTGCATTGGTTTATGAGCCCAAAGAGAGGGAGTAGAAGTAAAGGCTTTCTTCTACTGTGACTCAGAAATACATATTTCTGGAGGGATGAGGGACAGTTGCACTCAGAAGGCTTTATTCTCTTAAAAGAACTATATCCTGCCCATGTACTATAATAATAACTAGATTTTTCAGAATGCTTTAAGATATGCAAAATGGTTTGCATGTTCTAGCATTTTATCTTCACAAGAATCCCTAATGTAGGTATTATTATTATGCCCATTTTGTAGGTTAATAACTATTAAGTGACTTGCTTAATATTCAACAAGGATATTCAACTAGTCTGAGTCTGGAATTGAACTCAGGTCTTCCTGACTCCAAATCCAGGGTACTGTGCCATCTTTTTGTTTATACTATATGTATCTACCCTTCTGTTTCCAAATTTTGTCTGGGATCTGTCTATAGTCTGGAAATAAGAGCTCTGAGTAGTAAGAAGCAAACAATTTGTTGCATAGGTCTCCAACATGATAGTCTATTGGAAAAACACTTGGCTGAGGATGCAGGTTAAAGCACCATCAAAAAGAGATCTGTGAGGGGAATAGAAAATAAATTAATTTCAGCAGACATTCATTAAGCATCTACTGTGTGCAAGGAACTTTATGAAATTATATGAAGGATAGCAGTGGCTAGGTGGTACCATAGTGCATAAAGTGACATGCCTAAAGTCAGGAAGATTCATCTTCCTGAGTTCAAATCTGACCTCAGAAAAGGTTACTTTGTGACCCTGGGCAAGTCCCTTAACCCTTTTTGCCTCAGTTTCTCCATCTTGAAAATGAGCTGGAGAAGGAAATTGAAAATCACTCTAGCATCCTTGCCAATAAAACCTCAAATGAGGTCATAGACAAACAAACATGACTGAAACGCCTGAACTGAATTGATGAAAGATACAAAGATGGTTAAGATAAACTTTTTTTTCTCAAGAAGCTTACATTCTGGGAATGAAATGGATGACCATCAGTTGGGAAATGGCTGAATGAGTTATGGTATATAAATGTAATGGAATATTATTATTCTATAAAAATCAATGAAGAACAGGCTGATTTCAGAAAAGCCTGGAAAGATCATCATGTTAAGTGAAGCGAGTACAACCAGGAAAACATTGTACATAGCAACAAGATAATATGATGATGAATTCTTATGGACATAGTTCTTTTCAACAATGAGGTGATCCAAGGCAAATCCAATAGATTTGTGATGGGAAGAGCCATTTGTATTCAGAGAGAGAGCTATGGAGACTGAATGTGAATCAAAACATAGTGTTTTCATCTTTTTGTTATTGTTGTTGTTTTCTTGTTTTTTCTTTTTCATTTTTCCCCCTTGATCTGATTTTTCTTGCACAGCCTGATGAATAATGGAAATGTGTTTAGAAGAACTGCATATGTTTAACCTATATCAGATTACTTACTGTCTTAGAAGGGGGAAAGGGAGGAAAAATTGGAACAAAAGGTTTTGTAAAGGTGAATTTGAAAATTATCTTCGCATGCATTTGGAAAAATAAAATAGTATTAAAAATTTTTAAAGAAGTTTACATTCTACTAATTGTTAGCACTTGCAATAACTATACATATCATCTTATTTTATACTCACAACAATCCTGGGAGATAGGTGCTATTATTAAATATCTTCATTTTACAGATAAGAAAACTGAGGCAGATAGAAATTTTCCCAGAGATATCCTCAAGTAAGTATCTCAGGCTGAATTTAAATTTAGGTTTTCAGGACTCTAGACCTATTTATCCACTGTGCTACCTAGCTGGAGGTGAAATAGATACTACAATGTGTTTCTGCCCATTTCTTGATGAAGCTAAATGTAGATGAGGCAAGACAGTTGATTTAGCATCAGGGCTTTATTTATTTCTAGGGTAAAGCTTTGAGATAATTTTTTTTCATTTGGGCAAGCTAGCCTTTCTAGTTTCTACACCCAGCACATAACATAGACAAGGAAGAGGCATTTAACTGGGCTTCTGGTTGAAGAGTTGGGAGAAAAGGCTTTTGCTCAAAAACAGACTATCTGATGGAATATACAGTCTATGTTACTTCCAGTGAATGCTTTTCCTTTTGCTATTAAACATCTGGAGCATTATATTTAGTTCTGGATACTATATCTCCAAGTCTAATCAAACCATGCATTCAGAATGAGGGACTTTGAAGGTGATAAATGAAATGACACAAGCATAAGGCATAAGAAGCATGTATGTGAAACCAAAAAGCTAGATATTGAAGAAATTGTACTTCTAGACAAAGACACCTAGTAGAGTCAAGTGGCAGGGCTTGGGAGCAAGATTAGGCAGAGCTCTTGAATGTCAGTCATATATTCAGGATTCTGACTATCGGTCTCAACATCTCTGACTCACTGAACAGATAAATGACTATTCAAACATAAAATCACATTGTTTCTCTGACCTATGTCATTTGACAACATTGTTAAAAAATCATAACCAGAAGCCAGCAGTAAGTTGGGAGTTTCTTGATCAAACATCTCTTGGCAAACCACTAGAGTCCACTTCAGATCAGTCCTGGTACTCATTTTGAGTATTTGTTTTTCATTCTTATTAAATATCCCAGAGAGTACCAATAATTCACCAACAAAAGGAAAGCATTTCTCAATAACAGCCCTTTCACAAAAACAAAATATTCCAGCTCTGGAAAGTTCTAAATTCTTGTCCCAATAGTTGCTATATTCCCTCTAGTTTCTTGAAAAAAAGATGTCAGATACAGCTATATTAAGTCAACATTTGGAGAGAAAAACTTTGGTTCTCAAATCCAAGCCTATTACTACTGTTCTCTTTACCTTTCCCCTCCACATCCCTTCACATACCCTATGGCAATGCCAACTTGGACTCAATCCCTGAAATCAACCTGGGTTCTGATAGGTAAATCCTTATCAACCCAAATAAAGACACCTACCTCATTTCCTGGCCAGTTCTAAACTATGAAGCCCAACTTTCTTGTCATAATCCTCTCCCCACACTTCCCATTTCCCTTCTTTGTGCCATCTTCCCTATTAGAATGTAAATTCTTTGAAGATAGAGACTGTACTGCTTACTTATACTTATTTATAACTTGGGGAACATAATTATTAAGGGGAACATAATAGATAATAAATGATCTCTGTCTATCTCTGTCACTTGTCCATGTCTCTCTGTTCCTTCTCTCCCTCCCTTCCTTCTCTTGCCCCTCTCTATCCTTTTCCCTTCTCTTCTTCACGCTTCATTATTAAGTTGAAACTCATAGTTCTCAAAAAATTACCTAGAACATGCAAACTTTGGGGACTCTTCTAACAAATTATTTGATCTCAAATCTAAATTAACAAACATATAATACCTAGAATGAAGGAGGGCACAATTAATCCTGATGTACTACCTTCCAGTCAGATGATATTGGAATACTGTATTTAGTTCTGGGCACTACTTTTAAGGAAGCACATTGAAAACTTGTAACACATCCAGGGGGAAAAAAAGCATGCTTTATGAGGATATGTTAAGGGAACTAGGAATACTTCTCCTAGGGAAAAGATTTAGGTGGGGAAGTGATAATATTTTTGAAGGGCTGTCACACAGAAGAGGGATTAGGTTTTTTTTCTTCTTAATCCAGGGTTAGAGGCAATGGATAGAAGCTGAAGAAAGGCAGAGAAATCATTATGAGTTAAATCCATAGTGCATAGATCCTCATTAATATCACTTTTATCAAGCCAATTCATCTGACTTGATTCAAAACCAAGTCACTTAGTGAAATAGAATAACCAGACAATAACAAGGAATTGAATCAGGCATTAAATATTTTCAGTATCTATTTCCAAATGGAAACCACTTTCAAATATCTCCTAAAAAGTACTAGTATTACTTCCTAATTAACTTCTCTGTCTTCTTGATCCAGCAGAAAAGGGATATATCAATATATATCAAATGATTTTGTTTCATTTTTGGCATGGGAACCATAGGATAGAAAATGGCACTAGAATTTCCTACCATTATACTATAAATCAGGAAACATATGCTTTTTTGGCATGGATGCTTGATAATCATTAAACCCTGGGCTGCTGTGGCTCTCACCATTAATATCAAAGTTTACGATGCTAGTATTCAGGATACCATTGCCATTTCTTCTCCCATCCCTCCTTGGCTCACCTCCATGTTTCTTTATTCCTGTATCTGTCTCTAGACATCCCCCTCCATTTTTCAAATCTTGTGTACTTGGAAGTTCTTGACACTATTAATTAAGACATGTTTCCTGGAGAATGTAGTTCCATTTCCTGAAATGTTCTCGTATCTTATGGTTAATAAATATCAATTGAAACTCCATATCACTCATTCAAATTGTCATCTATTGTTTTTTATTGATATTTATCTTTTCTGTTTTATGTGTCTTGATTCCCCAGTAATATTATAAATTCCTTTTTAAAAAATAACTTGTGATTTCATTAATGCATAGAACTCCCTTTGGGGAAGCTCTTTTCACCAATGCAGGTCATCAACCTTTCAGTCATCTATAGAGATTTTTGGGGCACTGAACAAACAATTAAGAATCACACAGCCAGCACAAATTAGAGGTGGGATTTGAATCCAGATCTTCATAACTCCAAGGTTGAAATAAGAAAAGAATTATATTTCTGATACTTGCTTGCTGTAATCATTGGGAAGTCTTTTAACATCTCTGAGCCTCTGCTTCTTCATCTGTTTGTTTGTATTACCCACTTCACAGGCTTGTTATGAGGAAAGCAATTTGTAATCCAATTTAAATGCTACTTATTATTGGCATATTACTTACTCACCAAGACATTGATCAACTTTTCTACCAATATTCATTATCTCTTTTGAAATATAATGTCAAATTCATCTCTTCTAGAAAGCTTTACTTGATTAACCTCAAATTACTTTAAGGTGCAATCTCTCCTTGATGAGGTCTCATTTGGTATATAAAGGGGATGTGGGCTTTTGCCATGGTGGCAAGAATGCTGTTAATGACCACCTATTTTGTTCTTTCCCCTTTAATGCTTCAAGTGCTTTTCAGAAAGCTGAGCTCTGCCTCAAGTAAAAGAGAGTTGGAAATATAAATGGACCAAGGCATAAGTATTGATCCTTATTTTGAAAAAAAATTAGCTGACCACAGAATTGCAACCTGAGGTAGAGGAGAGGTGAATGAAATTCTATTTCTCCAACTCATATAGATGTTATGGTTGGAACCATTTTGGGAGGTACAGAGATCTTGTCAGCTGCCTAAGAATTCCCTTTATGTGCTAACCAACTGGGGCTATAGTCTTGAATAACAATAGAACTGAAAATGGATTGACTAGCCACAAGTTGGTAGTCATATTTTAAATTTTTAATTTATTAAATAAAATAAGCACTTCCATAATATAGTAAAATAATAAAAAGATGATTGCACATGAAATTGCAAATCTATTGTATAAAATTTGTTATTCTGTTTAAATATAAAATAAATGTATTATGTGCATTTTTTTCTTCTTCCCATTACCCCATCCTAGAGATGGCCACCTAGACACAAATATGTGTATTTATATTTATATACATAAGTATATATACTGTATGTGTATATAAATGTATATATATATGTATATATATACATACATATATGTAAGATCATTCTACACATATTTCTGTTTATCAGTTCTTTCCCTGTATGCCGATAGCATCTCTCTTTATAGTTAATAGTCAAAATGTCTTGCTGCTCAAAGTAGTTTTAGAGCTGTGATACTTTCTTGAGGAGCAGTGATAGTGGCAGCTACAGCAGTGGGAAGCAGACTATCTTTACAGAGATGGGATATATTGAGGTCATATTTCTTCTAATCCTTAAGAGAAGTCGATACTGGGAAGAGAAGCATTAGCTTGAGAAAGAAACAAAGAACTGTTAAGTACAGAATTATGAGATATAGCAACAAACCTGAACCTTCCTTAGTATTGTGAGTCATGTGAGATACTGAAGGACAAACACAAAAAGCAAGACACCTGTGCTCAACCCTCAAATTCTTTTCCTATTTGTAGAGAATTCAAAACCAGGATGCCATTATTTGGAGCAACTATGTAGGCCCTGGGGAAGGTCATCGTCAACAAAGGGAAAAGTTTTCTTAACTGTCTATTGCTTTAACTGTTTTCTGTGTCCTTTTTTGTATTTTTTATATATTTGGTTGAATAGATTTATTCTTTTTTTTCCTATACCTTTTTTTCTTAGCTTGGTGCTGGTAAGAATATTAAATATACCTAAATAAGAGTAATAAACAAGCCAAATTAAGATACTCCTCAGAGAACTCTGTGAGGCCATAGTCTATGGAGTGTGATGTTGATATTACCCAAATTTAATCCAGCCTATCTATTCTCACTTAACACATTATAAAGTTATTGATTTTGTACAGAATGAATCCGGTCTCTCTGTCCTCCCTTAATGCACGAGTTACATTTACATTATTGTGTACTTATTACTTTTTAAGTGCCCTTAAACTGGATCATATTTTGTCTTTCTGGCTATATTTTGAATTCCTTAAGGGAAGGGTTACATTTTCATTTTCTGTGCTAATACAATGCTCTCTATTTAATAGATATCCAATCAGTGCTTGATTTCTATATTAAAATACAACTCACTGAATAGAGGAGAAGGAACACCAAATATATTATACATGGATAAAAGCTCTAGAATTGCAGGCATCTCACAGAAGAGAGTCTATTCATTATAGAATCCACAAGAACACACACACACACACGGACAGGCATCCAGATGTCAGAAGGTGCATGACTTAGTGGTTGAGAAAAAATGAATGAAATGGTAGGGGTTAGGTATGGAAGAGGAAAGGAGTCAGAGGGGAGTATTTCCTTGGAAAAAATGACCATAACTGTTCTTCATGAAAAGTTCTTCATGAAGTAGTACTAGGGTCATCCATCAACCTGTTTATTATTTCCATCTTTCCAATGGGCCCATCACTGAGCCCTGAGGCTCATGTACAGAAACAAACACATGTTTAAATATTTACTCTTCAGGACTTGAATCCACTGTGGTACAGTTGTCAATCCTCCCACAGCCATCAGGCCACTGCCTGACTGAACAGATGGTCCTGCCAGCATCTCTCATTTGGGTGGGAGGGTGGAGGCTCACACAGCCCAGGACTCTTCAGGCACTGTGTTTTTCAGCATGCACACTCGGTACAGTCTGACTTGGCAGCACAGTCCATCAGATTCCCTAATCTCCAAGGCAACGCATCATTCCTCCTATCTTAGTTGTTTTCTAAAGGCAAAGAAGGTAACTAAAGGAGAAAGGTGTAGTGGAAAGGTTAAGATTTATAATCTAAAGATCTACATTTCAATCCTAGCTCTATTACTTGCTAGCTCTATGACTTCAAGAAAATCCCTTCCTCTCTTCATCTAGTCCAAAAATGAAGGGTTTGAACTAAATGAAGAAGTAAACAACAAAAACCCAACACGAAACCTATGGACTTCACAAAATAATGTTTTAAAATACATAAAATTAAATACAAAGATAATCAATTATGTTAAACAATAGTTACCAAATAAAAATATCTTTAAAAGTTTATGGACCCCTGTTAAGAACCTTTGAATTAGATGATCTTTAATATCCCTTTCTCTTCTAAATAGAAATTTTTATTATTTATAGGTGTCACACATTTACCCAGAAAGAGTTTATTTTCTAGCTTTTCTCTGTATTCCCTAAGTAGTTATATGCCATGCTGCATAGTTATATGCCATGCTGCACGTCAATTTGCACTTGCCAATGTGTGGCTTTTTTAATGGTACTGGAGTTGTGACATATTTCATCATTCCAACAAGATTTTATGTTCCTTAAGAGAAGGGGCCACTCCTTGAAATGAAAAGAGATGTAGAACTAAACAGAATTGCATAAAAATGAAGAGCAAAAGAACTGTCTGCAAAAATGAGAAATTTCTTGCTGTAAACAAAAGAACAAAATTCCCAACCCAAAAGACAAGAAGAGGTTTTTCTTCTAGCTAATTTATCTGTTATTGATGAATGAGTTGTTCATGTGGTGAGAGGGGATGCCTTTTGAACAGTTCATGTGATTAAGAAGATGTTCATTATGTTAGGTGGACAGGCATGGATAACTAATGATCTGCATTATGGAAGGTAATAATCCCATTGATAAGATCCCAGATCCACTTGATAAAACTTGATTAAAAAAACATTGCTTAAGACCCAAAAATAAAAAATAAAATGAAGGAATGAATGGACCAAGACAAAGATAAGGCTAGAGAGTTCAATGCTGGTTGTGTTAAGAAATAGGTAGAAGAAAGAAGAAAAGAATGGAAGGGGAGAGAAGGAGAGGAAGAAACAGAGAAACAAGGAAAGAGACAGACAGAGACAGAGAGACAAAGAAATGACAATAATTTTTTATAGCACTTTACAGTTGATTAGCATTCTCCTAACAGCCCTTAAGATGGGGAATCCAAGTATTCTTTTCTCTATTATAGAGATAATGAAACTGGAACTCAGAGAAACAGAACATTGGGCTTAAAGTCAGGAAGACTTTATTAACTGTGTAACACTGACTACGTCAATTAACCACCCTGAGCCTCAGTTTCTTCATCTTTAAAATGGAGAAGCTGGATCTGATAACTTCTAATGTTTCTTTCCAGCTTTAAATCTATGATTATGTTATCCTAATATACACTTGATCAATGGGTTATTGATAGAGCATTGATAAGTAGGAATATTTTAATATTTTTTTTATTTTTGTATTAAGGAGTAATGATTTGATCATAATTGATCCATAAGCATTTGCTAAATATCTATTACATTCCATTAATTAAATGTTTACTGTACTATGAAAAAAATTTTAAATCTGAACAGTTACAAGAATGGCATTAATGGTGGTTTTCATTCTCTTTTTAGAAACTGACACCCACATCTGAAAAAGAATTCATGACAGGAATGATGGAAAGACTATTGGACTGAGAGTTACCAGCCCTAAACTCTAATTCCTGCTCTAAAATCAATGAAATGTAAGTTGTTGGGCAAATAACCCAACTTTTCTGAAAATGTTTCAATAACTGTAACATGATAAGGGCACATTAAAATTTCATTAAAATACTTTCCAGAGTTTATTTTCTTTGACTGTAAAGCTTTGTGAGGGGTCAGTCCTGTAGAGTTGAAGACTATTGAGGCAGACTACAGGCATAATTATTTTGGATCGACACTGTGGACAAAAAAATGAATTCATAGTTGGAGGAGTGGACTAGAACATATTTGGAAAACTGTGTAGTAGTTTCGATAAACTCAAACTTCTCCTTGATGCCAATGACAAGCTCCATAATAACAATATTTTCCCTATGATATTATATGACAGAAAATCTTGAAATAATATAACCTAAGAACAATAAAAATTGCAAGTGGACTAAAAAGCAAGGGAAAAATTCATGATGGGAATAAGAAGCCTGAAACATGTTATTAACAATGACTTCCGTATAAGTTTTACATTGAGAGCCACAAAATATTTTTTATTTATTTTTTTAGTAAAACTTTTTATTTGCAAAACATATGCATGGGTAATTCTTCAACAATGACCCTTACAAAGCTTTCTGTTACAAATTTTTACCCCAAGTCCCCACCTCTCCCCTAGATGGCAAGAAATCCACTACATGTTAATTATGTTAAAATACTTGACAAATAGAATATATGTATACATATTTCCACACTTATCATTGTTGTGCAAGAAAAATCGTATCTACAAAAAAAAATCAGAGAAAGGAAACACAATGCAAGCAAACATCAATAGAGAGCATGAAAATGTTATGTTGTGGTCCACATTTCATATCCCCCTCTCTGGGTGTATGTGGCTTTCTTCACTGAACAATTGGAAGTGGTTTGAAGAGAGCCATGTCCATCAGAATTGATCGTCATATAGTATTGTTGTTGCCGTGTATAATGATCTCTTGGTTCTGCTCATTTCACTCAGCATCAGTCCATGCAAGTCTCTCCAGGCCTCTCTGAAATCGTCCTGCTGGTTGTTTCTTACAGAACAATAATATTCCATAACATTCATATACCATAATTTATTCAGCCATTCTCCAATTGATGGGCATCCATTCAGTTTCCAGTTTCTTGCCACTACAAAAAGGGCTGCCACAAACATTCTTGCACATGTGGGGCTCTTTCCTTCCTTTATGATTTCTTTGGGATATAAGCCCAATAGAAACACTGCTAGGTCAAAGGGGATGTACAGTTTGATAACTTTTTGAGCGTAGTTCCAAATTGGAGAGCCACAAAATATTAAAAGACTCCAATAAAGATTCCTAACACACTGGGTAAATCTTTTACAAAGGATTTACGAAAGGAAATGACCATGAAATGCTTAAGATCAGAGGCTAAAATAGGTTGTGATTTGCTCCTGTGTAAGGAATGTCTCCATTGATCAGATCACAGATCTATCAAAGTAGCAGAGTAAAGGAACTCTTCCTCTGTTTCTTTTAGGCCTCTATACAGCAAAAAGGGATACATTTAAATTATCAGCTTCCATAATATAGTGTAGCAGAAAGAGTTTTATATTTGAGGTCATTAGACCTGGATTGGAATCGTAATTCAGCTACTTATAAATTGTCTGATGTTTAACAAGTTCATTCATTTCTCTAGGTTTCAATTTCCTCATCAGAAAGGTGTATTAGATGATCCTAAAGTCCTCTCTAGTTCTAAATCCTATAATGAATTGCAACACTGATTTACGATATCAAAATATGGATGCCATAGGAAAAAAAGGTGTTCTTTGGAGATTTGAATCCTTCCTATTACTCTAAACTCTGTATAAGTATTTGTTCTTTTTTTCTCATAGATGTGAGAATATGTGACAAATTGCTCTAATTTATTAATAGAATATGTCTTAATTATCTCGGTATCTCCCCCAAAACCTTAACACAGTTCTTTGCCCAGAGTAAGTACTAAAAAATAAAAAATTGTTGAATGAATGAACCTGATTATCAAATGCCCTAAGATTTTTTGACATAATTTTTTGATCATAGATTTAGAACTGGAAGGAACCTAAGCATCACCTAGTGAAGCTCCTCACTTAAATCTAATTCACTTGCATGGCATGGCATCATGTCTCTGATGTCATGGCTGTCTTAAAATACAAAGGACAAACAATAACCTCTTTGAGTAGGAGCTGCCCCATTGGGGACCAGACAACCATGGCTTGCTCCCTCTCTCACTCCTTCTTCCTTCCTTCCTTCCTTCCTTCCTTCCTTCCTTCCTTCCTTCCTTTTTTGTTTCTTATGATATTACTTTATTTCTCTCTCCTTCCCTTCCCTGCTCTTTCTTTCTTTTCTTTTTTCCTTTCCCCTCCTGCAATTGCTCTGTCCAAAGAAATATGTTTCAATTACTAAAACTTCATAAGATACCTTGGGATTCACAAGCTAGGTTTCTTTCTTAATGATAACATCTCAAACACAAATCACTCTAACTCTTTGGTCTTTGGTCTTGTTTCTGTTTTGACCAGAAACTCTGGGGGTCTTCCCCTCCCAGATTTATTTATTTATTTGTTTATTGACTGTGTAAAAAAAAGCTCATTCTTTTTTCTTGCCTAGCCTTAGTCACTAAATGGGCATTTTCTCAGTCAAACTGAGATCTATTAAAGACTTAAGCTTAAAAAGACCAAGGTCTTCCATTTCATGCAAGGGCACCTCCAATCATCTTGATATATCTCTTACCACTAGATCCAGATGACTCTGGAGAGGAAAATGAGGCAAATGATTTTGCACAGCCCTCCCCCACTTAAATCCAATTCACTTGCAAGTCATGGCATCACCTCCCTGTATCATGATCATATCCAAGAATGAAGGACAGCTTATTTTACAAAAGAAAAATCTGAAGCCATATAGAAGTTTAAGCCTGGTACAAGTCAGGTAGTTAGTGTGATATAGGTAGATTTTTCCACCCTTCCATACTGTCTCTGGAAATCCTGAGTCTATAAGGAACTGTTCCTTGAAATCCCAGACCCTATATAAGTAAGTAAATAAATAGATATAATTATCTAATTTCAACTCTAGTTTACCATTCTTCTTTTATTTTGCAATGGAATAATACAGTTGGTTGGATGTTGAGCGGAAAGGGAGGCTTAGCAGATTTGCTATTTAAATATATAGTTTGCAAAAGTTTTCCAAAGATACAGACATTATTTCAAAGGGAATAAGCTTTTTAACAAAACATGTAATTTATAACTAGTTATGAATGAATACTATTCTGAGATGCCATATGATATTTTCAAAATACACAATAAACTCAAATATTCTAATTGTATATTTTTTTTATCATAGAAGGGTTTTTCAAGATAGTTTGTTTTTCAAATCAATGAGCTGACAAGGTGATAAGCCTTTATTGGGACTTTGATTTTATCTTTCTTTGGAGGCTATAGACATACACTTTACTGGAGGTTGGGTTTAACTGATTGGAGCAGCACCCGTGGTGAAGAGATTGGCCCACACACATTGGACAAATGATGTGAGAGGATCCATCCTTTAGGTTGACCTCTGAAAGTCAACAGACCTTTTTATCTTTTAGCAAAACTAGGATTAGACTGTGATCCTAGAAACCTGTGTGTGATCCTAATTAGGAGCCAAGAATGACTGCTTTGGGGAAAGGCACATATATAGTAATAGGAACTAAATAATCAAGTGCCCAAAAATGGTAGTCTCCTAGCCCAAGAGCTGATAGCAGCAGGAAAGTACTGGTCTTAGTGCAGTACTGGACTTAGACTTTTATCCCTAGTTAGAGAGTCAGTGACACATCGTTTAACTTAGAAGAAGTCAAGAAATGTGAAATTTCATAGTTTGTTATAAGAATTGTTATATTCCATATTTTATAGAATATTGAGAATCCTTCCTGCAGAGATGTTTTTCTATCAACCCCAAGTTTCAGAGTTCCAGAATCTAGACTTTTTTCAGAGAAGATGTAGTTCTCAGCACTCATACTCCCATGAGGAAAGAGGAAAGATTACTGTTTATGGACTATTCTGAGTTCTTGTAAAAGGGTTTTGTTTTGTTTTGTTTTGCATTGTTTGTCTGGAAAAATAAAGGCTATTGCTTATCTAATATAGGCACTCTGTGAACACTTAAACATGAGCTATGTTCACAGATTTTTCTGGAAATTTAGTAGGGTCATAGTTAAAGAAAGTTATCTGAAGCCCTAGAACTTAGTGTTCTGCATTGCAGGTTACATTAGATTTTCTTTAGTAATTATCCAATGTAGAATATGTGGAAGTGGAAAAAGTAATGTCTCTATTTATCAGATTCCTTATTTTAAAATTCATTCATTTACATATTTATCAAATGTTGACCAAAACCAAAGAATTGTGCTAAGTACCTGGGGAGGTTAAAAAAAAAGTTTAAATGAGACATAGTTCCTGCTTTTATAGAAGCTTATTAAGGCAGCCAGGTGCTACAGTGAACTGGACCTGGAATCAAGAAAAGTTGAATTTGAATTTAGCCTCAGATATGTACTCAGTATATATTTCTGGGCAAGTCACTTAACCTCTGTCGACTTCATTTTCCTCAACTGTAAAATGGGGATAATAATACCACCCACCTCACAGGATTGTTTTGAGAATCAGATGAAGTAATATTTGTAAAAGCACTTAGCACAGTGTCTGGTACGTAGTTGATAAATGCTTATTCTCTTCCTTCTTTTGCAGACAGGTTAGATGGCATTACCTCTAAGGTCCCTTCCTATTTCTGTATGTGATAATACACCTCTGAATTCATTCTTTATTAAAAAGCAAATTTTATTTTGAAGCATGAGTCCATGCTTGAAGTTGCCATTCAACTAACAATTATCAAATTGTTTTGCTATTTTTTAACATCACAAAAATTTCCTACTGCCCTCCTTCCACTTTAAAATCTATATCTATCACAGAGAAAAAATAATTAAGTAAAAGCATTTGACACAGTCTTCATGTAAGCATTAAGCAAGTATAGTTTTCTATTTCTCCATCAAGAGAAGACTTATATGTCTCATCATATATCTCTGGGGAAAATATTAGCCATTGCCTTTAGCTTGAGTTCAACTTCCTATTAGTGTTCTTTTCAATTATGTAATTATAATATGTGACATTTATATATTACTTTAAGACTTACTTGCAAAGGGCTTTACATATATTATCTCATTTGATTCTTTTGTATATTGATCTCCTGGTTCTGCTTTTTGTATTGTCACTTATTTAAATAAAGAGCTAGAATCTGTCTCTTTTCAGCTCATTTCAATTTAAGCTAATTGTAAAATATAGCAGATTCTTTACTTCCTCCCCCCCATTCATGTTCTTATTCAATCAAAAAATAATTTTTGGCAAAGAATCTAGTAGTTCTCTTGTTTCTGGGGACTGTGGTTTCTATAATACATTTGAATATGTCTTAAAGAAGCCATGAACACATTTCTGTTGCTCTGTATTAATGCTATATGGCAGAGAGGGGAAAGACAGTACCACACAGAATCAAGCTTTAAAACATTGTAAACCAAAGGTCACAGTTAACTGGAGGACTGGAAAGACTCTGATATATAAGCAACACAGATTCATATGTTCAGAGACATAACAATTTTTACATGCTTTTAAAATGTTTTGTTAATATTTTTTGGATTTTATACCACCTAGATTTTCCTCATATACCTTCTCCCACTCAGAAAGCCTGTCCACATAAAAAAGAATTTTGGGGGGTTCATTTCTATCTTTATTGGTTTGTAGTTGGTTGGTTTGTAAATTGAAAAGGCACTATTTATTTGGACATGAGAACAAACTTGAATCACCTGTTCCCATCAAAGGCTCACCCTTTTTAAATTTTTTAAACTTTAAATTTTTAAAATTTTAAGAATTTTTAAAGGAAAAAAATGTAAGAAGATAAGGAAAAATTAAGTAAACCCAATAAATTTCTCAAAAAAAAAGTCTGGAATTACATGAAATTCACACCTATGCCCTTCCCTGCCCACTTCAAATACAACATTTTTAACATATAAAATTATCTCTCTATCCATGAATTTCTTTAGGATAGAGAACTGATCCATAAACTTCCTAAAGAAAAAAAAATTGTTAAACCTTGGAATTTTATTTGAGATGAAGGCTGACCATTTCAACAAAGTAATTACATTGTTTTTATCCATATACACTATTGTACTATGGTGGCAAATCCTAAAAAGATAGCATTTTTTAGTAATTTAGAGATTTTTAATTTATAGAACAGGTTAGGTTCCTTTACTCAAAGGAAAGCATTGCATATGTTGGCATATGATGAGGAATACACTTTCCTATTTGTCTCTCACTCTGGCTCTCCTTTGGCTGGTAATCCCCTTTGTTTGAAATCAGTCTTTGGCAGTGATCTGTAATCTCTGTCTTTTTGATATTGGAATAAAGCTTGTTACGTTTCTGCACAGGGATATAGGTTTGCTTGACTACTCTAAGGATAAATAGTCATGAGTAGAGCAAGAGGAAGTGGCTCATACTCTGTCATTATTCTCTCCCCAATAACTGAAAAATTCATGAAGAATAGTGGTGAATGCCTGCAAATATCTGATACTTAGGTGGCTTGGGACTTGTGACCAGGAGTTGGGCTAAGGTTACTTGGGTACCTGAACTAAGTCCATCACCAATATGGTGAGCCTTAAGGAACACTAGGAGTAGGCTGCCTGAAGAAAGGCAAACTTGCCCCAGATTAGGAAAAGAACAGGTTGAAATTTCAGGGGGAAAGGAAAGGAATAGAAAATGAAGGAAGGAGAAGAGGATAAAGAAGGAGAGGAAGAAGAGAAAGAAAGAGAGACATTCAGAGACAGAGAGAAGCAGAGAGACAGAGACAGACAGAGGCAAAGATAGGAAGGAAGGAAGGAAGGAAGGAAGGAAAGAAGGAAGGAAGGAAGGAAGGAAGGAAGGAAGGAAGGAAGGAAGGAAGGAGGGAGGGAGGGAGGGGGAAAGGGAGGGAAGGAGGAAGGAAGGAAAGGAAGAAAGAAGAGGGGAAGGGAGGAAGGGAGGAAAGAAGAAGGGAAGGAGGAAAGAAAGGAAGGAAGAAGGGAAGGAGGGAAGGAAGAAGGAAAGGAGGGAGGGAAGAAAGAACACATTTTCTCATAAAATTTTGCAAGTCCAATAACTAATGGAGCAATGTAGCTACTTCTATACTACTATATCTCTGCTATTTCATTGTGATCTAGACAACCACAATGCCCCACACATTCCACAAAGTATGACTTTAATATCTACTGAATGTGGCAAGCATAGTAGTGAACCCAAAAGAGATCACAAAGGAATCCCAAATTCCCAAATGGAATATAAAATTGATTCCATTTACACTTCTCTCCAATTCTTACCCCAACTGAATGAATTCTTTTATCTCACTTAGTGACTTTTCCAGTTTCTCAGCAACAATATAAGATTCATTACAATCAGTTTGGGAACCCAACTTATTTTTTCCATTATACTATCATTTTCTTTTTTTTTTTTTTACTTTCTTTTTTTTTTAAGCTTTTTATTTGTATAACATATGTATGGGTAGTTCCTCAACCTTGATCTTTACAAAGCTTTCCAATACAAATTTTACCCCCAGTCCCCTCCCCTCCCCTAGATGGCAGGAAGTCCACTACATGTTAATAATGTTGAAATGCTTGAGAAGTTATGCAAGAAAAATCCTATCTACAAGAAAAAAAAAGAATCAGAGAAAGGCAACACAATGCAAGCAAATGTCAATAGAGATCATGAAAATGTTACGTTGTGGTCCATATTTCATGTCCCTCTTTCTGGGTGTATATGGTTTTCTTCAGTGAACAACTGGAACTGGTTTGAGACAATTCTTTATTGCAGAGATCCATGTCCATCAGAATTGATCATCATGTAATACTGTTGTTGCTGTGCATGATGATCTCCTGGTTCTGCTCGTTTCACTCAGCATCAGTTCATGCAAGTCTCTCCAGGCCTCTCTGAAATCGTCCTGCTGGTCGTTTCTTACAGAACAATAATATTCCATAACATTCATATACCATAATTTATTCAGCCACTCTCCAATTGATGGGCATCCCTTCAGTTTCCAGTTTCTAGCCACTACAAAAAGGGCTGCCACAAACATTCTTGCACATGTGGGTCCCTTTCCCTCCTCTAAGATCTCTTTGGGATATAGGCCCAGTAGAAACACTGCTGGGTCAAAGGGTATGCACAGTTTGACAACTTTTTGAGCATAGCTCCAAATTGCTCTCCAGAATGGTTGGATCCGTTCACAGTTCCACCAACAATGTATTAGTGTCCCAGCCCTCCCACATCCCCTCCAACATTCATCGTTATCTTTTCCTGTCATTTTAGCCAATCTGACAGGTGTATAGTGGTATCTCAGAGTTGTCTTAATTTGCATTTCTCTGATCAATAGTGATTTGGAGCAACTTTTCATATGACTAGAGATGGTTTTAATTTCATCATCTGAAAATTGTCTGTTCATATCCCTTGACCACTTATCTATTGAAGAGTGGCTTGAATTCTTATATATATGAGACAATTCTCTATATATTTTAGAAATGAGGCCTTTATCAGAACCATTCAATGTAAAGATGATTTCCCATTTAGATGCTTCTCTCCTAATCTTGTCTGCATTTGTTTTGTTTGTACAGAAACTTTTTAACTTAATAAAGTCAAAATTATCCATCTGGTGTTCAATTAGGAGTTCCAAGTCTTCTTTGGACATAAATTTGTTCCACCTCCACAGGTCTGAGAGATAAACTATATTACGTTCCTCTAACTTGCTTACAAAGTCTCTCTTTATATCTAGATCATGAACCCATTTAGATCTTATCTTGGTATGTGGTGTTAGGTATGGGTCAAGCCCTAATTTCTTCCACACTAGTTTCCAATTTTCCCAGCAGTTTTTGCCAAATAGAGAGTATTTATCCCAAAAGCTGTGGTCTTTGGGTTTATCGAACACTAGATTGTTAAGGTTAATGCCTAGGTTGTCCTGATAACCTATCCTGTGTCACTGATCCACTGCTCTATTTCTTATCCAGTACCAAACGGGTTTGATGACCGCTGCTTTATAATATAGTTTTAGATCTGGTACAGCAAGGCCACCTTCATCTGCCTTTTTTTTCATTAATCCCCTTGAAATCCTTGACCTTTTGTTCTTCCAAATGAACTTTGCTACTATTTTTTCTAGATCTGTAAAATAATTTCTTGGGAGTTTGATTGGTATGGCACTAAATAAGTAGATTAGTTTGGGTAGTATTGTCATTTTTATTATGTTCGCTCTGCCTACCCATGAGCACTTAATATTTTTCCAATTGATTAGGTCTGATTTTATTTGTGTGGAAAGTGTTTTGTAATTTAGTTCGTATAGTTTCTGACTTTTCCTTGGCAGATAGATTCCCAAATATTTTATCCTATCATCTGCTATTTGGAATGGGATTTCTTTTTGTATCTCCTGCTGCTGAACTTTGTTGGTAATATATAAAAATGCTGATGATTTATGTGGATTAATTTTGAATCCTACAACTTTGCCAAAGTTGTGAATTGTTTCTAGTAGTTTTTTAGTTGAATCTCTAGGGTTCTCTAAGTATACCATCATGTCATCTGCAAAGAGTGATAATTTGGTTTCTTCATTACCTACTCTGATTCCTTTTATCTCTTTTTCTTCTCTTATTGCTAAAGCTAACATTTCTAATACAATATTAAATAGTAATGGTGACAGTGGGCAGCTTTGTTTCACTCCTGATCTTATTGGGAATGATTTTAGTTTGTCTCCATTACATATGATGCTTGCTGATGGTTTTAAATAGATGCTGCTGATCGTTTTAAGGAAAAGCCCATTTATTCCTATACTGTCTAGTGTTTTTAATAGGAAAGGGTGTTGGATTTTGTCAAAGGCTTTTTCTGCATCTATTGAGATAATCATATGGTTTTTGTTAATTTGGTTATTAATATAATTAATTATGCTGATAGTTTTCCTAATATTGAACCAGCCCTGCATCCCTGGTATAAATCCTACTTGGTCATAGTGTACTATCCTGGGGATGACTTTCTGTAATCTCATTGCTAAAATCTTATTTAAAATTTTTGCATCAATATTCATTAGGGAAATTGGTCTATAGTTTTCTTTCTCTGTTTTTACCCTACCTGGTTTAGCTATCAGCACCATATCGGTCTCATAGAAGGATTCTGGCAGTATACCTTCTGTCCCTAATTTCTCAAATAGTTTGTGTAGTATTGGAATTAATTGTTCTTTGAATGTTTGGTAGAATTCACATGTAAATCCATCTGGCCCTGGAGATTTTTTCTTAGGGAGTTGGTTAATGGCTTGTTCTATTTCTTTTTCTAATATGGGACTATTTAAATAATTTATATCCTCTTCTGTTAACCTCGGCAATCTGTATTTTTGTAGATATTCCTCCATTTCATTCAGATTTTCAAACTTACTGGCATAAAGTTGGGCAAAGTAATTCCTAATTATTGCTTTAATTTCCTCTTCATTGGAGGAAAGTTCTCCCTTATCATTCTTGAGACTAACAATTTGATTTTCCTCTTTCCTTTTTCTTATCAAATTAACTAAAGGCTTATCTATTTTGTTAGTTTTTTCATAGAACCAACTCTTAGTTTTATTTATTAACTCAATAGTTTTCTTATTTTCGATTTTATTAATTTCTCCTTTTACTTTTAGAATTTCCAATTTGGTATTTAATTGAGGGTTTTTAATTTGTTCTTTTTCTAGTTTTTTTAATAATAAGCCCAATTCATTGATCTTTTCTTTCTCTATTTTATGCAAGTAAGCATCTAGAGATATAAAATTGCCCCTTAAAACCGCTTTGGCCGTATCCCACAAATTTTGGTATGTTGTCTCCTTATTGTCATTCTCCTGGATGAAATTATTGATTGTTTCTATGATTTGCTCTTTCACCCATTCATTCTTCAGGATTAGATTATTTAATTTCCAATTACCTTTTGGTTTATTTTCTCCTGGCCTTATATTGCATGTGATTTTTATTGCATCATGATCTGAAAAGGATGCATTTACTATTTCTGCCTTTCTGCATTTGATTTTAAGGTTTTTATGCCCTAATACATGGTCAATTTTTGTATAGGTTCCATGGACTGCTGAGAAAAAAGTAAACTCCCTACTGTCTCCATTCAACTTTCTCCATAGATCTATCATACCTAACTTTTCTAATAATTGGTTTATCTCCCTAGTTTCTTTCTTATTTATTTTGTAGTTTGATTTATCTAATTCTGAGAGAGCAAGGTTGAGATCCCCCACTAGTATCGTTTGGCTGTCTATTTCTTCTTGCATCTCTCTTAATTTCTCCCCTAGGAATTTGTGTGCTATTGCACTTGGTGCATATATATTTAGTATAGATATTGCTACATTATCTATGGTACCCTTTAATAAAATATAGTTTCCTTCCTTATCTCTTTTGATTAGATCTATCTTGGCTTTTACTTGATCTGAGATAAGGATTGCTACCCCTGCTTTTTTTTTGTTCGCCTGAAGCATAATAGGTCCTGCTCCAGCCTTTTACCTTCATCCTATATGTGTCACTATGTTTTAGATGTGTTTCTTGTAGACAACATATTGTGGGATTCTGATTTTTAATCCAGTCTGATACCCGCTTCCGCTTTATGGGAGAGTTCATCCCATTCACATTCACAGATAGAATAACTAATTCTTTATTTCCTGCCATCTTATTTACCCAACTTATGTTTTCCCCTTTCCTTTCCCCTTTCTCCCTTCCCCCCACCTCAGTACTTTGCTTTTGATGACCCCTCCCCCAAACAATACTCCCCTTTCCTTTCCCCTTTCTCCCTTCCCCCCTCCTCAGTACTTTGCTTTTGATGACCCCCTCCCCCAAACAATACTCCACCCTTTAGATCCCTTCCCCCTGTTTTTACTCCTTTCCCCTGATTCTTCTATTTTCCCTTCTATTAGTTTGTCCCTTACTTTTCCTCCTTTCCCTCCCACTTCCCTCTAGCAACAGACAAGTTTCTATGTGAAATCAAATGTCTGATATACACTTTTAGAGCCCAACCTGATGAGAGTAAGATTTACACAGTGCTCGTCTCCCTCCCCTCTTTCTCTCAATTATATTAGGTTTTCTTTGCCTCTTCAAGTGATTTTACCTTGTTTTTACCTCCTTTTTTTTTTAGATCTTATTTTACCACTTTTTCCCTCTTTTCCCCAGTATGACAACCTTTTCCCCTCTAGTTCTCTTTTTCATATTATCAAAGTAATATTTAGTTAATTATACCCCCAAACTTTGAGTATCCCCCTAGTAAAAATAAAGTTCTCAAGAGTCCTTTCCTTTTTACCTTTTTATGCATCTCTTGAGTTCTGTGTTTGGGTGTCGAATTTTTTGTTCAGATCCGGTCTTTTCATTAGAAATAGGTGAAATTCACTTATATCATTGAATGACCATCTTCTTCCCTGGAGGATAATGCTCATTCTAGCTGGATAGGTTATTCTTGGCTGTAATCCAAGTTCCTTTGCCCTTCAGAATATCTGGTTCCAGGCCCTTCGATCCTTCAGTGTGGAAGCTGACAGATCCTGACAGATTCTAATTATTGATCCTCGGTATTTGAATTGTTTCTTTCTAGCTGCTAGCAGAATCTGTTCCTTGGTGCTATAGTCCTGAAATTTAGCCACGATATTCCTTGGGGTTTTAATTTTGGGGTCTCTTTCAGGAGGTGATCGGTGAATTCTTTCAATGCTGATTTTGCCCTTTGATTCTACAATCTCAGGGCAGTTTTCTTTCAGGATTTCCTGGAAGATAGTGTTTAGATTCTTTTTTTGATCATGGCTTTCAGGAAGTCCAATAATCCTTAGATTGTCTCTCCTAGATCTATTTTCTAAGTCAGTTGTTTTTCCTAGGAGATATTTCATATTTTCTTCTAATTTTTCATTTTTTTGTTTTTGTTTGACTGATTCTTCAAGTCTTAGTGAGTCATTCACTTGCATTTGTTCAATTCTTATTTTTAAGGTGTTGTTTTCTTCAGTTACCTTTTTAAGTTCCTTTTGTAACTGGCCAATTTGTTCACTGTACTCTTTTTCCACTTCACTAATTTTATTTTTTAATAAATTGGTGTCTTTTTCATATCTCTTTTGCAGAGCATCATATCCTTCTTGCAAGATACTGTATCCTTCTTGTACTGATTTCAATTTATTTTCCCATTTATCCTCCAGCTCTCTTTTGAGGTTCTTTATGCAATCTTCCAGAAAGGCCTTTTGAAACGGGGACCAGTGATGGTCGTTGCTGTTTTTTTCTGGATTTTTGTCTAAAGAAACCTCTGTATCTGAGGTCGTTTCTTTGCCTTGATAAAAGCTGTCTATGGTGAGAGCTCTCTTTTGCTTCTTCATCATTTTTTTTTTTTTTTTTTTTTTAGACAGAGTGGATATCTCTTTAAGGTAGGGGGAAAAAAAACCTCGGCTGAAGACGCTTTGCCCTGGGGCACTTCGGCCAGTTGATTTAAGGTGCTGGGCCGGTGGGGGCTAGGACTAAGTCCGAATTACTCCTTAAACAAGGCAAGTCTGCCAGAACACCTGTCCCCAATCAGGGCAGAGTGTCCCGAGTGCCTCAGATAAACTCCAGGTGTTTGGAATTTGGAGTTTGGAATTTGGAATTTCTTCCATGATGAGCCAAGCTGAGTCCCACCCTCACTTCCGGCCTGCACAGTTGTAGTCTATTTATCTCTCTGTCCGAGTCCGACTAACCTGATATGAAGTTATCCAGAGAGCCGTGCCCAAATGTTTCTGAGTTCGTTGACTTGAAGATCAGTTCAGAGGCTTATTTTATTGTTGATTTGAGAGAAGATCGGAGGAGAGGCAGAAAGTCACCTTTTCACTCCGCCATCTTGGCTCCGCCCCTATACTATCATTTTCTAACTGGAAGTCCGTGGGACATCTAAATGCTGCTTTTCTTAGTCAAAGGTCAATCAATAAGAGGGAAGAGCTGTTTTACAAGTTAGTTGCATGTTATTTTAGTGGTAGTGGTGTCATTTAAGTCATTTCCAACTCTGTGACACCATTTGGAATTTTCTTGGCAAAAATACTAGAGTGGTACACCATTTCCATTTTCAGCTCATTTTATGGATGAGGAAACTGAGGCACAGAGGGTTAAGTGACTTGCCCAGGGTCACACAGATAGTAAATGTCTGAAGCCATATTTGAACTCAGGTCTTCTTGACTCCAAACCCAGAACTCTAACTACTGTATCACCTGCCTTGGCTGTCTATGGACAATCCATATGTTTTCCCTCAGCCTTTATTGCATGATCATTCAGCAGTTTCTTGGACTTTTTTCAGCAGTGATATGTTCTATCTGTTTAGGCAGTTAAATACATGAACTTATTATTGCCTGCTGGCCCAGTCAATGGAAAGGTTATTTTTTTTTAATTAAAGTTTTTTATTTGCACAGTATATACATGAATAATTTTCAACATTCACCCTTACAAAATCCCGTGTTCTAATTTTTTTTTCTTTCCTTACCCCTACAGCCTCCCCAAGTTGGCAAGTGAGACAATATATTAAATCTGTATAATTCCTCTATACATATTTCCACAAATATCGTGCTGCACAAGAAAAATCAAATCAAAAAGGAAAAAAAAAGAGAAAGAAAACAAAATGCAAACAACAACAAAAAGAGTGAAAATGCTGTGTTGTGGTCCATATTCAGTTCCCACTCTTCTCTCTTTGGGTACAGATGGCTTTCTTCATCACAAGACCATTGGAACTAGCCTGAATCATCTCATTGTTGATGAAGAGTCATGTCCATCAGAATTGATCAAAGAATAATCTTGTTGAAACTGGAAACCGAGTGCACACCCGTCAGTTGGAGAATGAATGTTATGGAATGTTATTCTATAAGAAATGATTAGAAGGATGATTTCAGAGAGGCCTGGAGAGACTTGCATGAACTGATGCGAAATGAAATGAGCAGAACCATGAGATCACTGCAACATCAATGCTATATGATGATCAATTCTGATGAATGTGACTCCTTCCAGTAATGAGATGATTGATGCCAGCTCCAATAATCTTGCAATGAAGAGAGCCATCTCTTCATTCTTTCTGGGTGTACCCAGAGAGAGGACTGTGGGAACTGAATATGGATCACAATATAACATTCTTACTCTATTTGATGTTGTTCACTTGCTTCTTGTTTTCTTACTCATTTTCTTTTCTTTTTGATCTGATTTTTCTTGTTCAACAAGAGAATTTACACATATTGTATTTAACATATATTTTACCATGTATAACATATTGGATTGCTTACCATCTAAGGGACGGGATGGGAGGAAGAATGAGAAAATCTGAAACATAATTTTGAAAAATTATCTGTGTATATGTTTTGAAAATAAAAAGCTTTTTTTTAAAAAAGTATAATCTTACTGTTACCATGTATAATGATCTCCTGGTTCTGCTCATTTCACTTAGCATCAGTTCATGGAAATCTCTCCAGGCATCTCTGAAGTCATCCTGCTGGTCATTTTTTATAGAACAATAATATTTCATAATATTCATATACCATAACTTGTTCAGTCATTCTCTAACTGATGAGCATCCACTCAGCTTCCAGTTTCTTGCCACTACAAAAAGGGCTGCCACAAGCATGTGGATCCCTTTCCTTCCTTTATGATCTCTTTAGGATAGAAGCCCAGTAGAAACACTGCTGGATCAAAGAGTATGCACAGTTTGATAGCCCTTTAGGCATAGTTCCAGATTGCTCTCCATAATGATTGAATCAGTTCACAGTTCCACCAATAATGTATGTGTCCCAGTTTTCCTACATCCCTTCCAACTTAGTCATTATCTTTTCTTGTCATTTTAGCCAATCTGAGAGGTGTGTAAGGGTACCTCAGAGTTGTCTTAATTTGCATTTCTCTGATCAATAATGATTTAGACTTTTCATATGACTAGAAATGGTTTTAATTTCTTCATCTGAAAATTACCTGTTCATATTCTTTGACCATTTGTCAGTTGGAGAACAGCTTGAATTCTTGTAAATTTGAGTCAATTCTCTATATATTTTAGAAAAGAGGTCTTTATCAGAACCCTTGAATGTAAAATGAGAAGGTTCTAAAGCCATAAGCAGGAGATGTTTATAATGACTAAGAGATAAAGTAGCAAGCAGAAAACAAATTGACTCTCACTCATACTAAACTTATATGAGGACTTGTCAGTCAATCAATAAACATTTCTTAAGCACCTACTCTGTGCTGGGGATACAAAAGATGCACAAAAAAAAGTTTCAAAGACATAGACATACTAGAGAATAGAAAAGAGCAAATAAAGTGTTATCAAGAGAATGGATTGGTTTCCCCAGTTGATAAATGGTCAAAGGATATGAACAGTCAGTTTTCAGAAGAAGAAATCAAAACTCTTTATAATCCTAGGTGGGGGGAATGCTCTAAATCACTTTGAAGATTTGAAATTTAAATTTTAAAAAAAGGAATGAAAAAAATTTTTACATGTAATTGGGAAATATTTAACAAGATTAATAAGATACATTTTTTAAAAAGAGAATAGCTGTTGATATCTTGCATGGGCTAGTACACAAGACTTCTCTAAAAACAAATACAACAGAAAGGAGAAAGGAAACATAAGTAAGATCAAAGCAACATGGTGAAGGGGGAAAATGCTTAATACTAGAATGCTGAACTTGAAGACTTGGGACTCACGTTTAACCCTGTCTCTGTTATTTGGGCAAGGTATGACCTTGGAAAAAATCTAGAATTCCCTTTTGAATCTACTTTACTCCAGCTCTTGAGAGGCAGAATTGTGTCATTCAATAGAATAACTTACTTAAAGTCAAGAGGAGCTGGATTTAAATCTCATCTCAGATATGTAACTTGTAACTTGTAATTTGAGACAAGTACCTTAGCTTCACTTCACTTGGGCCTCACTTTCCTCATCTGTATGATGGGAGAATTAAACTTTTAGGAAACTAAAATATTAAAAATAAACAAGACTCTAGGAAAGCATCAGAGGCATGGAGACACAAGAAATCTTCTAAATCTCTCACTTTCCCTTTTTTAAGAATGTCTAGATTTGCTACCCTTAGAAACACCCTGGAACAATAGCCAGGAAGGTCCTATTTTTCTCACTTTTTATATTCCAGCTATAGGAGAACCCAGCATGTGGTAGAAGCTAGTGTCTTAATGAGGGCTGTTAGCAGCAGTTGCTTTGCTATCCCCATACTTAACTGCCTTGGCTTATTTATTGTGCTAACATACTGTGAAAGTTTCAAACTTTAAAAAACCAAACAAACAAATATGTTGGCTATGCCTCTTCTTTCTCTGCTCATTAATCCTATATTTCAGATGTTGAGACCTGGCTCTTAAGTCCTATCCTGACACACATTACCTCTAATAACAGCTATTATCTCCTTAGACATCAGTAAATCTGAATTGGATGCCACTTCTAGACTCCAGGCCTGGATATCACAATAATTTCTACTCTATCTACTATAGTTAAAACATATCAGGGATGAGAATTCTGGGGGTCTGTGACAGATGAAGGGGGAAAGGAGAAACATCTGTGTCCAGGAATTCTAGGGGGGGCAAAGCTGCATACAATTTGATGAACCTATTTAAGAGCATCAGATTATAGCCTTGGTGCAGGTGTTAATCCAGTGGAAAAGTACTGAGACACTAATCTGAGAGTGGTGATCTAGAAAGTTTGAAAGGAGAATTTTTTTTAGATAGAGATCTTCAGGGAATTTGGAAAATGAGTGAACATTTGAAGATTGGAGAGAGTTCTAGATGGTAATCAATTTGGTAATCAATTGAAGAAATGACTAAAATGGAACTTTGGAGCCACAGCTGTGCATTGGAACTAAGTATGGAAACACTGTATAAAGGAGGAAGGCTGAAACTTAGTTATTAGTACCCTCTTCTTATCCTTTCCCCCATTCCCAGTATGAAAACAAGGAGAGTGATAAAAGGTAGTAAGATCAGATTCTGTCTTCTGCACCATGGGTTTCTGTTCTCCAACTTTCTGTTTGAGAAGACATTGTTTAGGGTTTAGGGACAGAGTGACCTAGAGTACAGGACATGAATCATGCAGCAAACCATATCCTTTAGTTGGTACTTGGTATTAAGATGATTAGGGAGTCAGTAATTCTCATATGGCTTTGGAAAAAAATCGTTGATTTGTCAAGATATTTTAAATTCATTTAAAGGTTGTCATCTTTATTCAAATTTCTATCCTTAGATTTTATATTTGATATGTTTCATTCAAATTTTAGTGGATATAATTTTTATATTTTCTAATCCAATTTTTTTCTTTTATAATTTTGCAAGCCCTTATGATGGTCTAAATTTTCAAAAAGAACGGTATTGGCAACATTTTTCTCTTTCAATCTTGAAACAGAAACTAAAATATTAAAAACAAACAAGAAGTAAAAACAATAATAGTTGAGAAGCATTTATTAAACACTTAAAATTTATTGTCTGGCATTGTACTAAGCAGGGAATACAAATCAGTTTCTGCCCTCAAGGAATTTAACTTTTTAATGGTATTGTTATTTGTCCTTTCTTCTCAAAGAGAATCATGACATCAGGAAAGTGATGCTACAACACACAAGTGAATTGGATTTTGAGTGAGAGAGGGCTGGGCAAGGTCCCCTGCCTCACTTTCCCCTCTAGAGCCATCTGGATCCAGTGGCCAGATATAAATCAAGGATGACTGAAGATAGCCCTGGATGCAATGGGAGACCTTGGTCTTTTCAAGCTAAGATCTTCAACACATCTCAATTTGTCTGAGGCTGCACACATTTGTGATTAAGGCTAGAGTGAAGCAAAGAATTTCCTCTTTCACCTAAAAAATCTAAATGAATGAATGAATCAATGAATCTGGAAGGGGATGACCTTCAGGGTTTCTGACCAAAGCAGAAATTTCAACTATTTACATTCAATCTGAGTCAATTAGGACCCAAACAATGACCAAATGGGGCTTAGCCTAGGACCTATAGGTGGCCAATGAGAATCAGATTGGTTTTTGTTTAAGGTAAGATTCTTTAAAAAGAAATCTAGCTAGTAAACTCAACAAAAAAGGGAGCTGAAGTGGGGTAGGGAGACTACAATGGCAAAGGTTGTCCAGAATGTGATACCATAGGCTAAATTATGATTACAACCACTGGCTGAGGAAAGCCTAAAAAATTTTAATTCCTAGAACCTCCCCCACACTACCCCCAAAGGATTTTAATGAGATACTCTCTATGGGAGGAGGAAAGTAAGGTACACCAAACTGCCCCCCCTCTTAGAAGGTTAAAGTCTGTCTGCCAAGAGACTCTCCTACACTCCCTGGTGGGCGTTGTTTTTGGCAACTACCCATGTACAGGCTTCTTAGGACAGCTTTTTCACTGACATCTAGCAATAAATGTACAGGCAGGTTTGGCAGCGTCTTTCCTCCTGTCTCTGGGTGGATGCCAAAACCTACACGGGGCTCTTGCTCTGAAGTGACTGGGCTTGCTCTGGACAAGGAGAAGAATCAAGTCATAATCTATCCATTACTTCCAAAAGCACTCCACAAACTTTTCATTAGTTTAATCAATTCTTGTAGGGAATGGTATAATCTTATTCCCCAATCCCTGGTGAATGGTTTGGTGCTTCTCCTCTTTCACACTTAAAGTTCTCTCTTGTCATTAAGTCAATAAGCATTTATTATCCTTTACCCCTCCCCCGTGTGTGTGTGTGTGTGTGTGTGTGTGTGTGTCTTTCTGTATCTGTTTGTCTCTTTCTGTCTCTGTCTGTCTCTCTGTTTTTATCTTTGTCTCTTTCTCTCTGTGTGTGCTTCTGTCTGTCTCTGTTTTTCTTTCTCTGTATCTCTTTCTCTTTCTCTGTCCGTCTCTCTCTGTCTCTCTCTGTGTCTCTCTGTCTCTGTGTGTCTTTCTCTTTCTCTGTCTCTTTTCCTCTTAATACCATCACTTATTCCAACCTTCTCACTTCCTTTTCCTCTTTCGTTGCCTACCTTTACTCTCTTTTCACTCATTTCCCACTTTTTGCTTTTTCCTTCTCTTTCTTTTGTTCCATTTGTGCATATACACATATAAAGTACTGTCTCTGTGCTAATTTTCCCAACCCTAACTCAGCTAGTAAGTTGAATTCCCATAATATAGTTTTTTTCTTTTCCTCTCAGGGATCTAGAGGCAACTCTTTGTGGTTGGAGTTAAGGGGATGGATGGTGGTGCTGGTTTCTAGAACTATCACTCATGGATCTAGGGACTGTACTTCCTAATATCAAGGAGCAATTAATAGCTACCCTATATAATACATAAATAATTAACAAATTCATTTTGACAAAGGAATATTTACTGAGAAGCTCCAGTAAAGCTTGAAGTTCAGGACCATTTCAAAAGAGGAACTCATACTCCCCTCTTTATTTCTTGGTCCCAGGGGATCAGATGGGCTGAAACTTCAAATGCTTATTACAAGCATTTCTCCCATCTAGTTCTTTTCTGGATGTAGAACAACCTCCTTTGCTTGCAAAGCTATGGTGTGTTAACTGCTGGGATCATTCCCTGATGGGTTAGGTCAAGCAGGTTCTCACCAGACTGCCACTGCTGCTCCTGGCTATACTTGCTGAAGTGATCTTGATGGCTTTCCTGACCCTTTGAAACTCATTGTTCAAAATCTAGCCCAATCTGTCCTTGATCTGTCATGTAAGATAGGGAAAGCACATACCTCCACTCCACCCCATAGACACACATAGAGAAACAGTTGTGTCTCATGGTTATGTAAGGAGATAAGGCAGTTTATCTTTCAGTCCTTTCTGACTCTTCATGGTCCCACTAGACATTTTCTTGGCAAGGATATTGGAATGGTTTGTCATTTTCTTTTCCAGGTCATTTTATAGATGAAGAAACTGAGACACATATGGTTCAATGACTTGCCCAGGGTCACACAGCTCGGAAGTGTCTGAGGCCATTATTTGAAGTCAGAAAGGTGAGTCTTCCTGACTCCAGGCATAGCACTTTGCCTAATGTGCCACCTAGATGCCCAGCTGTAGTCATCAATTGCCATTGCCCTACTACCCAGAGGCTTCCAGTGGTATTTGCCTTGTATGCCACCAGGAAAAAGTTTGCTTTCTTTGACTCTTTTATAGCTACGCCCAGTTTAAGACAGAGGATACTTGTGTAATGAAAAGGGGAGTTCTCTCGGGAAGGACTCTTTAATACATATTTGTACAAACACGTTTACTGAGTTTCCATGTAGATATTTCACATGCTCTAAGAAGTGAATTCTCTTTGATGTACCCCTCATTGCATACAAGTACACACATCCAGAAATACAAAGATATACTCAAGATGTAAGTGAATATAGGAATGAGAATGTACATATACACATGTATGCATATACACACATATGTACATACACATATGCTATATGTATACATGCATGTATGTGTGTAGGGGTGTGTAGTTTAGACAGTGAGTAAACAGAGAAGCTGATGGAAGAATATGGGGGTTGTTTGGAACAATAATTTGGTAGCTGAATTATAAAAAGTGAGTAGGAAATAGAAAGAAAGGAACTGTGAATTGCTTACTTTGTTAATATGAGAGAGGCTTTGTTTTAGTTGAAATGGATGGAGAGCTAGTCACACAGTCCAGAAGACCCGAGTTGAGCCCTACCTTTAACATATACTGATTGTGTGACACTTTACCTTTCAGTGGCCAGGACAAGTCTCTAAGAACATACTTGTAAGAGATGGGTGCTGATCTGCATTAGTAAAAGAAGTTTCCTATCTTGGAGTTCCCCATGCCAGTGAAATCACAGATCTAGTAGAGGAGAAAATAGTACTGACATACATGCTTCCCTGAGCTATTTAAGCCAAAGTTTACTATTCTTTTTCTTTACCCGAAAAAGAATAAAATAAAATAAAAACAGGAAAATAAAGAGTAAAATAAAAACTAGAGGGGGAAAAACACTTTTTGTTTATTTATCTGTTTTTGAGAGGGAGAAAATTGGGGTCAAGTGACTTGCTCAGAGTCACACAGCAGCTGAGTGTCTGAAGCCAAATTTGACCTCAGGTCCTCCTCACTCCAGAGCTGGTGCTCTAAAAAAATTCTCCTTTAAAAAAACAAAAACAAAATAATATCACCTTACACAGAAGCCACACTAGAGAAATCAAGGTAGCAGGGGAAGGATTCCTGGTAACATTTAAACCTCAGTTTGAGAATATGAATTTTTAGCTGCACTCATTCAAATGAAAACACAATGTCTTCCATTTCTTCTTCTTCAGCTGCACATTTACATATAAACCTCCTTATCTCATCACTCAATACTTTATTCCTTTCTATGAGTGAGGTCTGTTTTCTTGTTCCTAGCTTTTAATTAAGTGAAACAGACTAGCAGGGATAGAGCAGGCTTCTGAACACAGAGATTGAAATGGCTGAATGAAATCCTTCTCTGGGATCCTGTCTCCCCTCCTCACAACCATTAGGGAAATGATTTTAATCATTGTATTTCAATGCCGTTTCCAGGAAGCTTTGCCATATGTTGAACTTTTTCAAAATCAGACAGAGTTCTAGTCCCTGATCATACCAGGCTGTACTTCTCCACCTTCTGCTCTTCCTGGAGACCTGATATCCATGTATTTTTTTTTAACTTGTATCAAAAGAAAAATAAAAAGTAACTATTAGACACCATCACCAGCAACCCCTCCAGTGACACCAGCAATTAATTAAGGGCACAGAAAAGCTGGATCATCATTTAGGGCCACTGACTCTAAAATGAAATTTAGTTTAACTCAACAAACATTCATTAAGCATCTACTATATATATGCAAAAAGTATCTTACACCAACTATAACAGTCATCAAAGGCAGAGGCTTCATTAATTCTTTAATTCAGAGTTAATGGAGGAGTAACTAAGAGTTCCGCCTCAGCAGTCTTGTGATAGATATCTCTGAAAGAGAAGTCAAAGGGCTGTTCTTAAAACTATAATATGTGGGATTTTCTCTGAGGTTTCTGAAATAATAAGTTTTCCCTAATTATAGTGCCTGCAGCTTTGTGGCACAGTGGACAGAGAGCTAGGTCTCTAGTCAGGAAGACTTATCTTTCTGAGCTCAAATAGGGTCTCAGACACTTCTTCATTGTGTGATCTTGAACAAGTTACTATGTACCTCAGTTTCCTCATCTGTAAAATGAGCTGAAGAAGAAAATGACAAATTATTCCAGTATCTTTGCCAAGAAAACCCCAAATGGAGTCATGAAGAGTTGGTCATAACTGAAAGGACTCAACAACAAACTATAGTGCCTCTAGTATATTAAATACTTAAGTAATTAGTTTTCATTCATTCATTTCATCCATTCATCCTTTGGACCTTATATAGCACTTGACTTGCAACTTTCTTGAGTCTATAATTTATTATTATGTTATTATCTTTATTTGTGTAATTTCTGCCTTTTAAACAATAATTTCCATGGGTACAGTGACCATGTTTTACTAAAATTGTGTATTTTCCCTTTATTCAATATAATGCTCAGCACTCCAGGTCACAAAAACTTTTAAAATTGTAGGAGCTTCAGCAATCATTTAATACTGTAATGCCTCAGTTTCCCTGAATCATTATGCCTCAGTTTCCCTAAATTATTATGCCCTGAATAAAATTATTATGGGCACACACACCCCTCCTTCCTGACCATTAGGACTGAGAGAATTAAAATCTTGAAGTTCTGACCTCTTTACATTCCAAAGAGTCATAAAACTCCATGTGGCTTATCTCAAATGCCTGCTGGGATTTGCCCCTCTCACTCTTGTCTTCTACCCTCGACTTCCTTCTCCTGACCCCCATCCTGTCAGGACTAAAGTTATGATCCTTTCCTGGAATTATGGCTTGCCCAGTGTTCTTCCCACACATACACCCTCCCCCCTGTTTTTGTTTCCCTGGTAGCTGGAGCCCTATAAAAGTCTCTGAAATTAATTGCTCGGGGCTAGATGCTTTGAGACAAGAGTCCCATTCAGCCTAGGGGTCAGACATCTTTTGAACATGAGTCCTGTTCAATTGCTAGCCCAAATTCTCCAATATTAAAATATTAAAAACTAATCTTTGTCTTGCCTCAGTTTCTCTGGCATTACAATACAACCTTTTTCATTAAAACATACTAGAAATGCAGTCATTCAACTTGAACATTTCTAATGAGTGAGAACCCATTATTTTCTAAGGGCAGCCCACACCCCTTTGAAAGCTGCTGTTGTGTCTGGTTTCAACTCCAAGGGAGGAGATGTCCCTCCTAAATTCATTGTCTCTAATCCCATCACTATTCTGCTAATTAAAGTCTTGATTCATGCTAATTCCCTCCCTGATTGGAGTACTGGAGGGCAGAGAACCAAATGCCTTCCTTTCAATGCCTTCCTTTATAAAGATCAGAAATTGGACTCAGTTCACTTCATTTCGTGTCTGCTACCCAGCCTGGTTTCACCTCCCCAGAACAAGATGCCCTCTAGCTAGCCAGTTAGTTACTCCCTAATGTCTTCCCCCTTTCCTGTCTCCTTTGGTGTGTTGCCTACCTCCATTTAATTGAAAGCTTCTGGAGGGCAAGGTCTGCCTTTCTTTTGTGATGAATAAAAATTTCTAAGAGACAGAGTTTCTGGGAATTGGAAGTCAATTTATTGATTATGGCAAGTGAATAATCAACAAATTGAGGACAGTGGTTCTTGGCAACCAAAAGACTTCCTCTGGAGTGAATGCTTAAGTATATTTGAAAAATGGAGTGTTCCTGAGGGTAAAAATCAACTCATTGGTTAACTATCGTTGTAGTTCTTGACAATTAGTGAAATGAATATAGTAATTAAGGGTGGGCTTTTTTGTTGTTGTTGCTGAAGCAGTTGGGGTTAAGTGGCTTGCCCAGGGAAACACAGCCAGGAACTGCTAAATGTCTGAGAGCAGATTTGAAATAAGGTCCTCCTGACTTCTGGGCTGGTGTCTATCTACTACACCAACTAGCGGCCCCAGGGTGTACTTTTCTTAATGAAGGATTGCTAGAGGTAGGGAATATGGTTTTGTTCAAATCAGTACTCTTAGACCATTCCACCTCCAGCAATCTATACAAAGGAATCCACCTCTACCAAGTCAGTAAATAATGAAGAATGATCTGGTCAGAGTTCCACTTAGATAAGATGGTCTGTGTAGGGTGAATTCTTTGGACAAGGTCAGAAATAGTTTTGAGAAACTGGTCTTTGAATAAGAGGAAGTGGTTCAACAACAACAACAAAAAAGTAGTTCTACATATAAAATTGGTTAAGATAATAAGAAAATAATCATTTTTCTCAGTTGTATCCCCAGTGTTTAACCCTGTGTCTGGCACATAGTGGGTAATTAGTAAATATTTATTGGATTGGATTGGCAGCCCCTTCTATTTTAGGATCTCTTTCATCGTCAGGAAATTTTCCCTTATATTAACCTAAATTTGTCTGTTTGCTATTTCAACCCATTTCTCTAGGTCCAGATAAAAGAAATGAAATTCTCTTGCCATATTAGCTTCTCATATACTTCAAGAGACCCATTGTGTCTTCCCTAAATCTTCTCCTCACTACACTAAACATTCTTTTCCTAAACATTCTGATCATCATGTGGCATGATCCCAAGGCCCTCCACCATCTTAGATTCACTTTTATGAATGTTCGCCAGATAATCAATTTTCTTCCTAATATATTGTCTCAAGGATTGAATACAATAACATCATAAACTTGGTCTGATCAGGGCAGGGTATAGCAGGGCCATCACTTTTCTAATCCTGAGCGCCAGACTTCTACTAATAGAGTCCCAAATTATATTTTCCATTTGGAGGGAAGGAGGGAAAGGAGGGAAGAGGGAAGGAGAAAGCCATTTTAACACTATTGACTCATATTGAACTCCAAATCCCCTATCATCACTAGATCTTTAACATACAACTATTGCCTGATCCCATCTTTCCCATCTTGTACTTAACAATATTGATTTTTTTAACCTAAGTATGCTTTACACTTCTTCCTACTAAATAAAATGCTGATAGGTAGATGTTTAATAAGAACTTGTTTAATTGAATTATTATATAAAGTTTAATAAAACATGTCTACTTTTTGTCCTGAGTGCAGTCATGGCTGCACAAATGCATATTTTATCATGTGAAATCTACTTGGTTATCTTATAATATTCCTGGGAGCATGGTGGGAGTATATAGGTATGGAGTGGAAAGACACTAGACTTGGGGTCAGAAGACCTATTTTCACATCCCCCTTCCATCATTTCTCAGTTATGTAATTTTAGACAAATCATTTAACCTGAATTATTGTTTATTTATGAAGCATTTCATTTTAGTATGAGATAATTTGCTAAATACTCGGATATATAAAAAAGAAGAAAAAACCCAGTTATCCCTGCACTTAAGAAGCTCACAGAATAATAGGCAAGACAAACTGCAAATCTGTACAATGGAGCAAATAAAACTTGCTATCTCCATATCACTTCATGGTGTTGTAGTGGAAAATCAAACAAAATAATGTAAGTTCTCTCTTTCTGAGAGCTCCATAACGCACTTTTTTGCTGTCTTCTTTTGTATAGAGGCTTTTCCTATTATCTCTCACATAGCTTGTCTGCTCCCCAAGTGTGAATGCATTTTGTAACCATAAAGTGGTATAAAAATGTAAGCTATTCTAATTGCTATTATTCCCTGGTGGGGAAGCTGGCTGGCCAGAATGTGTATATAGCCAGCTGCTCTCAGGATTGCTCTTGTGGACAGTAACCATCCAAATCCATAAGATATTGGAGCTAAATAAAGATGACAGAAATGAGCTGAGTGTAGGTTGAAGATGTTTCAAGATTTTAAAATATATTCCTAACAACTCAAACTCATTGCTTTACACACAGTTTAAAAAAAACTGCTTCAGAATCCTATGGGGAAATAAGTCTTGATTTCAAAAATAAACTGTGAAGTCATTTAAAAATGAAAACTGTCTATGAACTAGTGCTCAAAGAGTGTAAAAGAACTATCTTTTGAAATAAACTTCTAGAGGGAACATCAAAACTTAAAGGGATCATAATAGGTTCCCTACAGTTCAGATCCACAGAAGCATGTGACTGGGTGCATTATTATTATTATTATTATTATTTTACAGTTACAACCCTTTGTTACAGTTTCGTTTAGAAAGTAGTCCCATCTTTGGATGCTTCTGTAGTCAAGTCCAGTTCCTGCAGTTCTCAGATCTGCCACTAGGTAAATGGTAGCATAAATGATAAAACTTTTAGTTACCATATTATCAACTAATTTTTTGAACGTTTACTTCATGAAAGGGTTTATATTAGGTACTAGGTTAGGTTAGATTTCTCTTCAGATATGCTTAGGTACTAGTCTCAGGTCATTTAATGCATAGATCATTAACAAAGGCAATGAGAAACTGTTGACTAGGGACCAACCATTGGAAAGGTTCATCACTTGATTGGTTTCAGAGTAATGGATCTTTTTCAGTCATATCAATTCTTGAAGACAATATCCTAAGCTAGAGGCATTTCCACCTCCTGGTTTCCTCCAAATTTCAACTAAAACTCCACCCTCCTCTTTGAGAATATTTTCCTTTCAAGGCAATTCCAACAGACTTGGAATGGAAAATTCCAATTATATCCGGAGAAAAAACTATGGAGACTTAATATGGATTGAAGCATAGTATTTTCATCTTATTTTGTTTGTTTTCTCTCATGTTTTTTTTTTCCCTTTTGAGCTGATTTTTCTTGCACAGTATGACAAATATGGAAATATGTTAAAAAGTACTGCATATATTTAAGCTATGCCAGATTGATTGCTGCCTTGGGGAAGGGGGAAATAAGACAGGAAGGGAGAAAAATTTAAAACACAAAATTTTACAAAAATGAATATTGAAAACATTATTTACATGTATTTGGAAAATTAAGATATTTTAAAAAGAGAACATTTTCCTGATTCCTCCTTAATACCAGCTTTTTCCTGCTAAAATTATCTAAAAGAAAATTATCTATTCTGATAAAATTATCTAGTTAAGTTAAATAGTGGAGGATATACTAGCCCTACAGTCAAGATAGACCCAAGTTCAAATTCTTCATCAGATACTTTTAAACTCTGTGATCCTCAGTAAATCACATAACCTCTCTATGATTTATAAGGCTTGTTTTGAGAATAAAATGAGTTAGTACACATTAGTGCTACATAAATGCCTGCTATTGCTATTATATCCAATTTATCATGTATATAATCTTGTTTGAAATATTGATTGTATGTTTCTCCTTCAATAAACAGTGAATTCTTTGAAAGCAGGGGCTCGTCTGTGTGTATGTGTATGTATATGTGTGTATGTGTGTGTGTGCAGCTTTAATTAAACATAATGTCTTGAATATGGGTGATTAATAAAGTCTTTTTTCCTTGTTCTTTATTCTTGTAGAAAATTAGGTTGATTCAGTTACCTATTTTTCCCAACCCTGCTTATCAAACAGTTTTGGGTAGGCATTGGTTAAGAAGAAGACACTGTCTGCAGTTTTTTGAATCATATACTTTTTATGTAGCTCTACCTGTAGCTTGCCATATTCTTTCTATCTTGCCAAGGAACTGAGGTGCAATGGCCCAACCTCTTTTGCTGAGGTGGGTCTATCGATATTATCTAAAAGTTACCTATTTTAAAATTTTTATTTTATTTTCAATTTATGGGACAAAAGTATTTCCATAACACAGTACAATGAAATAGATGATTGCACATGAAACTAAATAACCTATATTTTCTATTTCCTCCAAATATATAACAAAGTTATCACATAAATTCCCTCTCCCTCATAGATTGCTACCTTTAGATAAAAATACCATTAGACACACATACTTCTATTTATCATTCTTTCTTCATATTTTCATTATTTTAATGTGTTTTATAATAATTAAAATTATTTAGTTGCCCAAAGTTGTTCTTAAAACAATATTGCTGTAATTGTATACAATGTTCTTTTGGGTCTGCTCACTTCACTTTTCACCATTTCTTGCAAGTCTTTCCAAGACTTTCTAAAATCATTGAGCTCATCACTTATTATAGCACAGTAGTATTTCATCACAACCACATATAACAAATTGTTTAGCCACTGCTCAACTGATGGGAAATATTAGGTTTTTGTTTTTGTTTTTGTTTTTTTGCTAGTTACCTAAAACATCTGTCCCTACCTTGAAGCCATTGTCAATCTTCAATGATCAGCTTCTCAATGCCTTGCTCCTTTGACATACATACTTAAAAGTTCTTTTAATTCTTTTTGTCCTGAGTTTTGTTTCATTGATCAGAATGAAAGCCAAAATGGAGAATTTTCCTTTCAACCCTCTATGAATGGGGAGAGTAACCACATGAATGAAATTACACAGGTCTGAAATACTGATTTTTTTCTATTAAAATGTAACATTAGTAAAACCATAGAATAACAATATAAATGATCTTCATTTGCATATTAACCTTAAAGTAAAATATTATTTGGAGCAAATTCAAAGATAAGAACAAGTAATAAATGTCTTCATTTAAATTTAACTTTTATCAATGTCTCCCTAATTCTGAATTTCTTTTTTGCTTTTAGGAAAACTTCAACTTATAGTATCACAGTAAGTCATAACTGCTCAGTGATTCTGTTTTTCGGCTTTTATTGGCTTTCCTGTCAAAGCTTTTGCCCATCTATTTACTTTCAGAGAGAAGTATTAATTTTATCTTAACCTTTCACATAACTCTGAGAGCTCCCTATATAAGACATTTCTTATGTCTTCTTTAGAACAGAGAGAACATCTTTTTATCTCATAAAATATTGCTGCCCTTAAATCCTGGGAGCTCTTTTTTTTAATGAAAATGAAACCCCCAAACATTATGTTTACATAAGCAACCTCATTTTTCATGACTATTAAATCCCTAATCAAAGAAAAAGAGAAAAAGAGTTTCTTGGCAATCTTAACAACTAGTTTCTACCATTCTTTAATGATTTTTTTAAATCAATGCTTAATTTTAATAGGACCACTTATTTAACTTGCTCTGCTTGGCTTCCTGCTGTCAGAAACAATTTCTTGAAGAGACTGCCTTTTTACTCTTCTTTTTTAACATTTAGAAATAAAAGCTATAATAATTTCCAGTGCTTGGCACAGAATGTTGCATATAGTAGACACTTAATAAATGTTTGTTAAATTAAACTGAACAACTTATATATAACTGAACAGTTTTTAAACATTGTTAATTATAGGCATAGAAGAGTCTTTCCTGAGTATCAACAGAAGCATATATTTAAAACCAAAAGATAGCATCTTTTCAATAAAGAAATAATAGAAGCTTTCTCAATACAAGCAAGGGTAAAATGAGGATGCTCCCTCTTCCCTATTATTATTTGACATAGTTTTAGAAATGCTAGCTATAAGTGATACTATGAGAACAAAATTAAAGTTGTGAATATTAGCAATGAGGAGGCAAAAAGTATCTATATGTGTAGGTAAAATTGTGGTTTATTTAGAAAATTGCAGACTCAATAAAAAAAAACTAATTGTGATGATTAATAGCTTCAATAAGATAGCAGAATGTAAAATTAACCCACAAAATCTTTACCATAACAAAAATAAGGAAGAAATTATAATAAGAGAAATTCCATTTTAGAGAATTCAAAAATCAATAAAGCATTTGGGAGATTTGCTCAAGACATATGTATAACTACAGCTACAAAATACTTTTTACAGAAATAAAGTAAGAAAAATAATTAAAGGAACATTCAGTACTTATGATTTTGCCATGCCAAGATAATAGAAATGATAATGCTACCTAAATTAATTTAGTTTTATTATCATACCAATCAAAATGCCAGTGGGATATATTCTTGAACTAGACAGAAGAAAAACAAAATTAATTCAGAGAAATAAAAGCTCTAGAATCCTTTTTTTTAATTTGTATAACATATGTATGGGTAGTTCCTCAGCATTGATCTTTACAAAGCTTTCCATTACAAATTTTACCCCCAGTCTCCTCCCCTCCCCTAGATGGCAGGAAGTCCACTACATGTTAATTATGTTGAAATGCTTGACAAGTTATGCAAGAAAAATCCTATCTACAAGAAAAAAAAAAGAATCAGAGAAAGGCAACACAATGCAAGCAAATGTCAATAGAGAGCATGAAAATGTTATGTTGTGGTCCATATTCCATATCCCTCTCTCTGGGTGTATATGGTTTTCTTCAGTGAACAACTGGAACTGGTTTGAGACAATTCTTTGTTGCAGAGCCATGTCCATCAGAATTAATCATCATGTAATATTGTTGTTGCCGTGTATAATGATCTCCTGGTTCTTCTCATTTCAGTCAGCATCAGTTCGTGCAAGTCCCTCCAGGCCTCTCTGAAATCGTCCTGCTGGTCGTTTCTTACAGAACAATAATATTCCATAATATTCATATACCATAATTTATTCAGCCACTCTTCAATTGATGGGCATCCATTCAGTTTCCAGTTTCTAGCCACTACAAAAAGGGCTGCCACAAACATTCTTGCACATGTGGGGCCCTTTCCTTCCTTTAAGATGTCTTTGGGATATATAGGCCCAATAGAAACACTGCTGGGTTCAAAGGGTATACACAGTTTGATAACTTTTTGAGCATAGCTCCAAATTGCTCTCCAGAATGGTTGGATCCGTTCACAGTTCCACCAATAATGTATTAGAGTCCCAAAAGCTCTAGAATCCTAAGAGAAATAAGGGGGGAGTGAGAATGAAAGGGTGTAGCATTAGTTGACCTATAAATATATATAAAGAATTAATTATCATAAGTTTTTATTATTAGTTAAAATTCTTTTGAACTAGATTACTGGAACAGACTAAATCAGAGAGAATCAGAAGGCATACAAAACTATAGCTCAATGCTTGATAAACACAAGAACAAAAATTACTGGGGGAAGAAATCCATAGTTAAGTGTTCTTCAAAATAGAACAGTGGCTTGGCCACAAAGGGGTGTTGAGGCTAGGAAGATGGGTGAAACCCCTCTTCATCCAATTGAGGGTTGACTCCCACACAGCCTCATGTACTTTTCTCTCTTAATTGAGTGGAGAGAGAGGATAAAATGGAGGAAAGTTTTTTATTCTTCCTCTCTCTCTCTTCACTATGCAGGCTACCACTGCATTTGGCTTTGAGCTTCAGGACAGTTATAATCTAACTGCTTCCCAGATACTCACAGTAATAACTGTACAAGTTTCAAGGAGAAAGGCCCTCCCTCCCATCCACCAGATACACTCAGCATTCACAGATTATTTCATAGCTATAATATATATATATACTCATCTAATGTTCTGGAGCATCAACCAGTGTTTAAGAAAACTTGGTCCTCCCCTTTTCATTTTGAATTAAGCAGAATTAAGTAATTAAGTAATAAAAATATATAATATATAAATAGATGTAAAATAAATATAAAATGATTGTAAAAAATAAGTTGACTTGGATTATTTGCAACATGTATTTCATATCATTTTATAGCATATTCTTTCCAAAAACTACTCCTCATCAAAATCTCTTTTTTCTTGCAAGGACACTACAATCCAGTCAAGTAGATTCTCAATCTCAGTGTTATCTTCAGCACTACACTCTTCATCACAAAGACAATTATTTGTCAAATCTTGCTTTTCCTGTCTCCACAATACCTTTTTCATCTGTCCTCTTCTCTCTACTCAATCACCTTCCCATGTTAAAGATTTCAACTTTTCTTACCTAAACTATAGATATAGATTTCTAATTGCTTTTTCTACCTCAAATCTCTGTCCTCTCCAAATTATCTTCTACAATTGCCATTGCCAATGATTTTCCCCAAGTACAGGTCTGATCATGACACTTCTCTAATCAGTAAATTACAATGGTTCTCTTTTGGCTCTAGGATTCAATATACAGCATTTTTATCTTATCTTTTTAAATTTCTATGTTTGTGTAACTTTTATAATATTCATCAGTGGTATAAAATTAAATAGAAATGGATCACCAAAGTTTGCCTATTGACTTAGAAAACTATAAATTAGCATTATTTATGTTGTCTTTTTATTTTTATTTATTTTGTTAGATATTTCCCAAGTACATTTTAATCTAGTAAGTTTGGCACTTCTGATGTGTAAAATTATTAGCATTATTATTATTTATTCACAAACAAGTGTTACTATGCTAATAATTAATTTTTTAATAAATAGATACTTATTGAAGATATGTGCTCAAGACATTATTAGTGATAGAAATGTATATTCAAGTATGTTTGAAACCACTGTTCTAACTGACAAAACCTGCTAGGAAAATGGAAACATCAATATAGCAAAAAATAGGATTAGTTAGAACAGGATTTTATGCTATATATACCATAAGAAGTTAAAATGAATATGCAAAGTAAAATTGAAAAGGTCATGTCATTTAAACAATATAGAGGAGACATAAAGAAGTGTGCTTCACATCTGTGGCTGAGGGTAGGGAAAGTAAAGATTCTTAATCAAATAATGACCATTATTATAAAAAACAAAATAGACACTTTGATGACATACAATTTTAAAGTGATTTTGTGAAGGAAATCAGTGAAATCAGAACAAAAAATTGAAATGATTGAGTGGAAAAAGCATTGCATTAAATGTAAACTGATAAAAGTCTGATATACAAGATATATTGATAACTGACAACTAATAAAGTCAAAGAACAATTCTCCAGTAGCTAAGTCACCAAGGGATATGAACAGTTCAAAAGAATGTTGACAAACTGTCAATGACCATATGAAATCATCTTCAAAATTGCCTAGTAAAAAAATTAAAACTAGAGTTTCATTAAAATGGGGTTTCATTTCACAGTCAACAAAATGGCAAAAGATGACAAAAAAAAAAGAAAAGAGTCGATATTGGAGTCTGTGAGCCTACAGGCACATTAATACACTGCTGTAGGGTATGTGAATTGGTCCAACTATTCTAGAGCAACATGGAATTTTGCAAGAAAAATAACAAAAATCCTTTTACCTTTTGACACAGTGATCCTAAAACTGAACATATAAATCAAGCAGGTCTAAGACAGAAGAATAGTTAGTCAGTCCATCGGTCAATAAATATACACCAAAAAATTCATACCAGTACCTTTAGTTGTAATAAGAACAAGAAATAAATGGTAACTACAAATTGTGGAAATGGCTAGAAACCAACAATGGCATATTAGAATAATTAAATATACAAATTAATAATACAATATTAATACAAATAAATGCAATAATACAAAAAGAAACGATGAATACATGAAATTTAGAGAAACGGGGAGACATATGAATTAATGCAGTAATGGAAAGAAAACAAATAGAACAATAAACTCAGTGATACAATTGTTTCTACCTACTATGGCACAAGTTCAGTAGCCTGTGAGGAAATTACTGAAATCCTTGGCAAAGCAGAATGACCTTGTAGCCAATAAATTGTGGTAATAAGATTCTGGAATAGCTAATATAGAAAGATGGACAGAACCTTCAAAGGATGACAGGTGGCTGGGGGATGATGGCAAAAGGTATGGCAGTAAGGAGCAAAGAGGGTGTCTACTTCTATTGTTGCCTCAATGTGTCATGGGGCATAAGAGAAAGGGTAGCCATTCCTGGAAAGAATATCCTAGAATGCATTGTTTTCCAGAGAAAACTAAATTTCTATGTGTGGGAGAAGATGAAAAGAAGAGATCTAAAATAAAGAGCAATTTTTTTAATGGAGCAGAGGACAATTTAGAAGGAGCAAAGAAAGGTGGAAAAGGAGTTTGGAGGGATAGATCTGGGAATGGAAAAGTGTGAGAAAATGGGAGAGACAGCAAAGGAAAGGAATGGAATTTTTTGTCTCAGCAGATGAGAATTATGGAAACAGGAAGTGGGGACTTCATGATGCTATGATTATTAGCATGCATGGTAACAGCATGGTGGCAGTAACATTTGTTTCCACACCATGTCACTCTAAATACTGGATAGAGTTTAGGCAACAGGTAGCATCTGGCCCAGTTCCTGAATTAAATGACCACAAGATCATTATCCTTTGCCAAAGATTTCAGTAAAAACCTATTGTTTAGGTCCCCTGGACTGAACTGAACTGAACTTGGAACCAGATCAGAAACCCATGCCAAGATGGCAGAGAATGAAGCACATATAGAAAATCCCTTGCATGCCTTTCAATCATTGGGCTCCTTCTATCTCTGGGTTCCTGGAAGTGTAGTTTATCTCCAACATCTGGTGCCCTGAAGCTCAAGGTTTCTGAAGGATGAATCCTCACTGAGGTGCATCTTTTATTACTATGGATTTCCTAAGACTAAGAAGCTTTGGCAATTTCTGGACTCTGATGATAGGACTGATCAGGACTCTAATGATTGAGACCTCATATGAACTCATGAGGACTGAACTGTTCAGTTAGCACAGCACCTTAGCCTCATTCTAAAAAGCTGTGCAATTAAGCATGTCCCGAATATACCCAATGTGTGGAGCAAGCATTGACCTCACAACTTCAAAGTCCTTAGAACTGCAGGCTCTCACCTTTGTCACCCTGAAGTTCAGGACAGCTAATGAATGTGAATTGCTCTGTTAGGTCTTTTTTGCCTCTGACTCTAGATTTTTTATTGATGCTGCCTTTATACCAGAAACGAGTATTATGGGGAAGTGCATTTTGACTCAATATAAAGAATAATATTATCCTGAGAAATGGACTTTTAGGAAGTGGCTATATTTAGGAAGTGGAATTCCTAGGACCTTCATTTACTGTCAGGGATAGTTCAACAATATCCCTTGTGTACTTACTATAGAGCTTTTTGGGAAAGGTGTCCACTGGTAAGAGAATAAATCCAACCTCTGGTCTCACTTGCCAGAAAACAAGGATGTAGAGGAAACTGGCTAATGCAGAGCCAAGAGGAAGGTGAAACATTCAGCAATCTCACAAAACGTGCGTTATTTTGAAGAATAATGCCTCAACCTTTCTGAAGAGTGTAATAATAATTAAATGTTACTATTTCATATAATCTTATGAGTCTATTCTGCATCAACTGCTTATTTTGGATGGAAGAAATAAACAGCTGTGAAATCTCTAAGGAAATTGTAGATATGGAGTCAAAACTAAGTTTTAAGGGACTAGCTTTGGGGCTGGGGCAGAAAGCCATAGTTAAAGAAAAAGAGCTCAAGAAAGTGCCTTCCTCTTTAAGATACCAAACTGCCTCCCAAGAAAGAACTTGGTCTAAATGGGTCCAGAGGAGAGCTAGGGGCCTCTTTAGAGGGAGCAGAAGAATACTTCAGGCTCAAAAGAAGCAGTAATACTTTTAAGTAGTTTTACATACAGTTATCCCTTCCTCAGTGTGTTTCCCCATCACAGTTTCAAGACAACATGGATTGGCATAAAAAATTAAATAGAAATTCTGCAGAAACCTTAAATGATATGCAAAGGACAACAGATGACATAGTCTATGACAAAATACTTAATCCATATTTTACAAAAAGGTATCATAAGCACTATAAAAGAAAAAGAAAAATGCAGACCTCTCACATGAAAAGGTGCTCCAAGTCACTATTGATCAGAGAAATGCAAATTAAGACAACTCTGAGATACCACTACACACCTGTCAGATTGGCTAAAATGACAGGAAATGATAATGATAGTTGTTGGAGGGGATGTGGGAAAACTGGGACACTGATACATTGTTGGTGGAACTGTGAACGGATCCAACCATTCTGGAGAGCAATTTGGAGCTATGCTCAAAGAGTTATCAAACAGTGCATACCCTTTGACCCAGCAGTGTTTCTACTGGGCCTATATCCCAAAGAGATTTTTAAGGAGGGAAAGGGACCCACATGTGCAAAAATGTTTGTGGCAGCCCTTTTTGTAGTGGCAAGAAACTGGAAATTGAAA
>JAJPUD010000474.1:433937-692238 GCA_023553655.1 Myrmecobius fasciatus | reverse complement strand
ATAAGTTTGGAAATATGTATACATATATTCGATTTGCCAATATTTTAACATAATTAACATGTAGTGGATATCCTGCCATCTAGGGAAGGGGTGGGGAAGTTGGGGGGAAAAATTTGTAACGGAAAGCTATGTAAGGGTTATTGTTGAAGAATTACCCACACATATGTTATGCAAATAAAATAAAATTAAAAAAATAAAAATAAAAAAAATAAAAAATAAAAAAAATTTAAAAAAGGTTTTATAGCGTTCAGCTGAAATTCTACTGTTCCACTAGCCTTATTGTTAACAATGCCTTCCAAGACTCACTCTATTTCATTCTCCATAATGTGATTGGAGGTCAATGATCACATTATCAAGGTTATTGGTACTATAAGATCTTTCTTGTATTGTTATATTGTAAGTTCTTTTGTATATTCTTGGTACTTCTTCTTAAGCTCTTTTACTTCTAAATCCCTACCATTTTTGTCTTTTGTCATGCTCATTTTTTGCATGAAACTTCACCTTGATAACTTTAATTTTCTTGAAGACATCTTGTCACTCTTATTTTCTTGAATTTTTTTCTATTTCTTTTCATAACTCATTAAAAAAACTTATCTCTCCTTGCTATTCTCTACAATTCTGCATTCTGTTCGATAATATCTTTCTCTTTATCCTTTGTCTTTTGCTTTTCCTTTTTCCTTAGCTATTTATAAATCCTCATCAGACAGCCATTTTGCATTTTTTTCTCTTCTTTTTCTTTGAAATATTTTATTGCTATTGTTGCTGCTACTGCTGCCTCTTATATAATGTTATAAGTCTCTGTCTAATAAAGGCAGCTCAAAGTTGGAATTCCAGTGGCCTGCCCCTACAACTGCTTGATGCCTTGGGGTACCAATAAACTCCTTTTGTCTTATTTCCTGAGTTTGCCTTTAATTGGCCAGGGAGAAGCCTGAACCTTGATTTCTTTTAATACTATCAACTATACCATGCTGTCTTTCTCACTTAGATAAAAGAAAGCTGCAGACTATCTTAAAAACTTTTCAATAATCCCCAATTCAGCCATTTTTGATATAAGGTCTGCTCATGATGTAGGATGGAAAAAGTATTCAATTATTTACTGGTATAGTGGGAGTTATATTGTGAGCAGTTGTTCAAGTTTAACAAGGATCCAATGATACAGCCAGAAAATTTGTTGTATTGGGTGTCAGAAAATAGTCAAACAATAAACATTCTTTATATAATCACCTTTTATTGTAGCAAAATTATTCATAAAAACCATTTTGGAAATTGCTATAACATCCTATTACCAGAAATTAAGAGAAAAAGATTAACAAAAGAGGTATCATACTATAGGAAGAAGTGGTTTGCTTTAGAATACTTTGAATTTAAGAGACATAATTCTGCTACTAACTTCACATGTAACCTCAATGAAATTATTTCACCACTTTGGTAAAATGAAATGTTAGCCTAGGGATCATTAAGATTCCTTCTAGCTTTGAAGTCCTATTATTCCAGGGATGAATTTCTTGCCTTTTCCCATTCAATTTATCATTCAGAATCACACAATTATATATATTTTAGAATTGAAAGGAACTTGGGGTATAACATAATTATAATATAATATAATAATGTATTTCCAAATGAGAAGACTGGAGAGATATGAGTAACTTGTATAAAGCTGTACGAGTAATAAATGGAAGTCAGAGTCTGAACCACATCCTCTTAGTTCAAATCTGAAGACATGAACCATGATGCTATCATTAAATAAGCATTTATTGAAAGTTTAGTAGATATAAAATTAAAGTGGTTCAATTGCTTATATTTTGTCTAACTTTAACTTGGTCTATGCGAATTAGATGTTTGTTTTTATTTGTTTGCTTATTTGTTTTAATTTCCGGGAGAAATTATGCTTCTATTTCCTCATTCATAATGCAGATCTAGCAAAGGCAGTATAGCATAGCCTATAGTAACCTAATTTCAGAATCAATAAGCCTTAGACGCAAATTGCCCTCTTGACATACACTGTATGTGGGATCAGGGACAAATCACTTAACCAAATCAGAGATCTAAAGCAGGACTTCTTAATCTTTTTCTACTCACAGTCCTTTTTTTGCCCAAGAAATTTTTATACAACCCAAGATATGTAGGATATTAAAATAAGTATGCTAATCAAACATTCAAACATAATAAATCATAATTTTGCATGCCCCATATTCAGTGATGAGACTTTATATGGGGTCATGATTCACAATTTAAGAAGCTTTGGATAAAGAACCTTTCCTTAAAAAAAAAACCTATGAGGAATTAAAATTTTAAAAATTATCTATCTTATTTGATCCTGTTAAAGTCAGTTGCACCAGAATGTAGAATTCATGACTTTTAAGGAACATTAATCACATAATATTTGGAAATATAAGCCTAAAATGTGAACTTTGCCATTCAACAAATTATTTCTAGAACTTAAATTCTTGGATGCCCTGATACTGATTCCCAAATACCACATTGTTGAAATCAGAATGCCTTATAGAAAACTCTTTAAAATTATATTTTCCAACATTTAACATTTAATATTGTTATTTTTCCATTACTTATAAATTCATAGAGGTGAACTTTACTATATATATATAGGCAAGGCAAGGCAAGGGATGCAGAAAGTTTTTTTTTTTTTTTGAAACCACGTGCCTTATTGAAGTTTGGGAAAGTCTGAGTAAGTTTTCAGTTCCCTTATCTTATTTTGCCTCATCACCAAGAAATATATAATTATTGATTTTAAGTTGTTATCACTAGTTTTTCAAGAAAAATGATTTTTCTCATTTCAAGTCTAGAAAGTCTCTGTCATTAGAACATCTGTATGTGCAGAATAGACACTGTATTATCTACCCAAGAATATTGATTGGACATGGCAATGCAGGCTCCGAATCACGACATTAAGCCTGACATTGAAATTATGCTCAAAAATGACAACATGTATTACACATTCTACTATATGCAGCCACAAATGCTCGAGGATTCATTCTTCACAGGTAATGCTCACATGGGCTTGTAACAAAAGGCTATTGAATCACATGTTTTCCTCATTACTGCTAAACTCTTAAATGAAATGGGCGAGGGGAGAAATCCATATTAGGAGCAAGACTTAAAGCATCTCAGAGCAAAGGATAATAACATAAAGTGTTTTGTAAAGCAGTCCATATCAGATGGTATATATTCTTTAAGATTCATATGTGAAATGCTAAAAATTTATAGATTCTACATCAAGCATCTGAAATAAATCAAGAAAAATAAGATTCAGAGCTCTCTAACAATAGGAAGTGCTTTGGTTGCAGTCATTATAAGTAAGTTCAGAGCAACTGATTTTGACAATTAAAAAGTTTCTTAATCTTTCCACATCATTCTAAAGATGATCCAAAGAACTGCAAACCTTTTAGAATCAAGCAAAATGAAGCCTCACTGGTTCTGGAAAATTGTTGTCTTAATCTTCCAGATTAGAAATGATTAAAATGGAGACAGAGACATGTTAAATGAATTGTTTAAAGCTACTCATTAAAAGCATCACTGACCTTTCTTCAATATTCTATCAGAGGAAAACCAACCTATTCCCATGATTTTATTGTAGCCTGGGCACTTAGGGAATTAGGAATTTTTTTCTTACCTGGGTCAAATATAATTTTACCCTTTTATTTTTATTTTTTGAGGGACAACTTTATAGAAATTTTTGAAATGTCTAGAAGTCACAGCATCTTTCTTAAGAGAGTGATATCAATTACCTAGGCTTTTGCCAATACCAAGTAACAGGTTTTCCATTTTACTTCATTTTGGTTTATTGAAGAACATAATCAACTAAGTCAACTGGAAAAAAATAATTCAATATGTCCTTTTGCTTTGATTCCTCTGTGATGTTTTCAGAAAAGTTAACAATTTTCCAATAAAACTGAAATCTCTTCATGACTTTGATCCATATGGCTGGCAAAACTGCTATGCTTATGTCTAAGAGTGCATTCAATTATGGCCATACTTAATGCAACTCTTAAAGGGTTTATTTTATGATTTGAGAGAGGTATGGCTTTAAGATTTCATTCACTGAGGTTTATTATAAAAAAGACTTGACTGCCATTCTATGCAAATGTATTCCAGGATAAACTAGAATATACTAACAAAATTTCATGGAACATATTAAAAAACAATTTTCCATTAAGTAGTGGAATCATTTTCTAGGCTCAGTGACTGTAAAAATCATAATCAAAGTTCTTGAAAATTACTGTTTTTTCAGACTTTGAAAGAATTCCAATGAGGAAATGTGTAGTCATTTTGAATTTGACTTTTAATAACATCCTAAAATGAATCTCTCAGAAGATTTTCTAGACCATAATTGCTTTACCATGACTGCCATTGCTCTTAGAGTTCTGGTTGAACAACTAGAAAAGTGATTATGTTTATATGTACTGAAATAAAGATTCTATGTTATAAAGTATAGGTTGTAGATAAATATAATTGAGTTTTATTTATTTGGATTCAGTAATTTGAAATTTATGATCATTGAGACATAGGTTGCTTGGCAGAAGCATGTACCTTTGCACAAAATCACAGGACTTATTTGGGGGGTATAACAGGATTTAGAGCAGAAAAGCTCTTATTATTTATTGAAAAGGAAGAGATCAGTCAACAGGGAAAAGTTTTTTTTAAGAGATTTGCTTCAGAAAACAAGAAGCTAAGGGAGTTCAGTTTTATGTGTAAAAGATAAAATATAACAACTTAAGGAAGTTAAAAAAAAACAAATCTAACAATCTCAATCAAAAAGTAGAGCAAGAAGAATATGCCCATGTCTTGTGGTATTTGTATTTTTGCTACAGCTAAGTGACTCCTATCTATGTTCCAAAAATAAATTGGTTTCTTCTCAGGAATATAAAGTGAAGGGTTTTGAAAAATACCTCTCTATACTCGGTGATCTAGGTAATTAAATATTCCTTTAAAAAAAAGAAGCAAAGATGCAATAAGGTTAGGATAGACAAGAGAATAGTAGTAGAGAATAAAATTGACCACATCACCAGATTTGCTTTCAGACTAGTTGCCACAGTGATCAATGAGGGGAGAAATTACATGGTTTCTCCCTTCAACAAGCATAGGAAAAGAGAGTTCCACCTTTCTCCTCATCACAAGTGATATTTGCCACCAAAGGACAGATAAGTAAGGGAGCCCTGGAAATGGCAACAGCCTCCAGACCACCTGTCCTGCTTCCAGATCAGCCCTCGAAATCATCTGCCAGGGAAATAGCTCTTGTGGAGAAGCAACCAGCAATTCTTGCCAACTGCCAACCAACTGCCACTCACAAAGAAGTCAAGCCAGCTTACTGAAGCAGCTTGGCACCCCAAGGGGGAGAGAAAGGAGGCAGTGTGGGTCATGCTATCACCACTACTTCCACCTTGATCACCACGTCTCCTCAAATTCTGATGGAGACAGCCTAGGACCCTGGAGCCAAGAGCCCAGTGCCCACAAGCATCTTCCTGGGAAGCAATCCATATGGAGGTACAGCCTGGCAACTGCTTCTGTGAGTGCTATAGCTACAGCTACTTTTACTGAGGACTTGGAAAAGAAAGTTCTCATCACCAAAGTCCTTGAGAATGTAAAACTGTTCAACATCAGAACCAATATGAATTTATTAATGAAAACAATGTTCAAGAAAGGGCAGCACTGTTTTGCTGCTGTACTTGAAGGACCATAAGTCCTTTTCATAATCGTAGCTGAAATTTTTCATATATATGTCTCCTCTATGAGAACATAAGTTTCTTAAGAGCAAGGACTATCTTATTTTTGCATCTGTATCTCCAGCACTTGTGTCTTTTAATCAGTATTTTCCCCCTAGCCCCCATCCCCACAAAACCCCAAACTCAAGACTGGGGATGGCTTTCCTTGGAGTAGGCAAGAACTGGCATGTTTCAATAGGAATTCTTGAAAAGATAAAGTCTATCCATATTTCTAAAACTTGAGGACCTGTTATATTCACCTATATGTACATTTGTACATGTATGTGTACATAAATACATACGTGTCATAAACATATTGTGAACAAATTTTTCATAGAATCAACTTGTATTGTAATGGAAGGTAGTGCTAGACCTGGAGTAAAAAATAATTGAACTCAAATCTGACTTCAGATTTCTGCTGTGTGACACTTGGCAAATCACAAGCCTCAGTTTCCTTGATTGTAAAATGGGGATAATAATAGCACCTACCTTGAAGGACTATTGTTAGGATAAGATGATATAATATTTGCAAAATCACAAAATCTAGTGCATAACAGGAGCTATAGTTTTTATGTATTTTCCCCCATATATGTTTATTTCTTCCTTATAAAATTATACTATGTACTGTATAATTCATTTAACAACACATGTCAAAAGAGATTTAAAGATTAGCTATTTTTAAAGGGCTTTGGACACTTACCTCTCAATATCATAGAACTCATTCAAGAAGTGGTACAAATGTATATTCTGGGCTTTTATGCAAAATGCTAATCAGTACTCCTTGGAAGAAGTTTCTTTTCATGGACCCCCCAATCATACAGTCTGGGGAAACAGCAAATCAATCCCTTCTTCACCTTTAAAATTATATATACTCCTTTGAAACTAGTCAAAATGTGATTGAAGGCACAGGTTTCAATAACAGAAATTAGTATATAGAGGAGTTGCTCTGAGGGCAGGGCTAAAGCAGATGCAAGGGAAAGTTTAATATAAACTAAGTTGAATAAATCATGCAACAAAAAAGTAAAGAAAAGAGTTATTTGAGAAAAAACAGGTGAGAAAAATACAGACCTCAAAATGGTTGATCAAAACTAGAAGGTAGATGAAGGGGGTACAAAAAGTTGGGGTTAAGACTATCAATGGATATGTCTTGCTGCACAATCTCTTTTTTAAGTTAAGCATCTTTGTACCGATACCCCACATAATATAGCAATCATTTCTGCTTTGGACAGAATCCCCAAGGATATTTTCCTTCCAGACTTATTCATTCATTCATTTATCTATTAATTTATTAAGATGTTTTTAACTAGGTTAAAGAGAAAATTCGTTGCCTCAATTGATACCTTGCCATTAATCAATGAATGGGTATGGCCTCAATCAAACTGAAATTGTTGAAGACCTTGCCTTAAAAAGTCAAAGTCTCCCACTTTATCCTAATTTATATCTGGCCACTAGACCCAGATGGCTGTGAAGGGGAACTCAGCTCTCCCTCACTTAAATCCAATCCATTGCATGTCATGCCCTCACCTCCCTGATGTCATGGGATACTTCAAGGACAAAGGACAAACAACAACATCCCACTTATCCAAAATCTTAAGGCAGTGAAATGGTCCAAATGTATTTAAACTTTTTTGTACATCTACTGCCTGATTTAAAATTTTCCCAAATGTTATGATATTTCAAAAGAGAAACTTTACCTAAAGATTATAGTGTACAAATTCACTAGACAAAGAAATATCCTAAATAGCATTAAATATTATCAATATCTTCAAATTTTACAATCAAGTTCACATATGGAGCACTGATTGAAATGTTTACAATTGCAAATAAAATGGAAAACTAAAAACCCCTACCTTAGCCACAATCTTGAAAAGAGAGGATAGATGTGTTTGGCATTTAATTACAAACATTCTCATACCAAATTTAAACCAATTCAACAAACATTTATTAAATTCTATGTGTCAAGATTCTAATGTTAGAAAGATTGAAATGACTCAACAACAAAAAGAACACTACTACATGAATCAATAAACTGAAAACAGAAAGCCAAAAAAAAGCATTTGTTCAATGCATTAATCTCTTTTTTATATTCACAAGAAATCAGAGAGTTGGACCATCTACATTCTTCTTTATTGTTAAAGCAAAAGAAATACCAAAAATTTTAAGTTGTTTAATATCATAAAGCAGGGATCAGCAAAACCAAGCCTAACAAAATCCCATCTCCTAGATCCAAGTCCAGTACTCCTAATATCCAAGGTCTCTTAAAATCCAAGATTCAAGTCTAAATCTACAAAGATTCTTCTGTGGTCTTTCCCTTTAAGTCTGCTACTCCTACATTTTTTTTTCTTGATTCAAGATGACTTGATCAAAATGACCATTAGCATTGTCCCATTCTATTCCATGGAATAATGCAAGCATGAAAACTGACCACATTCAATACTGTACATAGGCCTCATAATGTGGTTCAAGCTTAGGATAACTGAAAGATGCTAAAAGAAGATCACAAAACAGAAATGTAAAACAAAAAACTGTTTCTGTTTACATAAGGGCTTGGTTCTTTAGACAGCACCACAGTTTCAGAAAAGACCTTCTGAAGCAATCACTTACTAATTCAGAAATTAATTAGCATCTGTCATTTTCACTCAGAGTATTTTTAAGTTTTAATGTGACTAAATTTAGTTAACTGACTTTAAAAAAAAAGACTGTTAATCCAACAAAATCGTTAACATGAATTTTCCCACAGGATTAGATATGTCTCCCTGGTCTTGAATTACTATAATGTAATAAATAAATAAAGCCATCAAAACTAGCTATTGTTCATCACTAATCTTGAAATTAGTTCTATTCCTTATATTTATCTATTCCTTACATATTTCCTTAACTATTCCTTATATTTTGATTATTGCATACCCTTTTAATTTAGGTGATGACAACTATCTTTATCAGGAGATGTTAGCAAACTGAAATTTAACAATATCTGACAAAGTAATAAACTGTGCTAATGTTCCCTCTTTACCCCTAAGGTTATCTTGATTATTTTAACATCTTTTGTTAAACAAAAAGTCCATGGAAGACAATTAACTAAACAAAACACTAGATTAGGAATAGAAGTGCTAACATAGCCAAAGTCCACAAACTCAACAGTCATTATAGAAAAGATATACTCTTTTTTCATTCTTCAAACTAGAAACAATTTAAGAGGTCATTTAAATCAGTGATGTCAAATTAAAACAGAAATGGGGACCATTAATCCATACATAAGAATCCCTGGGAGCTTTTATTGATTTGGTTTTTAAAACCAATATTATTTATGTCCTATTATATTTTTATTTATTTTACTAATTATTTTCATATCAATCACATTTTGAACCCATTCATTCAGGTCACATGCATCTTGTCCTATGGTAGTATGCTGGACACCTCTAATTTATATTACTCCTCTATCTACAGGTATACTATTAATATCATACAATAAATTCCCAATTATTCTCTTAATCTGAGATGAAAAAAAATAGATCAAAGTTAAGGATAAACATTTGTCATCACCTTCATTGTCTTTTCTGCATTAAGAAAAATGATAGAAATGATGAGATGAAGGTGGAAGGGGTGAATCCACTGACTTTCAGAAGGATTATCTATTAAAAACACATTTTTATTACATAGACAAAATGATATGGAATATATAAGGACCTTTGGAGCTAAGATAACTTTCTGATTAATTGAACATAATGGGTTTGACAGAAAGTTTATTTTTCCAGATTTTATGGTATATTCATTTCAAAGTAAAAATGATCCTCAATAATGAAATACTAATTTTGTCATGAGATTTTTTAATCCTTGCTTCCTAGGAAATTGTTTTTCATATAATCAAGGAACATATGTCCTCTCTAATTCTTGCCTCTTTCATAATTAAGAACAATGGGGAGAATAAAACAAGAATATAGGAAAGATTCAAAGTTTGCATAGATGTCTGCCATCATTAGTTACTCCAAAGTTTATAATAGAGCATTAAAATGTTGTCTTGACTCCAGTGATAAATTATTTTATTTTATTTTTACATTGTAGTTCAAGATACTGGCTTTCAAATAAGTCTGCAAAAAAGAATGATAATTGATCGTGTTAAATAGAATGTGTTTTATGGAGAAAATATGAAAAAAACATCCAAGTGATGTGAACAATAAGACAAAGGATTTAGATATTTTCTCTTATTCCCACAATCTCTCAAATTTTTTTTCAAAATATAAATTATGCATCAGAGGTAAAGCAACTTAAGTTTATCCACAGTTTAGGAAATCCTGAATTCAAATGAAGGTTATAAAAAATAAAGAAACAAAACACAATGAACTGACCCTGAAATGACTCTTCCCTATCTTTCTAACACTACTAAGAATAAAACTGCAATGGAAGACCCAAGGACATGCTACAAGTTTACAATAAAACCTATTCTTCTGCACTACTATCCCTTTACTCTTTCGAGTAATATGGACACCCCAGCTCGAAGCTCTGGAAGTTCACTTGGACATACCCCTTCGGTAGCAAAAGTCTGACAGGGATGGCAACTTTGGAGCACCAGCACTGCAAAGCTGTAAATATCAATGCCAGGCCAGAAAACTAAGAACAGCGGCAGTGAAATAGAACTATAGGACACAACATCATGTTTAACTGTAGCACTCTACTAAGTTGGAACCAGCCAAAAGTCCCTTGGTTAGAAAGCTGGACTAGAGAACCATGAAATGCTGAACATGGTGGAGTGAGATCTACTCCAGAAAAGAAATCAAAATCTGAGAGGAGGGAGTCCGAAAGTAAGTGAAAGGGAAAATAAGTGGGAGGGCAAAAGCTTAATAAGACCTGAATAATCAAATATTTCAAAAAGTATACTTATAATAGCAACACCAATTATTTTCAAATAAAATATAACTAAGGCAGATCTTCCCCATCTTGTAATTAGGGAATTGTTTTTTTTTAACATAAAAGCAAATTTTCATATTTAAGTTTATTCCATTTTGCTATGTTATTCTATTTTTTAACCTTAAATCTATTATACATTATAGTATATATTTCTCTATCTTTCCTTCATTTGACAAATATGTAAAAGAGAAATAGTTTGGCATAGTGAAAAGGAAGAACTGATTTCACATTTAAGCTCCAATACCTATTAGTCATGTGGACATAGGCTGTTATAACTTGTCTAAGTCTCAGTTCCTTATCTATAAAATGGTAATAAGAATTCTTGCCCCTCATATGCACACATGAGAAAAGTGATTTCTAAACCTTATGTTCCTATATGAATATGTTATTATTCATCCAATCATTAGTTTAAAATATAGACTGTGATATAGATATAGGATATAGATAATCCTTCATGTGACACCAGAAACTCTCAAAGTTGACATTAAGGTATAAATCAGATTTCTTGCTATGGTTGCAGTAAGTGCTTCTTGACTGGTTGGCTGAACCAAAATGTGATTTTCATTGTTAGAGTCATAGAACTTCCTAATAAAAAGAAACTGTCTTCAGAACATGAAAAAGCTAGTATTTATATAGTGCTTATTATGGACCAGATTCTGTGTTAAATACTTTATAAATGTTATCATATTTGATCCTCACAACAACAATGGTAGGTAAGTTATGATTATCCCCATTGTTATAGATGAGGAAACTGAGGTAAACAGAAGTCAAGTGACTTGCCCTGAATAATATAGCTAGTAAGTATCTAAAGATAAATTTGAACTCAGAAAGATATGTCATGCTGTCAACAACTTAAGTCAACAACATGCTGTTCCTGAATGGTTTGAAAGATAAACAGGAATTATGAAAGTAAAATTTATGTCCTACACAGAAAAAATGAACAAAAGAGAAAAATTGAAATTTTCAATGGTAAGTGTCACCAAAGAGGCAAAAGAGAAAACAGTATATCAAGAATACAAATATGCAGAAATAAGGGTGAGCAAAAAGACAATAACACTGAAATTAAATATGCTTACTTTGGAAGCAAAACACAGTGCTCTTGAAGACTGGGTGTGTAGAGACAATCTAAGGATCACACTTCTTTCAGAGGAATGTGAAATGAAAACCTGAAAAAACCCTGAAAAGCTTTTCACCATAATAAATGAAATAACAGAAAAGAACTGCTCAGAAATGTGGGACATAGAACATGGAAGTCCAAGTGAAAGAATTTGAAGATCACTACCAAAAGATAATGCAAGATTGAAAATTCCAATTAAGATACTGGCTAAATTTAACAATTCAATTCAGGAACAAGCTTTACAAGAAATCAGCAGAAAGATGTCCAAATAATAACAAGAATAATAACTAATAATAATAACATTTATATAGCACTGACTACATGCCAGGCAACATGCTAAGTGCTTTTTATGAATATCTAATTTGTTCATCATTTGTTCATTGAATATCATTTGTTCATCACTATGAAATAGGTCCTGTTATTGGGAATTCCTATGAGTGAAGAGAAATGGATGATGAAAGGAGATGAGGATTTTACATTGGATGAGGCATGGGGGGATTTGGTAATTGAAAAGCTTAATTACTGATGAATTGTTGGCAAAGTTGTGAATTGGTCCAACTAGAGACCAGTTTGGAACTATGCCCAAAGACCTATCAAAAATAGTACCTTCCCTTTGATTAAACAATCTCACTACTAGATCTGTATCCCAAAGAAATATTTTAAAAGGAAAAAAGATTAAAATGTACAAAAATATTTATAGCAGCTTTTTGTGGGGGCAAATATTTGGAAATTGAAGGGATACCCATCAATTGGGGAATTGCTAAACAAGTTGTGACATATGATTGTGATGGAATCATGCTATAAGAAATAACAAACAAGGTACTTTGAGACTAAAAAGACAATGCAAAATGAAGAATATTGAACAATAATATAGAATAATCAACTGAATGACTTAGGTATTCTCAGCAAAACAAAGAACCAAGATAATTCCAAAGCACTTATAAAGAAAAACGTTATCTATTTTTAATAAAAAAAAAGAACTGATGGAATCTGAAAATGGAGACTGAAGTATGCTGTTTTTATTTTTTCATGATTTTTGTTTGTTTTCTTTCATATGACTAATAATGTTGATGTGTTTTGCATGATTACACATGTACAATCTATATCAAATGACATGCCCTCTCAATCATGGAGATGGGGAGAGAGAATTTGGAACTCAAAAAACCTCAAAAATGTTAAAAAAAATTATATTTATATGTAATTTAAAAAAAATAAATATCAATATTGGGGAAATTTTTTTAAAGTAAAATATCTTAGAGAGATGTCGTTGGTACTCCTGGTGATAACTTGGCATCTGGAATAATGGGAAAGCATGGACACAAGATTTTGAGACAAATATGCGATAAAAAGTAATCATAGTAGACTCTAGATCAATGATGGACTACATAGTCAGGGATGTGGTAGGATAAAAGCCCTATCATGGGGCAGTGTCTTCTCTGATACATTCAATAATGGTCATTGTTCTGGGATTGTAGAATAATGGAAAAAGGGAATTCCTGGGACATGCCCTACTAGCAAAAGCATCTACAAGAGAGAAACTAGAATGGATTCTTTGGAAGCATTGATTGCATAAAGAATACAGACAAAAGATAGAAGTTAGATAATTATACAGATCATGAATCAGAGAAGGAAGGTCTAGAACAGACAGAAATAAAGGACAGATATTAAAGAAAGAAAAATCTTTTTTTGGAAATGAGAACAAAAAATTAAATTTAAAAAAAAATTAATCAATAGGATTAATTGAAGGAGAGGAGAGAAAGGGCAAATCTACTTCAAAAACTGAGAAGAGAAGAAAATGGGAAGTCTAAATGGGAAGTTATGGATATAGATTAGATAAAGAGATAAAAAGTAGGAGAGAGAAAATATAAATAACAGTTTAGTTATTTGGGAAAAGGAAATGCGTAGAAATAAAATTATAGGGATTGAATATTAGAAAAGAAGGCTAGGCACAGATTCCCCTAGCTAATCTATACTATGAGTGAATCCTAAATTGCAGGTACATGAGGTAAAGTTCTAAGGTCAGGCAAAAAAGAGGCAGCACTTGCTTATGTATTGGGTTAGAAAAGTTGTCCATTTCCTTGGATATTATTCTATTGTCTGGAAATAGGGATGACAGAACAAAAGGATGAATGCATCATAGAAGACCAAGACTTCAAATCCACTTCAAACATTTGCTACCTGTGAGATCCTGAGCAAATTGGTTAAACTCCCTTGGTCTGTTTCCTCATCTGTAAAAGGAAGAGATTGGACTCTTAAATATGGTGGATATGTGTGAATGGATCTGTGTCAGTTCCAAACATCTTTCTTGTCCTCCTGAAGAATGTACCTCTATTCTTCAAGTGGACAAACAAAACAAACTTAGCTCAACAATATTTTACTACAAATATTATAGTAACTCTAGTTCTGAAATTACAAAAGACCAGTAAATTTGTCAAGGATAGTTGAAATATTAGGGCCTACAATTTTATAGCTGAAAAGAAACTTCGAGATCTTCCCCCATTTTTAGATAATAAGGGGAAAGATTAACTGGTTTAACCAAATATACAAAGCTATTTTGTTATTATGTATGTACATCAGGTGAAGAAGAGACTAGAATCCAGGTATCCTGATTTCTAGTCTAATGCAATTTTGATGACACTATCCTGGGTTCTACTGAATTTGACTGGACAGATATAAAAACAAAGTTCAGGTTAATCATTGCAACAAATATTACATCCTATTATATCGTTCAGAATAGAATAATATTAAATCAAATGCTTTTAAACAAAATATTATCTAAAGTTTTAAAATTACTATGTTAACCTACAGGGAACTAAAACAACTGCACAAAATTACATTATTTCAAAGATTTAGGTAGAAGTGGATTGAAACACTTATAAATTAACCCATCATGCTACTTCTGTTCTTTGACGTTTCCTTCCCCAGATCCACTTAAGTTCTTCTGTCAAGTTAATTCCCTCTTTTCAAACTAAAATCTATCTAAAAACTTCTCAGTTTCCCCTATTTGGATGCTTTTTGGTGTGGTAAAGAGAAATTAGAATGCTAAATAGACTTTAGGGAATCAAAATAGGCTTTTACAAGTGAATGTTCAGCAACAAGGCAAGTGGTAGTTTTATTTGGCAGATGCGGACTTGGAAGCTGTTCTAAGTCTTGAGAATAGTAAGGATGGTGGCAGCATATCAAGAATGAGAAAAGAAATAAAAAGCCCAGGAAAAACAGAGGGGTATGACCCCCCCCCGAGTTCCTTCAGTAGTTCTGGGCCTTTCTGTGTTATAAACTTATACTTATGTATATTCCTACTGGTAAATGATTGGATTTTTTAGATTATTACTAAGGCAGGATAGAATTTGCCTCCAACTCAGTATACCATATCACTGAGAATTCTATAAGAATATACTGACTTATTAAGATTCAGTTACCACTGGTGTCTAATAACCATGGAGTAAGTTGAGGCTAAGGTACATTATTAGAAAAGCAGTTTAGGAAAACCAGTATTTATTTCTAACACATGTTTTAAGCAAATACTAAATAATGAGTATGAGAACGAAATCTATATTTGGTCTAGCTAAATAATATAAATACAACACCAATAAATCTTTATTATGGAATGACAAAACTTGAGAACTGCAAGGGACTCAGCAACCATTTGATTCAAATCATACATAAAAGAAATCATTCTAACATACTTGACAAATGTCTATCCTGCCTGTGGCTGATGAATCCAAGTGGGGGGGGGGACTAAAAACCTTTTGTAGTACACCAATTTTGGATATCTCTGATAATTAGAAAGTTAAGGGGTTTTTTGACATTGAACCTGGATTTGCTCATTTTCTATTTATTAGTCCAGGTTCTTACTGTAACCAAAATAAAAAAAAATCTAATCAATCCTTCACAGGAAGGCTCTTCAAAAACTTGTAAACAGCAGGCATTCCCACTTAGATTTCTCGTCACCAGGGAAAACATGCCCAGTTTCTTCAATGACTCCATATATAGCTTAGAAACCATCTTGTTTACTTTCTGGTAGACACTCTCCAGTTAATCAATATCCTTCTTGCAACATGATGCCCAGAATTGAACAAAATATTCTTTCTAGGTGAGTTATAATAAAGGTGAAGTACAATGGGACTCTCATTTTTCTCTTCCTAGAAAAATATACTTTTCACAATGCAGCACAAGATTGCATTAGTCTAATTTATTTACCCATTGCTAGTTTATATTGAGTTTATAGTTCACTAAACTCTTCAGATCTTTTTTTTCCCAAAAAACTTCTAGTTTCCCATATCTCCTCTATCTTATACTTCCGATGATGTGCCCATGTGCCTGATTTCCCATGTCAATATTCAATTTCACTTTACTATATTAAGATCAATGTTCTACCCACTTAAGATCTTTTCATACCCTGTCATCCACTTTTGTCAAAGCAGTCACTACATATGAAACTTACAAATAATTAGAAGGTATTTAGAACTTAGGAAAAAAGAAAACATTGTCTTAACGTTATATTGGATTCATATGTCATAGCCCTTGACAAACCTCTACTTCATGGCTCATGATGATGTGAATGTGACTCTTGAGTTCTCAAAAACAATACCAGAGAAGTACAGGCTTTGGCATTCTTCACTGAGCTCTAAAGGCTTTAATATAATTCCAGCAACAGCCCAAATTACTTTCCTGGGACTAAACAATCTAAGTGGGGAAAAAAAAAACCTCATGGAGGATGACTCCTTGGTGATAATTCATTTAGCTGTATTGACTTTATACAAAATAGTATTTTTTTTATATTGGGACCATATTGGTTCTTAGATGGATCCACAGTAGCAGAATCATGGGAAAGTAAATAAGAAAGCTAAGAGCTCTTTGAATTCCACTATTTTTAAGCCATTTATTTAATTTGATTTCATTGTTAGCATTGTAAGCATGAAATTCTTGCCCAATGACCAACAAATAAACTAGAGAGACTGAATTGTTTCACTTTGACATTCTCATTATAAACAAAACCAGAAGGAAGTTAAAACTAAATGGACAGATGGAACAAAGATTCCCTTTGAAGAGATAAATAAATGACACTGCAGAGCTGTGTTGATTTTTTCTTCAAATCTGCTCAAAGGCAACAAGAAACATCATTTTATAGGACATTTGGTCATCTAATATTGTCGCATTAGTGATATTTATTAAATGACCAGTGCAAAAATTATTAAAACTTGGGCACCAACATCTGTTATGTTGGCTAAAGAGAAAAAGAAAAGCTACAAAGAATTCAATATCCTCCAATTAAATAATGTATATATTTGTGTGTCCATGCATGTGTATATACATATGTGAATAAATATTGTGAATAAATGTATACATTTAATGTATATATAATTTCAGGGAAAATAGAGGTCTTTAATGCAAATTTGGAAATATATGAAGATAATGAAAAACTATGTTGGAAAATATGGATTCATAATAAAAAATGAGAAAGATCAAAGATTTGTAAACTATAAAAAACTTAGTCATGTACAACATGAATATTTTCTTTAAGAAAATAATTAGTAGGGATTATTTAGGAAAAGCACTAAATAATAATGTCAGATAAGGGAAAATGATTTTAACAGACAGGCAAAAACATGCTACTGAGATGAGACAATTACTGACTAAGTTGTCTAGGCAGACCACCAACTTACTGGAGCAAAGATGTACACTGGCATAATGCTGGAATAACAAATACTTTAGAAAATTATTAATGATAAAAATAGTATAATGATTTAAGAAATAATGTAGACAATGATTTCAATAACTTCATTCAGAAGTTTTACTATTACAAATCAATCATTGTAACATGGGGTATAAAAGAATCCTAAAAATTGTTAGGTGGCTTAGATATCAAACCCTTGAAATAATTACTAAATGGAGAGATAGATCAAGCAAAGGCTATATTGCTTCAGAAAATAAGCACACTAATAAAATTCTATGGGGAAAGTTAATGAATAAATGACCAAGTGAGTGAATGAGTGGAAAAATCATTTATTAAGCTCTTAATATGTACAAACCACCTTGCTAAACACTGGGAATACAAACAGAAAAGCAATATAATTATTTCTCTCAGGATCTGACATTTTAATATTGAGTGACAACAGATATAGGTTTCAATTACAAGTCAAGAATAGTGGAAGATTATGAGTAGGATCACTAAAAAAGCAGCAAAGCAATGAAAGGTAGAAGTACTTTAAAATAAACTTTGTAAGAAAACCAACTAACCCAAAGTATTCTAAAAAAAAATTTTTTTGGATGAAAGAAGAAAAAATGAAAAAGAATTGCACAAATGTTTATAACAAATTATTTTCACAATCAAGGACATAAGAGCTACAACTCTTGGATTTTAATATCACTGTCCTCTATGTATTTATTTCTCTCTCCCTTTCCCTTTCCCTACCATTAATTACTTATTGGGCATTGATTCAGTCAAACTGAGACTTGTAAAGAACTTTAGCTTTAAAAAGGCCAAGATTTCCCACTATGTCCAAAGCCAGGAATGTAAACTTTGCTGAAATCTCACTGATTGGCCAATAATAGGACCCAGGTCACACCCCACTTGGTTGTGATTTGGTACCTGATTGGCTCAGAATCAATGAAAATAGTTATTATTTCTGTTTTGGACAGAAATCCTGAGGGGTTTTCTCTCCCAAGTTGATTTTTTTCTATTTTGATGAGTGAAAAAGACCATGCTCTATGTTATTTCTTACCTAATTTTAATTACTAGTTGGGCATTGACTCAGTCAAACTGAGACTTGTTAAACTTTAGTTTTAAGAAGGCCAAGCTCTCCCACTCTATCCAGGGCCATCTCCAGTCATCTTTATCTCTTACAATTGGACCCATATGCCTAGGGAAGAGATCTTGAGACTGGAGACTTTTCACAGCATGCCTAAGTCCAATTCATTTGCATGCTATGGCATTACCTCCCATGATGTCATGTCCCATGATGTTTTTGAGAACAAAGGATAAACAACAATGACAATGACCATTTTCACAAAAATCATCAGCTCACATTTCAAGTGCATCTTTGATAAAGCTATTAGTTGGAAACAGGAAGATTTTCAAAAGTGATATTTTATAGTAGATGACATCTTTATCATCGTATTATTGACTAAAAAATCTTTGTCTATTGACCATATTTTTAAAGAGAAATTTGATGTAGTAGAGCAAAATGTGTCCTAAAAATGTCCTTTTTTGAGCAAATTGTCATCCATCTATATATTAAAATTCTTAAAAATTTCTTGAATGATATAGAAATAGTTATATTTTTTCCACAAACAAATCCAATGTACCTAATAATGTAAACAGTAGTTCTGGAAACAAAGCAAAGATGATAGAGTGAAGTCAAGAAGCTACTTGAACTTTCCAAGTTTCTCTCAAAAAATCATATAAAATAAAGCCTCCAAACCAAGTCTGCTGGAATGGAACCACTCTCTAGCTCAAGACACATTGGAAGGACTTCAAGAAAGGTCAGTTTCACTGGGGTGAAAAAGGTTTTCAGCCCAGTACAGTCTGGGAAAGCTAGTGACAAGTTCTTAATCACAGCAGATCAGCAACTAAGATGTTCAGTTCTGGCTCAGAAGTGGAGCAGATTAGTGAGGCAACCTCCAGTCCAGCTCAGAAAGCAAATTGCAAGTCTAGGAAGCCAAGTTGTTAACCAGAAAGAACATGTAAGGCTATTCTCTTCTGTGAGCAAGACACCAAACAAAAGTGATCCCTGTGCTCAAAGCCAAGATTCATAACTACACAGGAAGGATGGGATAGTGACCCCTTTACCCAAGGAGTAGAGCTGGACCATAAAAGTCACAAAAGAGGAAACACAAAAGGAAAAGGAAAGAAAACAAGCAAGAAAAAAAAAAGAACATTGACCATAGAAAACTACTTTGGTGACAGGGAAGACCAAAATACCAACTCAGATGAGGACAAAATGTCTACAGAGCTAAATCTCAGAGAGTGATATGAATTGGTCTCAAGCCCAAAGAGACTTCTTAGAAGTACTCAAAAAATTGTAAAAGACAAATAAGAGAGGTAGAAGAAAAAATGACAAAAGAAATGAGAAACATGTAAGAGGGAGTCAACAGCTTGGAAAAAAGAAGGGAAAAAATGATTGAAGAAAACAATTCCTTAAAGAATACAATTGGCCAATGCAAAAAAAAATCCACTGAAGAATTCAATTCCTTAAAAAACACAATAGTCCAAATGAAAAAAATATCCACTAAAGAAAATACCTCCAAAAGTAGAATTAATCAAATGGAAAAAGAGATACAAAAGCTAACTGAAGAAAATCACACATTCAAAACTAGAATGTAGTAAACAGAAGTTAATAACTTTGAGAGACAGCAAGAATTAGTCAAACTAAAAAGAATGAAAAAAATGGAAAAAAATGTAAAATATCTTATTGGAAAGACAGCCAAACTGGAAAACAGATCCAGAAGAGACAATTTAAAAATTGTTGTCCTAACAGAAGACCATGACCAAAAAAAGAACCTGGATAGCATTCTAAAAGAGATCAGTGAGCAAAACTGCTCCAATATTCTAGAAAAAGAAGAGGAAACACTCATTGAAAGAATTCATCAATCACCTTTGGAAAGAGATCCCACAAAGAAAACCTCAAGGAATATTGTTGCAAAACTCCAGAACTACAACCTCAATGAAAAAAAATCTGCAAGCTGCCAGAGAAAAACAATTCAAATATCAAGGAGCAACAGTCAGCTTCTACAATAAAGGATTGGAGGACTTGGAATACTCGTTCCAGAAGGCAAAGGACCTTGGGTTGCAACCAAGAATTAACCACCCAGCTAGACTCAGCATCATCTTATAGGAGAGAATGTGGTTCTTCAATGAAGTAACAGATTTTAAATTATTTCTATTAAAAAAAAAAAAAAAACACAGAGGAAAACAGAAAATTTAATTTCCCCAGCAATCAAGATTTCAAAGCATAGAAAGGTTAACAAGGGAATATGTCTGGATATGTGTGTATATATGTGTATATATATACATGTATATATGTATATATGCTAGTATATCAGGCATTTTTTATGATCTCTTAAATAATGCTATCCAGGCTTATGTTTTTTGGTCAGAGCCTTTAGGTAGATTAAGGTAGCAAACCTACCTTAATCTCTTCTTTCTAGACTCTTCTTAGACTTGTTTAAATCTTCTTTAAAAACTTTTTTATACTTTTTTATCCTTATTTCTGTTATATTTTTACTTAATTCTTTTGAACCATGCTGAAGATTCTTGGAATTATTTCATTGTCAAAATTATATAAAAAGGCTTTGTAGCATTTGTAGTGTGATGCTTTGATTTTCCTTGGCAAATATTAATTCAATATGTTTGGTTGTTAAACACTCATTGAAAAATGGTTGTCTTCTTTAATTGTTAGTATCTTCTAGCTTTCATTTCTCCTTATGGATTTTTCTGTCAATTTCTTTATGATATTCTTGCAGTAAATGTGTTTCTTCCCATCAAACATTTTCTGTCTCTAAGTTCAACATTAGTGTGCCTCTACACCTACCCCTGCTGCCTATTCTTTGTATTCTCTGTCATTGGAATTGGATAAGATCCATGGCCCTCAAAAAAAATGGAATTACCTATTATAGTACTCCTGCAGAGAGTCTTTTAAAGGCCACTACAATTGGATCTATTTTCTCTCCCCCACTCATTCTCCTGGACTTTGCCCTGCTCTTTTTGACAATCTCTCTTTTAGTACCTGTACTGATGCCAGGAAGATAGTCCCAGGAGAGTTTAGGGAGGATTTCCTGTGAACATAATTTAAGAGAAATCTCAAATAACCTTTATAATAGGATACCTTCCCTACCACCTTTCTATCAATCCTTTTACTAGTTGCATGTTTCTTTATGAACAGAACTAAATAGCTGTAACCCACAACTCATTTCTGCATCTCTCTCTCTATCATTCATAGCTTTCTCTCTCAGGCTCCATGGTACTCTAAAGCTTATACCTTTTTTTCCTGACTGTAAACCTAGATCCTGTTCACTGGCTCCTACCTTCCATAAGATCACAGTTCCTCATAGAGCTTTGCCAAGATGCTTACTCTGAAAGTCAATGTCTAAAACTACAATTGTAATATTGGTTGCCAGATTGCTCCAGCACAAGGCAGATAGGGAGAGTAGAAGGGACATGGGGTTTCAGTAATGATAGGATGATGAGTTGTTTTTTTCTTCTGTAAGAATTAGATTATGGGAAGGTCTCTCAATTTTATTTTTTGCTGACTTTGTGCCAAATTTTAGAAAACTTTCCTTGTTTACATGATATATTCATAAAAGTATTATGTCCTAGGATTCCTTTTACTCTATCATCTCCCAACTTTTTCTTATTGTCTTAATTAAGCACATTTTCTAACCCTAGATATCATAAATAATGTAAATTCCCAGCATATAATATATGAAAAATATTGGGGAGGGAGTCTTTGTTGTAATAGCAAGCGTCAGTAGGTTATTTCTATAAAGCAAGATAACATAACATATTAGGAACCACTCTACAGTAACTTAGACAGATGAGCCATTCAGAAAATTAGATAATAAAGCTCCAGAAGACTTTTTCTTAATGGAGCATAGATTTACTTATTCTCTTTTTTTTTAGGCTGCCTTGCATCTATTGAGTGTGTCAGGAAACGTGCGATATCAGGAGAGAAGAGATTTCAATTTCATGAAAATTTGGACTTTTTTTCTCATCCTCTCACCATAGCAACTTGACAAAAACCTGCCCTGCTTTCAATCAGGTCTCCTTGCTTAGTGAAAGCGAAGTAAGAGAGCTTTAGCATATCATGTGAAGATAGCTTTTTATCTGCAGGGATTGGGATGAAAGACCATCATAACAGCTCATTTTTATGAGTATACATGGACTTTTGAAGTGAGGACACGTTTTCATTTCTTTGCCTTCTAATTTAGACCATTTCACAAAAATGTGTAAGCCTTCCCTTGTCTAGAAATGACTACCTCTGGTATGAATAGGGCAATATTCTCCTCCTGCCCTGTAACAAATACCCTATCCAATAGGGAAAATTACCACTACATAAAAGCACTGTGTCTTTTTCCCCCTTCTTTTTCTATCTCCACCTCCAAGGAAAATGGGCTTTTAAAACACTACAAACCTGATTGCTTGAGTGGAAACTGGAGCTTTGGATCATTTTAGTTTGAGATTCTTTTTTAAATGAAATTATTTTCTTTCTGGAGTAGAAGAAAAGGCCCTGAAAGCTCTGTTACTGCATTAGAAAAGAAAGTCATGTGTTGTTTACTCAGAGGTAAAACTGATATTAAATTACTCCAAGATAAAATCAGAGCTCCCTGACCTATTCAAGGCATAAAATGCATGGGCACTTTTTGATTTTGGTGCCTTCAGTAAGCTTTTAGCTTTAATATAATAACATAGAATTATATACTTTGCCAAATGGTGATTATTAAAAGGTATTTACTAATGGATAATCAAACAGCCAGGTATAGCTGTCAGGAAATTAATGCCCAACTACATAAACCTGGTAAACAATTATATTTTTAAGGTATAAAGGAAATTATTTAAAATAAACCAAGTAAATTTTCCAAATTAATTATAATAACAAAAACATATAAGCTATAAGCACTTAAAATATCTTGCTAAAATTATATAATTTAATTTCATGCCAGAATTTCTTTTGTTTATAAGTTCTTAGGGAAAGATCTGATCCTTCATATCCAAAGGTAATACATCTCCCTATACAGAGTTTCACAATATTGGCAAGATCTAGCATCAGCCTCCTGTCTTTAAACTACAGAACACTACAGACCCATATGACCAGCACAGCATACTATCCAAAGGTGGGTCTGACCTATCTCCTTTTGAGCAATCTATATTTTTAATGTTATTTTCTAATGTAATTCCTTTCCAGGGACTGTGCCATACATTTTCCTTTCTGGCTCTCCAATCTGGGAAACAGCAGCATGTTCTCCATCAAGAGCCAAGGTAATGCCATATGGAAAAGTAATCCTGAGAAAAGCCTCATACCTGCCATAGGATATACAATTTAAGTGGGAGGTTTATTTTAAAATACATTGTGTGTACATTTATATTTACAAAGATACATACACATGTGCACACACAATCACAACTGAAATGATATCAAATCTTAAAACTGGTTTCCAATGGATATTGTCTTCTACTTAAGAGAACTTACTTGAGTTCATAAGTAAGTATTCATTAAGCACTTACTATATATCTGGCAGCATGCCTAGAACTGGAGATACAGAATATGGGAGAATGTCCCCACTATCAAAGGGAGTATTCTCATGGAGGAAGCAACATATCAATGCAAGATTGATAAAGCAAATGGAATTAGTAGCTAGAAAGTGGGGGAAGACAGAAAGCCTCCGAATGTTGATTTGGGCTTCAACAAGCAGACACATGTTCACAAAGAGCACTCTGGAGAGTAGCACCATTGCTCTACTTGCAATCTAAGATCAAAACTAGGCTAAATTGGGGGAACCTACCAGGATAAAGTTTTCTACTCACTCAGAGGTTTATGAGTTTATAGTTATTGGTAGTGACAAGCAAAAGTTAAAAACATGATGACTTGTCAAGAATTGCATGAAAATATTCATGTATCAATCAGAGGAGGGAGAGCCTGACCAAATAATCTGATACCCCCTTGTTTTCATACCAATAATACTTCAGAGTTGCTATATGACTATTAAGTCTGGCATTCTCAGACAGAAAAAAGCAAAATTATGTATTGCAATAGAAAGATATGGGGTGGGAAGTAAGTAGGTTATAGCATGATAGTAATGATAACTTGGGTGACATAAACAGCATGTAAGTGTTAGTGCCCTAGTCCTGAAATTTGCAAGGGGTTTACCTTTTCTTGTTTAAAACTGAGAAAAAATAGCATCAAAGAGAGCTCTGACAGGAAAAGGAGGTAAATCCATCATTTTAAAAAATGAGCCATAACAGATATGCATCCCAAGTGTTGAGCTAGTTTCTAAGGAATTGAAAAAGAATTAGAAGAAGTCTTTCAGAGTTTTAGGCAGATCTTCTATGGAGAGACATGGATACGAATCACACAGAATGAGAAAGTATGGATGAATTGTGATTCTCATTAATAGAGGGAATGATCATGTAGATAAGATAATTAATTCACCCTAAGTAGTTAAAAAACAACCAGGGCCTTTTGATTTCCCTTTCTACTTCACCACTGCCAAAAAAGCTTTTACAAACCCATTCTGTTACCATTCATAGGCAATATATTGATTTTTCTTTTTTAATATAATATTTCTATGTATAAGAATCTGAATCTTGAATCTGAAATTCTGTCATATACACATAGCTTTTTAAATATATATATATATATACATATATATATATGGGATAACATTTACAATGTTCTGCCTATGTCCCTGAATTCCCTTCTGCTCTTTTCTGTGTATATTTATGTTTTATTGATGCTTTATTTTTAATAGGTTTACATACTTTTATAAGTCCTAACTCTAATATCAGTATGTGTAACCTGTTTATAAGATGCAGAAATATGAGAGAAATTTTTCAAAAGAATTGTCAGCAATCACTCTGACCAAAAATTAAAATGGAATCAGTTTCAGATTTTTGGAAGGATACTACAGTGAAGAAAAAACTAAGAAATCAAAGGCTTTTTGTGTGATATATGCATATTTGTATGAGTATGCATACACACATATATTTGCTTACATACACAAACATTTACTGTCTAGCCTCTAACAATATATGTTGTCTGTATGACCCTAAGCAACTCATCTAACCTCTTAGAATCCTAGGAAACTCAGAATATAAATAACAAAGAAGTTGATAATGGATCTATAAATTTATGAATCTCTGTTACATAAAGCTTTTAAAAATATATATGTATTACATATTAACATGCTAGTGCAAATGCTTTTCTGATAATCTATTCCCTGAACTTGGGCAGATAAATTTCTTACTGCAAACTCCCTATAACTGCAACCTTGTCCAAATAGATAGATAGACAGTCAGACAGATAGATGCATGTGTATAGGAACATATATGTGTGTACATATATGTAAATTTATACACATGATTTATATTAATGTATTTTATATACATATTGCATTGTTTGTGCAATTCTTCTAAGTATAGGAATTCTGAAAGTCTGAGATTTTTGGCTAATACTTCTGGATCTCATTCATATTATTGATGATATTTTGGGATTATATATAATGCTAATGCTAGAGGGTAGTGATGTGGTTGATATGAGTAGATGATATGTTTTAGGGGAAGCATTAAATGATGGATTCAATCATTTGAAAAATTCATAATGGCCATTCTCATTGGCAAAAGGAAGGTTTATTTAGGAGAAGAGCTACAAACAAAATGAGAGATGCAATAGACACAAGCAATGGCAAATATGAGTGGGGAAGTATATAGTTAGCAAGAAAGGGGCTGTAGCAATTAATAAGGGAAAGAACAAGTTCCCTAGTGGAATTCATAATTAACCAGGAGAAAAGGAACACCCCATGAAGTTGGGGCATTCCCTTAGCTGGCAGGCTAAATCCTAAAAGAGATTAAGCATCCATTAGGCATAATTGGGTTTGAGAGGAAAGACATCATGAAGCATGATGGGGGGCTGAGAGGAGAAACAAGGCAAATTGTCATGGTGGAGTGACCCAGCAAAGATGGTGTGGGCCATAAGCAGATTTTTAGAGAAAATGGTTACAACTGGGGTTTCTGACAGGACCCCAAAGAGGGTGGTTCTCAGGGGTATGATATAATTTTGATTTCAGACTGGATGACTTCCACAGAGAATGGGACCAAGGAACTAAACTGATCTCTCTTAAAGCCCTTTCCCTGCCTGTCCCAGGAAACAATACCATCAATGCTCCAGTTTCTTTCTACTAACTGCACACAGTTACTACGAACCTCATCACTAGGAAAGACAAAATGAACATAAATTATATAAGCTACCCATGTAATATCTAGTTTGTATTACATACTATTGTTATCTCCTATGGATGAAATAATATATATTTGACCTGCAAATATTTCATTAGGTTTTCCCTCATACATCCCTTTTCCTTCTATCCTGTTCTAAATGTCAGCCTGTAAATCTCATAATCCTCACCTCGTTCTATTCTTCCCTTTATCAAGATCCTAAAATATTTTTCAGCATCTGCTTTTATTAAACATACTGAATTCTTCAACAAAGCTTCCCTTAAAATTAGAAAAACAATGCAAAATATGTAATAATGTAAAATACTTTATGATTTTCAACAGACTTACTAATGAATTTTTATTAGGCCTGATGTCTAATTCTTATGAGGACATTGTGCTTTCTCTCAGAAACTATAGGGGCTTAGAGTCCCCTTTATTTTCATGGTAAGGTATATATATTGGAAAGCCTCTAGTCCTGATAAATCCAATTGAAGGCTATATGGGTATAATCATTTCGGAGGTAGCTCATTATATGTACTACACTACTAATTAGGTAAGACTGAATTTGATTAGCTGTAGCCATGGAAAGATTTATATCATCTCTTACCTCAATCTCTCTTGGGGAGATAAGTAGAGAAGGATTCCAAATATGAACCATAGTGGTACTAACAGAGAGAAACCAAAATTACAGTTTAACCTTTATTTACAAAGAATTGATGCAATTTTAAATACTTGCTTAAAGTTTGCTGATATCAGATGGAAGAGTAAATGCTGAACCTGTTTGGAAGATGTGCTAAATTCAGTACATACATATGCTGCATGAATACTAAGAGATGAGGAATGGGCAACATTATCTACACAAGGGCCTCAGATTGATTTATTTAACTTAACATTTCTTCTCAATTCTTAGCATTCAGGAACTGATAGATATGCATTGGAGACTGTCAGCATCTTGAACAAAGCTTCTTTCATCTGCCATCAAGATATTGAAGGAGTTTACCTGCATTATTGAAACCTATGGGAACAATCATTGAGATGTTAATCATGATGGACAAAGCTTCTTCTCCTAAAGGAATTTTTAGTCTTTTTTTCTGCCTTTTATTCAAGATCAAGTTTAGTAAATAAGCTGCCTTAAATTCTACTTAAATTACCTATAGAAAATGTGACTTTCTCATTGATTTGTTGTAAAACTTAATAGTTTCTTTGTTACTCATGTCAGTATTCAGAGGCTGGAATTTAGATAATATAACACTTTGGTATAAATTATTAATACATAGGTATTAAGAACTACCTGTCAGATTTAGTTACACTAAGTTAATTCTAATTCATCTTAAGGAATAGTACACATTTACTATAGTTCTTCAATACTTTTAAAAGTTTAATTATATCTTTTCCAATAATTACTCATGATTTGGAATATTGTATATTTATTGATAGTTTAAATTTATTCCCTTGAGACTGATCTGCTCATAACTAACTATCGATCATCTAGGGAGGAGTGTTTATGCTTATAAATTTCAATCAAATCCTTCCATATCTTTGAAATGAGACTTTTTAATCAGAGAAACTTGGCAATAAGATTTTCCCAGTTAACTATTTTCCTTCCTTACTTTACCATATTAGTTCTGTTTATGACAAATTAATATATACATATATACCTATATGTGTGTGCATATATGTACATATACATATATATATATATATATATATATATATATATTAATTTTATATAATCACAATTGTCCATTCCTCTACTATTTGTCTCTATATCACTTATTTGGTCAGAAAGGCTTCCACCTGGTAATTTATTCCTTCATGATGCAACTTAATTATAACATGACCTATTACATCTAGATCTTGCTCATATTTTAGTTTCCTTTGCTATATGGTGCAAGGAATTGGTATAATCCAACTGTTTTATGGGTTTCCTAGATTTTTTTTAAATCAACTAGTAAGTCTATATCACCATAAACTGACTAGGTCGTCAAGTTTATCAAACATTTGATTACCACATTCATCTGCTTCTTAGTTTTGTCCCCTAATCTATTCTACAGATAGAACTCTATATTTTTTATTTTAATAATAATTTGTATATAAATATATAATTAATTGAATATAATTTTATATAATTATAATCTGTAATACATTAAATAATATACACTAAAATACTATTATATTATATAATTACACAAAACTACTATGTATATATAAATAAAATATACATATGTGTGTATGCACAAAAATTTTCCCCAATATCCTTCAGAGAGAATGGTTAGTGGCAGAATTTGTTCTAAAAGGTACAAATAAGATACTAATAGATACAAATAAGATAAGAACTAATAAGTTCTAATACTGTCATATTAAATTTAATATTAATTTTTCAAAGAAGTTCACAATTTCAAATACAATACTATCTCTTTACATATGGAAAAGTCTGTGACTGTTATTATTAAATCTATTATTAAAAGGACTTAAATGATAAATAAATCTAAACTTATTGATAAATCCTTATGAAGGAGCATGTCAAAAACATGAGCAGTGTCCCCTCAGAGAGGAATGATGGATGAATAAAAATGTTTCCAAGTTTACTGTGAGAACTGCTTAAGCATTACCATATAAAGGTCTTTTAATGATGTAACTATTAAGGATAAGAAAAATATAGAAGATTCACAAAAATTCTCATCATAAATTCTTTTTGTCATTTAGGATTAGGGTTAGGATTCCATTAATACTGTAGCATCACTATTCCACATGTGCCTTCTAATGAAATAGACATAGTTCTGAAGAAAGCAAAGATAAGACAAACAATAGAACACATGTCCAGAAGACATTGGTGGTGGTAACAAGTGTTTTGAGACCATTGGATAACCAGTTCTCAAGTTAACTGAAGGAGTCAATAGATTTCCAAAGATTTGGAAATCCAAGGCCTTATTGTTACCCAAAAATGGGGCAAAAGATGAACCAACCTTATAAATCATTGCAATAGTGATCTACATGCTTAACTTCCCTGATAAAATTGTGAGCAAGAAACAGGAAATTTTTTACAAATTTATATATTAAAATATATTATATGACATCATATTACTGACTGAGATTTAAGGAATACTAGAATCAAATCTAGAATTATCACCTATATGAATGACATAATTAGGCAAAAGAGCCTGGTATAACTTTTCATAAGTTGATGCATGTGATTTGCAGTTGATAGATAATCCATAGAGTTTATTTAAATCAAAATGTATTCTTCCCCTATTTCAGTGACAAATCTGAGGCAATTTCAAACATTCCATAATTTCTCAAAGGGAATAATCCGTCATTCTATTTCTCCTTTTAATCTCTGGAATCAGTATTGTACATTTAAGCAATGTCTCTTAAGCAAATAGACACACACACACACGTATATTGATAATAGACTGACATTCTCTCTCACTCTCTCAGTTTCTCTCTGTCTCTCTCTGTCTCTGTCTCTCTCTCCATATTTACACATACATATCTGTGTATCATACTGCACATATATACAGGTGTATATATATGTGTGTATAAACATATATGTGATATATATATATACCATAAATGTTCTAGAGTTGAGTAAGCAAAAAACAACGAAGTATATCACCTTTGAAGACTCATGTATACTATTTCTAATAACACACATCTCCTTGAGGAAAAAAATAATGAATGTTTTAAAATAACTTTCTAGTGAATCTCTATAGCAGAAATTCATATATCAACACAATCTCTGAAGAATTAGTGTTAAAAGTCATTCAATGTTCAAGCATATGCTAGACATGAGTAGGCTACATTATATCGCAAATAAAGAATGATTCAAGAAAAGCAACCATAAAGGATATCAAAAGGGTAAATCATCAGAAATAAAGATAGGTTTGTCAAGTAACAAGAGCAAGATATAATCATTGATTGATAGCCAAACGTACCACATTGGTATCCATGAAATGCCAAAAGATTAAGGGTTTAAAGAGATTTTCCACTGATTTTAATAATGCATTTTTATCTGGACTTAGGATGAGTGGATGAGGAAAAAGATTATCAAAGACTAATTTGCTTTGGTTTCTGAAAAACTTTTCTAGTCATCATTATAACTGTTGATATTTATTCCTGTTTTGTTGTCTGTCATCTAGAACATCTTATAATTTTTTCAGCTCTTGCATGCTACAAGTGTAAGATATATAGACAGTATATAAGTGGTAAAAATCACTTTACAAGACAGACTTTTTTAATAAGGAATGGGATACAATTATTATGAATTATATAAAATATTATTATTGTAAAATGTAAACTCAGCAGACATCAACACAACTGATCTGTGGTTTCATTTCTCCAACTGTGTAGATCTCCAACAAGCCACATCTTAACATTTTGCATGATTCTTGTTCATATTTTATATTCTCCCATAAATTCATCACAGAGGACCCATGAATGATTCTGGAGGCCTTTTTATAAAGCTCATGACCATATATAGGTAGATACAAATGAACATGTGGATTGTTCAGTTATCTTTGCATTTCCTATATGATTGACTAATCTCTTTTCTAGTCGTACAGTACTCATATGATATAATTTACATTGCTTTCCCTGCAATTGTTCATTAATAAAATACTACAGGTTACTCACGGTTTACCATGTATCTTTCCATTATTCACTGAGTGACCCCAAATTTTAATTCTTCAACCCAAAAACATATTCTAAACAAACCTGTAGCCATATATATGTATGGGGTATGTGTCAAGAGGAAGATATTTATATTGTATATGATACAATAATAAGCCTGGAATTTTTGTTGAAATACTCTTATCCCAACACAAATTTAACTATAAACACAAACTCCCAAAACAGGGGTATTGGACAAATCAGCTATAACAAACAGAATGATTTATTGTTAACCTCTACATTTTCTTCTCTTCCTCCTACTCTGAATGAATAAAATTAGTTTAATAGCCCCTATCTTGTCTAAGTTTAAAAGCTTCATTAATTGCTTACAAACCGGATCTTCAAGAAGAGATGTCTTAAAGTGGTCATTATTAGCATTTTCATTTCTGACTTGGGATATTTATAACATCAAAGGTGATTCAGAGGCCACCAAACAATTCAATGCTGTAAAATTTTCAAGATTAATGTTTTCCTCAAGAGTGATTCTTGTCTGCAGCTGCAGTGTGTGTCATACTATAGTTTTAGATACTTTGCAGTAGTACAAATGGGTGAATATAAAAAGGTCTAATATGTATTTGTCATTAGACATTCCCCCAAGAATAGACCTTTCCTGCCTTCTTATCATGAAGAAAAGCATTTTGTGTTCACATAAATTTCCCACAATGCTATATTCACTATATATTCACTAAATAAAAGAATCACATTTACTCTGGGAATGAACACATCATTGCTTAACACACACACACATACACACACTCATATTTTCTGGAAAATCTCTATTCCCTGTACTAAAATAGTACCTACTATCATCATATAATTTCTTCTAAAAAACCCCTATAGGAGGGGAAAAGAAGGATAAGAGAAAGAAATAATCATTTATAGAATGATCACTATGTGCCAGACACTATGCTGAGTACTTTTCACAAATATATCTTATTTGTTATTCATAACAATGCTGCAAGACAGGTGCTATTATTTTCCTGATTTTATATTTATGATCGATTGACACAGAGGTAAACAGAGAGTAGCCCAGGGTCCCAGAGTTAGTAGGTATTTGAGGCCAGATTTAAACTCAAGGTCTTCATGATTCTAGTCCCAATGCCCTATCCACTGCACCACAAACAATCATTCCATGATGCCAAAGCACTATTTAAAAATGAAAAATTGTTTGCTCTCTAAAACATCAGTATATTTGTTAGGATGTTTAAAAATTCAGTAAGTTGCAATAATATAGTCATAGACTTTACTATGAAAAATAATATTTTACATAAGTAAATAAAGGTGTGGTCAAATTTTAAACTAAGGAAAAAATTTCAAAATATAATCCAATGACACCCCCTATGTTCCCAAGGACTTTTCAAGTTTCCAGGAAATCAAAACTGTTTCATATTAACACTAAAGCATTTTTATTTCTAATGTGGCTAATATCAGTAGATATACTCTATGTAAACAAAGGTTATTTGGGGCCAGTTCTCAAAAAAATGCCAGTGTAAAGGGGTGCTGAGACAAACTTTTGAAGGGAATGACTTCTGGAAAGAAGCCAAGATGGCATTATAGGCAAAATGTTATAATTTCAAAGGTATAAAATGTAATTAAATTCTGGAGTGGCAGAAAATTGGGATAAGATTTTTTTTCAGCCCAAGACAATCTAGGAGTTCAGAAGGAAAGGTCTGTGACACTGGATGGTGCACTGGCCTAGAGTCCACATGGTGGCAATGACCAGCTATGGGACTTGCTTGCAGGAATAGCAACAGCAACAAGAGTTTCTAAGCCAGAGATGGTAAGGGGAACTGGTCAGAAAGAAATCACAGGGTACTCCTGTGACTGGGTATTGTTATGCAATTCCTTTGTTCATAATTCTGAGTCACAATCCCATGGCAAAGAGGAGGGTTTTTAATTACAAGGAAACTGTGAAGATGCTTATGACTTTAAGATCAAGGGACCTTCCTGTGTAATGAACAGAGAACAGAACAGAACACCTCTCCCCAAATCATATGTCCTTGGAAGCACCAAAAACTCCCAAACTATCATAAGTTGCTCAGAAAATAGCAAAACCTAAAAATCAGAAATTTGTGAAAATCTTCCCTTCCCACCCCAAGAATGGAGTCCAACTTTAACATATAGTTCAAATTCCAGAAATAGGCTGGGGTGGGGTGAGGGGGGGTGGACATGAATGAGAAAACAACAACTGCAAAAGAGCCAACTGTAAGAAATTCTTAATGTAACAGGGAAGATCAAGGCACAGTCTCAGAAAAAAATTCCATGATATAAAAATAGCATAAGCATCAGGCACATTTAAAAAAAAAGAACAAGAAGGAGAGGATTCTGGGAAGAAAATTTCAAGCTTTCCAGATTTCCCCCACAAATAGAACAAATTTGTACCTCAGGGTGAACATAGACTGGTAAAAAACAAAAAAGACTTGGGGCAGAACAAGGGTCCTCCTGGAAAAATCCAAGATGACCTGAGGAAAGACATGAGGACAGGTTTAAACAGTGTGAAGTATAAATATATCCAGGCTAGCTTTATAGAGATAACAAGTGGGGAAAGCTGGAGCTAAGTGGTTTTGGCTGGAGTTCTCATTCAGAAAGAGGAACTTTCACCTCCAAGACAGCTGAGGAGTCAGGGTCTGAGTCCAGGAAGACTGAGGAAACCTATACTGATTAGGAATGTCAGGCTCACTTGTGCTGTAGAGACACAGCCCTGGCTAGAAGGAACCAGCACACCTCGTGAATGCAGGATGGTAAAGGCCAGTTTGGGGTTCCTAGTCAGAGGAGAGAATTGAAGGGAAGCTAGAGGCAGCATCTATCCAAACCCAGAATGAGAGGAGTTTACACTAATACTTCTCATTTTAAAAAAATGAAAAGGCAAAGAAGAAAGAACCCAACCATAAAAGCATACTATTGGAATGGGGAAGACTGGCATTTATCTTCAGAAAAGGAAATTGAGTAATTTACCCCAAAGAATAATGCTAAATGGCTACCTGTCCAGAAAGAATGTATAGAAGAACTAAAAAAAAAGACTTTAAAAATCAAGAGATTGAGGAAAAACTAAAAAAAAAAGAATCATCCAAGAAAAAAGAAGATTATAAAAAAGTAAATCAACTAGAAAAGGAGATGGAATTTTAAAGATGAAAATAATTCTTTGAGAATTAGAAAAATAGAAACAATTTGTTTTTATATATTTTGAATCCTCCCTAATGTTCTGCTGGGCACATGACCATTTCTCTTTTGTTTTGCTTTGTTTTATTTTGTATTTCTTTTCTGTTTTTTTTTCTTACTGTTTTTTTTCCAAATAAAATAATTTTTTTAAAAGAAAGAAAACTAAGATTGGGCAAGAGGAAGTCAATGAAGTTGTAAGAGACCAAGAAATAAGAAAACAATATGTCAAGAATGAAAAAATAAAAGAGAATGTGAAACACCTTATAAGAAAGACAACAGGTCTGGGGAACAGATTAAGAAGAGAAAATATAAAAATAATTGGGCCACCTGAAAGCTGTGACCAAAACAACAACAACACAAATATGTCAAGTATTTGAAATATTCAAAGAAAATTGTTCTGGAATGATAGAATACAAGGGGAAAGTAGAAATAGAAAATAATACAGCAATAACCATCTCAAAGATATCTTTGTAAAAAAACACATAGGAATATTATTGCCAAATTTTGAAACCCAAGGATCAAATAGAAAAATTTGCAATAAAAAAGAATAAAATATGCTGGAGCTACAATTAGAATTGTACAGGATTTATCAGCAGCCATAAAAAAAGTCAAAGGTCCCAAAATAATATATACCAGCAATCAAAAGTACTATACCTATAGCTAAAAATATCATACCCAGCAAAATTATCCATAATATTGAACCCAAAAAATGGACATTCAATAAATTTGCATATTTTCAGGACTGTGTCTCAACCAAACCTGAAATATATATATATATAGGTATATATATATATATATATATATATATATATATATATATATACACATACACACACCTAGACAGACACAAATGAGGTGCTGAGGAAGAACCAACACAGAGACATTAGACAGGGGAGGAGAATTCCTAGTTCTGAAAACTCACTCACATTGGAAATTAGTTAAATAGGGAGCAGAAAAAAATTACATATATATATATATATATACATATATATATACACACTCAAAAGTGCACAGCAGAGAGCAGAAAAATTACCTACAAAAAAGTAAAGTAAAAATGGACAATCATAAATATAATCTCTTACATGATCTATTATATATATATTTATGTTCTGGGCACATGACAATGTTTTATTATGCTTTATTTTTATTTTATTTTTATTTTTTGTCTCTCTTTTTCTATTCTGTTTTTTTTCTTATTTCCTGCATTATTGTGTCAAGAGTTTTTGTGTGTGTTTTTTTTGTGTGGTCACAGCTTTCATGTGATCAAACTATTCTTATATTTAAAAAAAATTCTTATATTTGAAATGACTGCTTAAAAGACTAGCAAATCATATAATGACTACAAATCTTATAGAGGAATTTGGAGAGTTGTTTTCCCTCATAAGTAAAAGGTGAGTTACTGGTAAAGCTAAGATTAAGGTATGGATAAAGTGAATGAAAAACCTGATAAGATGAAGTCTCAACAAGAAGGTAAAGTACAGCTTTGTGTTGTTTGAGGAAACCAACTTGTAAGAAGTTAACAAAAAACAAGTGTTAAATGCTAATTCTTTATTGGTTAAATAAAAATCTCTTTCAGAAAAAGTGTTGTCTAGACATTCATAGTTTCCCTATCCTTTTTGCATGTGAAGTTGTTTTTTTGTACTCAAGTATAAGATTTTTTTTTATTTACTCCTATTGACTTTCATCTTATTAACTTCAGCCCAATGCTCTAGCCCAGTAATTCTCAGAATACATTCTGTGAGCTCTCAGGGATCTCTCAGAGGCATTTAGTGCATCCTATGTATCAAACCCATTTTTACAATAATATGAAAACATTATTTACCTATCAAACTGTTCTTCCTTTTTCTAACTACATATTGCTGTGAAATTATATTATCTGCATATATTGCAACCAAACCAACACATTGAAATATATTAAACAAAAAGATGGATAGGAAAAGAATTATGCAACAATGGACTCATCCCATTAAAGTATTTCTTTGGAAAATATAATTATTTTTCATAAAAATGCTATTTAAGATGTAATTGTTTGATGATATCAATTAGTAAATGGATTTGTAATCCATTTTAATTTCTAATAGAGTAAATATCAATAGGAATGATCCAAATACCCGAAAGCTCTTTGAGATCATCAATAATTTTTAAGAGTAGAAAGGGGTCCTGAGACAAAAAACTATGAGAACCTTTGCTCTACTCTGTCTAGATTATTTTGGATGCTGCCTCTGTCATCCAATATACTAGAGAGGCTCCAATAAGCTGTATAACATGTGTGGTAGCCACACTCCAGCAGTCTTGGCAGATAGACAAAAAAGAGGATTTTGGAGGACAGGTCTCAAACTTGCCAGTGAGTTAGGGAGATTTCTACCTTAAGCATGTGGAGACTTCTCCCAGTCAAATGGGTGGATGAGACCAATTTGTTCCAATGGCCATAAAGGTGGCTGAAGTAGGCACTGTGGAGTGCTTAGATCTTGGTCAAACATCATTTTCCATCTTCTCAATAAGTAGTATGAGAGGCTTTACTAAATGGTTTGCTAAGAAGTAGATAAACTCCAGACAATCTATTTCCTTTATTTACTCATTCATTAATGCTGTCCTAAAAGTAAATGAGGTAACCTGGCATGACATTTTCTTAGTGTATTTATTGTTTATTTGTAATCACCACTTGCCCTTCTAGATGTTCCTCCATTATTTATTTAATGATCTATTCTAGAATTTTCATGAAGATTAAAATCGTGGGAAATTCTGTTCTCTTTCCTTTTTTGAAAATCAAGACATTTGCCATTCTCCAATTTTGTGGTTTTTAATATTATTCATGATTGTACAAACATCATTAACAATGGTTAAATAATCATATCTACCAGCACTTTCAATACTTAAGGATCTAGATCATGATCTAGACAAGGTAACCTGATTGATCAAGGGCAGATGAATCTCAAAAAAAAAGGCAAAACTACAATTGAGCAAGTCTATCTTCTCTGCTATTTTCAGGTGTCATTTTCTATGCATCCCAAGTAAATAATCTTATCCTTTCTTTATTCTTCCTTTTTTTTTGCTCAGTATATTTAAAACATATACTTCTTTGTGTTACTGCTTAGTTTAACTGCTACAACTAATTCTGAACTTTAGTATCCCAAGATGTTGACATAGGATCAGGCTATAGTACAATATTCATCCAATGTTGCCTGGCTTTTCTTCTATATTTTGCATGTTTCTTTAAAACCAATTTTATTGGTGAGTTCCCTGTGTATTCAAATCATTCACTTTAGTTAAATCCCATATTTTCTCATGATTGGAATTTATTTCTTCAAAATTTCATTCTTTAGAATCCTACCATCAATATTCTACACATATTAATTCATCATCAAACATCCTAACTTTTTATTATCTCAACTTACTTTCCATAGTCTATTACTCCACTCAGCTACATACAAAGATAATCATAACATAGATTATGCCATCAATCATAAGTGTTCAACTTCCTTATTTATGAATTTTAAAATTATTTTTTCTGATTTTGATATTTTCTAATTTCAGCTTTCTCTCTGCCTTAAAATCCCTTTGTACCATTCTTTGTCCTCATGTTGACTTCTAATGCTTTTACTTCTTGTTTCTTTTAGACACTACTCCTACACAGGTTACAATCTCCTCCTCTTCAATGCTCATCCCTCCTGTCCCCTCTTTGAATCTTTGTTGAACCACTTCAAATCTACACGGTCCTCTTCTTTCAAGTTCCTTGACTCTTTAACCCATTGGCTAGAACTTTGATGACGGGTCCCAATGTTGCTTTTAGTCTTCTGGTTTTTGAGCAATTCTCTACATAGAAGAAGTCACTTATTACAGCCTTCTCTTGGATTTTTTGGTTATTTTTTAGGCTAGTGATTTTAATGATTTAGGTTCACTGGAATAGGTTAATTTGTCCGTATTCGTTTAGGCAGCCACCATGGTTTTATGTCCCAAATGCTTAAAAAAAATAATCAAAAAATCACAGGCAAAATGGAATTTTATATTCTCTACATTTTTCAGTTAATTGTGTGATGATGAGAGATATCATATTCTATGGAATGCCACTTGTCAAATCTGATTTTCCCCATGCTAATATCCTCAAGCATCCCCTCAAAGCAAATATAGATTACACTCAAAATTTCATATAGATGGTAAAGTAGCACTGTCTTTAGTTGATATTCTCTTAGAGTTTTTTCTCATGATTTATGAGGAATTTTTTTCATACCTTTGATATTTTGCCCTCTTGAAAATCAGTGATTCAATGCCCTCATAACTGTGTCACATCCAGCATACACTTAATTTAATCTAACTACTTTTCTTAGTTTTATTCTCTTTCTCTCTCTACAAAATCCTAATGGGACAACTATGTAGCATAGTGTATAGAATGCTGGACCTGGAATCAAGTAGATTCATCTTCATGAGTTCTTATCTATACTAAAATACTTAACTGTATAATTCCAGTCAACTCATTAACTCTGTTTTCCTCAGTTTTCTCATTTATAAAAATTAGCTAGAGTAAAATGGCAAAGCATTTCAATGTATTTGCCAAGAAAACTTCAAGTGGGATCACAAAGAGTTGGACATAAGTGAAAAATTACTAAACAAAGCCCTAATGATGCTTCATTGAGTATAGAGGTTTCCATAGGTTCTGGAATACTATCAGTTGAACATAATTCATATAGTGCTGGAAATGTTTATGTTTAACCCTGGAACTAGCCCAACTAAGTACAGACAGACTCTTTGCCACTAATCTTGCCTCATGGTTAAAAATTATTTGGCCATGGAGAGCCATGAAGTAATAACAAAACTGATAGAACCATGTCAAGAATATATGATCACAAATATATGTATTGTTTTTGATTATGAAAAAGCATTTGCTTCAGTGAAACAAAGTGTTGTCTTAAAAGTTCTTTTGGGGCAGCTAGGTGGCGCAGTGGATAGAGCACCAGCCCTGAAGTCAGGAGGACCTGAGTTCAAATCTGATCTCAGACACTTAACATTCCCTAGCTGTGTGACCCTGGGCAAGTCACTTAACCCCAATTGCCTCAGCAAAAAAAAAAAAAAAAACAAAAAACTAAAAGTTCTTTTCCAACAAAATTTCCCCTGTTTTGATAACAAAATTATTGAATATTCCCTGAAAAGCATAACAATAGAAATAAATGTGTTCAATGACTCTCTAAATGTAAACACCAGAAGAGACACAAAAAAGGGAGCTGTGTGCTAGGCAAAGGTGTTCATTAATATGATGGAAAAGATCCAAGTTGAAGAAAGAGTCTCTGTGAATGGTGACTTTCCCCTGCATGCTCCTGTTTGCAGATAACAGTGTGCTGGTTGCATCATATCTCAGACCATTAGATAAGCTCCTGGGCCATATTTAAAACCTCTCAAAAGAATTTCGCCTAACTATTCACAAAGATAAAATACAGAAATCTGGATGGACAGCCTAAAGAACTTGTAAACTAATATATATAATATATATATATAACATATATATATATATATATATACATATCTGGGAGAGGAATTGCAGATGGACAATGAGTTGATTCCAAATTGAACAAGAGAAAAGACTGGAATGTGTTTGAGAAAATTTAAATGTCAGGATAAGAAGATAGAGATTGAATGAAATCTGCATTTATAAGTAAAACAGCATGCACTAAGAAAACAATCCATTTGAATCTTGCCTTAAAATAAAGAAAAGGACCAGTAAGATATTCCATCAGGTAGAAATTCCTCCCAAAGCAAGCTCTGTGAATTCCTATAATTATAAGGATAAGATAATAGATCTAGAATTGAGGTATTGAAGTTTACAGAGTTAGCAACAGTTGAAAATTAAAGCACAGCCACAGTAAAATGTAATAATAATATTTCATATATTTTATAATCATTATATCTCATTATACAAAATTGTCCATATATCTGCCATGTGAAGCAGTTTTACCACTTACCCATCTTTTGTATATATTTTTAATGTTATAAAAGTCAAATTTATCTTTAACAGATCCAATTTTGTGTTACACAGTATTTATTATGGTACTAGTACCATTTAATAATTTAAACCATAGTTTGTAATACAGTCTACTAAACACAAGTGAAATATATTTATGGCAGAAAAATTGGCACCTAAAATTTATTTTTATGATGCAACACTATAAAAAATCACATTTGGATCAAATTCTCTGTAAAATAAAAAATCATTTGGGCACTTTTAAAATTTGAGATCATATATAGTAATACTCAAGAAATTAATCCTTTACAAATGAAATTCTTTTTAAAAATATAGTTTAAAATGTTAAGTAGTAAAAACCACTATGCTAAAGACCTCATTGACTTGGAATAAAAGAGGTTGGGTGGTTATTAAGACAAATCTGAAATTTATTCAGTCCTGGGAGGCTCTGGAAGAGCCCCCCCCCCAACCAGGGGGCTTTATAATATCAGGGGATTGAAAAAAAAAGCTTAAATACTAAGTAGAATGGGCTGGTATAAACTGATTCATTAGAACCAAGTTGTATTTGAGATTGAGATAGAATATAACTTTCTCTCCCAACCCAATTCTCTTTGTTACATAAATTATTATCCTAAGAGAAATTAAGATTCTCCCTACCTGAGCTCTGCAACCAAAGATGTTTTGGGGGGTCAATTTATCCCCTAAATCTAATCCATCTAAAAATCTTTATTTTGAAAAGTGACAACTATTGGAATGATTATATATAAATAGCAGTAAAGTACTATTGGTAAGGCTATGAAATTGGTCATTTTTTCTATTGGAAAAATTGAATCTTATCCCATCACTAAACTGTACAAACCTTTAGTCCCAGAAATTGCACCACTAGTTCTCCTATAAAGATGTATGTTAAAGTCTCCTAGCATGAGAACAGGACTTGAGGAGAGAATGATTGTAAATCAGTTATACTGAACTTTTTATGAAAGAAATGAAGCGTCCTTTTGATTGGCAGAAAACAGCTAGCAGAATTTTAATTAGATGGTAAATATGCTTTGAGAGAAATGAAAAGGGCAACAGTTTCTGAATGATGATGGTGGAGAACAAATGTGAAAGTGGGAGTTTAGAAAAGGAAGCATTCTTAATTTCCCATCTCCATTAATGATTAAATAGAAATCAGTAAAAGTATAACCAGTGCTGAAGAGGGTATTCAGGAAGGCAAGAATTATCATGATGAAACCAGGTCTCAATGAATATAAAAAGATGAAGAAAGCAAGGAAATCAGGAAGAGGATACGAGGATGATCATTCCAAGTATTGGAGACTGTCAATGAAATGCCATAGAATAAGAAGATGGAGTTCATGGGAAAAGAGAATCAGTGTCCCTGGATTGTGAGGAACATGAAGAGGAATAAAGTATAAGAAATCCACAAAAGAAGGAGCCATGATAGCTTTGGGACTGGAAAGAAACAATTGTTTACCAAAGATATATAAGAAAAGGGAGATAGGAATGAAAGACATAGACCTAAAAAAGAGATTAAGAAGCAATATTCTAAACAATGACTGAGAAAAAGAATAAATCTTGAAAATAATTAAACAATTAAAGAAAATACAACAGTGTTAGGCAGCTAATTGGTGTAGTGGATAAAGCACGAGCCCTGAAGTCAGAAGAACCTGAGTTCAAATCTGGTCTCAGATACTTAACACTTCCTAGCTATGTGACCCTAGACTTAAGCCCAATTGCCTCAAAAGTGTCATAAAATTATGAGATTCAGTTGAAACAACATTTAATAGCATAATTAACCAAAGAGATGCTTTGAGAATGTCATTGAGTATTTTAAAATTGAAAATTCAACAAATTAGCTATCCCAAAATTAAGTGATTAATAATAAAGAAGATATAAATGAATTTGAAAAAGTTATTGAATTGACAGAAGAAAAAGGATATTTGAAAAACTATCAATAAGCAAAAGATTAGTTTGATTACAAATTTAAAAATTTTGGTGTTTTATTACTATATATTTGCTCATGCAGTATCTAAATTCCCTCATACATCACTCCTCCTCTCCAATAGAGCCATCCCTTATTATGGATTCTTTGTTCCCCCAAGGGAAAAAATATAAATAAATTCAACAAGACCAAATGATGCATCAAAAAATACATTTTCTTACATTACCTTCACTACCTCCACAAAAAGACTTGAGAAATGTTTTCTCATATCTTTTCTATGTGATAAAGGCTTTTTTTTCCCTTGTTTTTTGTAATTTTGCATTACTCATTTTTTTTGTTAAAGATGTTTGTTCTTTACACGTACAGTGTCACAACCATTATGTATCTTGTTTGGGGGGCTCTGTTTACTTCAATTTGTATGAATTCATGTAATTTTTTTCATGCTTCTTTGTAATCATGTTTCTTTGAACACAGTAGTATAATATTATATTCATACAGCACAATTTGTCCAGCCATTTATCAATTCAAGGGCATCTATTTTGTTTCTCTACTTCTTTGCTATACACACACACACACACACACACACACACACACACACACACACACACCCCACTGGGTTCTATATTTTGTTGCACAAGTAATCCTTATTTTTGGCAAAGACTTTTTAAGGATAAAAGCCTAACTGTGGGGCAGAGGGACTAGATATTTTAGTAACTTTATTTTCACATTTCATATTTGCATATAGTGTGCAAATATTTCATATTTCTCCATTTTCCAGAATGGTGTACTAATTCACAGCTTCCCCCCAACAACCAGAAGGCTGTAGCCATAGTACATCTGTGATAAGGACTCCATCAGAATGATAACTATGGGAATGGAGAGAAGAGATTGTGTACCAAAATAGTTCTTGTACATATTTGGTGGGGAGGGAATATATTGGAGAGATGTTGCAGAGATAGAAATAACAAGAGATGACAAATATCTAAGGAGAAGCTGGTGAAATATAACTAGAACCAAAGAGAGAGTCTGGAACTGAATGCATTCAGAGAGGAGTCAGATGTATAGAGGTAATAATGAAACCTATGAGAGCTGATTAACTCATCTGGTGAGATAGTTTAGCAAAGGATATGGGGAGCTGTCAGAGAACAGAACTGTCATAAAAACCTAGAGGTGTGGTAAAGGGTCAAATGCTACAGAGAGAACAAGAAGAATATAATTGGAGAAAGTCACTGAGTGATGAGGTTAAAAGCCAAATTACAAAAAAAATTGAGAAATGAATGAAAGGAAAGGATTTACAAGCAATGGGTATAGACAAATTTCATCTAAGAATGTGGTGAAATAAAAGAAAGAGAAACTTAGAGGTTTTCCTACAGATTAAAAGACTAGGGGGATGCTTTTAGGAAGCAAGGAAACAAATACCAGATAGTAAGAGATTAGAGAGATAGGAGACAATAAGAAAAATAATTAGTACAATTAATCACCTTAATAGTAAAGCTCATATCAATGGATACAAAAAGTACTCATTTATGTTAAAATGTTATTAAAACATAAGAATTGGATAACTTTTTTTGACATGATTAAACGTATTTATCTAAAACAAAGAGCTTTATTTGTAATGGAGAAAATTCATAAAGTTTTCCCAATAAAATCAGGGTAAAACCATAATGCATCTCTTTCTTTCTATGTGTCTCTCTCTGTCTCTCTGTCTCTCTCTCTCTCTCTGTCTCTCTGTCTCTTTTTCTGTCTCTCTGTCTCTCTCTTTGTCTCTCTCTCTCTCTGTCTCTCTCTCTGTCTCTCTCTCTCTGTCTCTCTCTCTCTCTTTAGGATCTTCTGTCCTTCCAATCTTCTATCTTGAAACTGAAATCACTTTTAATTTTTTTCTCTTATTATAATGTGAGCACTCTGAAAAAATAAAATGATTTGCTATTAATTGTACATTCAATGATTTGCACATAAGTGCTTAATAAATTATTTTTCATTCATTCATTCATTCAATTATGGTTTGACCTATAGTAATGCTAGCTATAACAATGTTACTGGAAAACTTAAAGGATTAAGAACTGACAAAGAGGAATTAAAATTATCTCTATTTGCAAATGAAAAAGTGGTTTACATAGCAAATCCTAAAGAATTAACAACAAAAAAATCTAATCAAGAAAATTAATAGCTTTTGTAAAGTATCGGGATAAAAATAAATCTCAAATCATCATGAACATTTCTGTTATTAACAAAGCATAGGATCAAAGTAGAGAATGAAAAAAGTTCTAAAGATAACTACAAAATTCATAAAGTATTATGGAATTATCCTACCAAGACACAAAGGACTTACACAAATACAACAAAACAATTTTCATAGAAAATAAAATTACCTAAATAACAGAAGGGAAATTCACTGGTTGTGCCTCAGTCAAGGCAAAAAAAAATGACACTAGTTAAAACTAATCTGTAAATGAGGACTATGGCAATCAAATCACTAAGGTAATACTAATTTATGTGAAGTTTCAAAAAGGAAAAAATAAAATTTATATATTGTGCATTATGTACTAGGTACTACTGTAAAAAGCGCTTTGCAAATATTATCTCATTTGATTCTCAAAGCTGTAGGAGACAGTTGCTGGAATAATCTCCATTTTATTGTTGAAGAGACTTAAGCAAGCAAATATTGAGTAATTTGCTCAGGATCAAACACTGAATAAGTATCTAGGGTTGGATTTGAATTCAGATCTTTAATCTATATCAAGTGCTATATCTGTGCCACCTAGTTGTTTCTTTTTTAAAAAATTGATATAAATAGCTTGAAAAAGAAAAAGGTGGAAATAAAATTCAGTAATGTATTGTGTTTGAGGTTTGTGCTTTCTTTTTTTCATCTGATAAAAACATGTCTTGTACTGAAGTATCATCATGAATGTAATTGGTAAATGTGGGAACAGATAGAAAACACCATTAATGGAGGTGATGTGGAATACAGAAACAATGTTTCTCTACTCATAGAGTTATATATCAATTCAATTTTTTCTGAAAAAATAGTTTTCAATTATTCATGAAAAAACATTAATTTTCAATACCATTGAATTTAAGATTTCCAATATTTACTTTATTCCATGACCTCAGGAAACAGAAAGATTAGCCCCATGATACCAAACAATTAATAGTAAAATTATTTATAATACCAAAAGGGCTGAAACAAATTTGGTACCTAAAGACTGGGAAATGACTGAATTAATAGTGGTATAGGATGGCATATAAGTGCTTAATAGATGTTTGATGGTCCCATGGGATGATTTAAATGAAGTGTGCTAAAGTGAAGAAAGCATAAATGAAAGAATATTATTAATGATGATTTCAGTATTATAAATGAAGATAACATTTAAAGGTAGCATACCTCAAGTCAACTACAATGGATGATATTCATTCCAAACCATTACATTTAAACACACATCATTCTTTAAGCAAATGATAAACTACAAAATGGGTGAGTTACAAGTACTGTCCATTTTGATAATGTTTTCTAAACTATTTTGTTTTAATTATAGGAAGTTACTATGGAAGATTTTTTTTATTAATAAGTCACTAATGTCTCCTAATGAAATACCTTAAAAAATTGTTGATGATTAGTTCAAGACATATTTGTGAAAAGTAGGAAATAAGTCGACTTGAATTCCTAAAACTCAAAATAGCATCAACAAAAAAGTTAAGTTAATAATGTTGCAGGCAATAGAGAAAACACCGATCATTATAAGTGAGTGATGAAGGCATAATAAATAGTTTTTCCAGCTAGCAGAGCTGCTGCATCATATTATAAAACATATCCAGGGAAAATACCTAGGTTTTTCCCTTCTGAAGAGCATAGCTAGTATGAAGTAAACTCGTATCTAGAAGATTTTTTATTGAAAAGAAGTAAAAATTTGTGTTTATGAAGTATGTCCAGCTTTCTCATAAACTGACCGCCTAAAGAGAAGATAATCTATATAATTTATACCTAATAAAATACTAGTTTTCATTCTTCTGAATATTGATCAAGAAATCCAATGAAAAAAATAAGTGATGCTTTTGCCCCAGAAATACACAAAAAGTTATCCAGAATTCTGTCCATGTAAAAAAGATGACCTTCAAGAAAACTATGACCAGACATAATATATGTAGCTTTTAAAGCTCTGTAAACAGCAAAGATGGAGAGCTCTAAAGAAAGGCCCCACAATGTTCATAAAACTCCAAGGTAGTGTCCTGGAAGTTCATGGCACAAAAGTACACAGACCAGGTCAAATATCCATTTGAACAAAGCTTTAGCCTATTTTTTTTTTTACAAAACCATAGTTGAAGTTGCTATTTGCTATGCTACCCATCATCCCTTCTACAGACCTGCACAATAAATTTCTTCCTGATGTCAATGTCAAAAATAAGTATATCTCTTCAGAGTAATTTATATGCTTTCAGTCATGAGACAAAAACCATAAAAGGAAGTATTAGATTTAAAGTGAAAATGCTAAAAGGTTCAAAGCCTATAAAGTTCCTTAGGAAAAAGCATGATGCAAGCCCAAGGAATTATGACTATATTATTTTCAACAGTAACCTTTTGAAAGAAAATCTGCAGGATACTGAGGAGCTCTGTCTTGAAAATTTTACAGGATTGAAACAAGAATTGCACAGGATGAGAGATGAGAATACATAGAGAGGTTGTGATCTGAACCATCAGAGTGAATATCTATATCAATAAAAATAACAGATTTCAACTTTAAAATTTTAAGAGTGCTTTAGGATTTTCAGCGTGATTTTAAATCACTTTCTTGATCATTCAACTAAAAGTGATCCTGCCCCATTTTAACTCTGTCAAACCATCATTTGATTTCACCTATGCACTTAATCTTCATAAATTGTACTATGATTATTCATGCATAAATTTCATAACATACACATATATGCATATACATATTTCAAGCTGTAAAATTCTTAAGAGTAGAGATTGTATTTTTTGAAATTTATATACTTCTGGCCTTCCATTAAAATTCTACTTTCTTGTGATTTGGAGACAATCCTAGATTTTCTAAGGTTTTGCCAACAGAGCACAAGCTGTAACAATTCTTGCCAAATTAGAAGGACTTTCATCATAGACCTTGCAACAGACTGTCCATCTGTTACCCAAGTACCAGATTAAGTTCATGGAGCTTCATCCTTGGAATGATGTCCATGAGATGATGAACAAGGTTCACTAAAGCAACTTGTCAAATTCTTTATTAAGCCAAGGAAACTTTAAGATCTATATCTGCACAATTGAAGAGAACATGAGTGGTCACAAATATTTTGAATGTACTTAAAGTACTGAAATAGAATTTTCTCTCTCTCTCTCTCTCTATATATATATATATATATATACATATACATATATATATATAGTGTGTGTGTATGCATATATATACATAGACACATATATATCAAATATAAATAAATGTGTGTATATATTGTTCTCCTTTTTTCTTTCTTACCAAAAATCTTCAAAAACTGCTAAGGTGATCAATTACAGTAATTAACCCAAATGTCAAGTAATGTCTTATTTCTCTATTTTTAAAATTTCTTTCTATTTCATATTTATTGTATTTCTTCACCTTTATACTATACTTCTTTTTAGAAACCACCTCAAATACATCCAAACTATTGAGGCAGTGTGGTTCAGTGGAACAAACAAATAATTTGACATCTCAAGTCTTAAGTTTGAATTATCCCTATGCCACTTGCTTAAACTAAGAAAGTCAGCTTTCTCCTTTATGAAGAATGTCAGGAATAAGCTTTAATTAAGATGAAGGGATGATTAGCAAAAATGCTTTTGAATGGCATGGAAGAAGTAATCCAAGATGTGGTTTAGATGTTCTATTTTGTAGCATAGTGGATAGAGCAATAGACATGAAGATAGAAAATCTAAGTTCAAGTATTCCTTCAGACACTAGCTGTATGTTACTGGGCAGGCAAGTCACTTAAATTTTCTCAGCCTCAGTTTCCTCATTTGCACAAAGATAATAATATCGTGTATATTATTGTATACTTGTATAATAATATGTAGGCACAGGGTTATTGTGAGGATCAAATGAGATAATGTATAAAGCATATTGCAAATTTTAAAGCATTATGTAAATGCTAGCTATATTCATTTTAATATTAATAGGTTGAAAAAACATAACTAATTGTTATTCATATACTTAAGGTTGCAATAGCAGGAAGAATTTGCTCATCAAAAACTCCCTGATCTGATGAAATCACAAGTCTAGATTAAAAACCAGAGGGGAAAAATGTTAAACAAACATGAGAGCCTTAAAAGATAGCATTGCCAAAGTACATTAGAAGGAAGTTATAGCAAAGGAGAGTCTGTATAGTGAGACCCTCAGGAGAAATCAAATGGCAAAACTGAAATTTGTATGTCTCACATTTTTATGCATCTTCTGGGAATTGACCTTGTTGCCCTCAATCGTCTCTGCCCTATCTTTCAATTTGAGTTAAAGAGTATCAGTATGAATTTGCCATCAGGAGCTGTTGCCCAAAGCCCTGGTGTAATTAGTTGATGTATTAATTTGCCAACTAGATGTGCACTGAACATTATGATGGTAGATTATCTTGCCAAACCCTCACAGTGAAAGCCCTACAGGGATGGAAGGAAATAGAACATTTTCAATCTCAAACTACTTGCTGAAAATTTAGCATGGTCAACAATAGATCCCATTCTGAAGTGAATCAAGCCTCCTTACTCAGCAGGAGAATAACTGGCATTCACTTATATTATCTAAAGTATGGAAGACTGGTATTACTATTATGATTACAAAAACCAATACAATTTCATTAATATAACTGTCTTACCACAATTCAACTCAAACATTGAATAAGGTACCAACTGATACATTATTAAAATTCCATTTAGCTAAATGCTAAGTCTACAAAGGGAGGGTCTGTGAACTGCAGCATTTGATTAATGTCTTTTGTTAACATTTTTGTCTTCATATAATGCAAGTGTTATTTTATGCAGATCAGAAAAAATAAATACATCCATTAATATTAATAACCTTATATAATATAGTTAGATGAATTCAAGTCATCAATAACTTATGTAAATAATAACCTGAATTTTCCCACCACAGGCATGAGTTTGGAAATATCTTTAGGAGTCAACTCCAAGGGAAATTCTTTTGTGTGTACTTCAACTAGCTATATTCCTTCCTCTTTTAATTTTATTCCTATCATTTCCATTTTGAGGTGGAATGAAGATATTGTCATGACAATGATTCCAGCAGCTTTTAGAAGCAGCTCAAAAGGAATTGTATAATTACATCATAAACACACAGGTGTAATACCACATAAACCTTAATTGAAGTCATTGCCAAAGAGCGATGCTCTCCTGTTTTAAGTAACATACTCAGTGTTTCAACTCAGCACATCAGATGGAGGCAGGGGGAAAGCTTCAGTACCAAACTGACAAGATATAAAAACATCCCTCCCCCTCATACAAAACTGCAAGGGAATTAAAAGATACATTAAAAAAGACCTGGAGTGCAAGGTAAATTAACAGAGCAGTTGTTTTTAAAATATCTAAGAGAAGACTACTACAATTTGTACCAAAATAATTTTTAAAAAAATTAAAATGAATGACTAAATCACAACTTACTAAGGGTCTCATTTATTTTTCCTTTTGATCTGTTTATTTTGGATATTTAAAAAACTAATCTATTTCTTTTTTTAGTAACACTTTTTTTCAATATTCCAAGCATCTATGGTTCCATTAGAGTTGAAAGCACTGTAGAAAAAATATGCTTTCCACCAATGGAAATTTCAACACTTGGATACTTCGTAGAGTATCTTCATGAATTGATGTGAATAAAAAAAATCATCATCAAACTTCTGGAATAAGCTTCTCTGAATTAGCACTAGGCTTGCTCTCATATGGTAGCATATCATGAAACAGTTCATTAAGAGCAGAACTTGTGTTCTCTTGAAATTCTTTAATAACTCAGGGTCACCTCCACCTCATGATGAGTCATTACAGTGGGAATTCAGTACGATGTTTGTTTAAATCCTATATGACATTGTTTGGGTACTCTCAGATCACATTAATTAGGACTAAAAGACACAGCAGAGAGTCCCAGCAGATAGAAGGCAGTGTGAAACAATTGAAAATATGCTAGATTTATAGTAAGGGGACTTGATTTTAAATCTTAGCTGTATGATCAATGACTTTGGGATAAGGTTAATAAACTTTCTGGACCTCACTTCCTTATTTATAAAGTAATGGAGTTAGCTTAGATGGCCCCTAAATCGGTAAGGCAGAATGAATATAGAATACCCTTGTATTAGAAACATAATATGGAGTGCCCTGGGATCTAGAAATCTCTCTGTAAAGTTTACAGCAATTATAATGACAGTTCAAATTTATATAAATTTAAAGTGATTTTTTAGAATATCCTGTAAAGCAGTGGTGGCAAATTTAGTAGAAAGAGGGGCCACAAAAAAGGTTACAAAACCATCTATTAATATTATCTCTATTCTATTCTATTTTTAACTTATTTTGTTAATTTCCAATTAGATTTTAATTTGGATTAGATTGAGAAAACTGCAATAGAAAGTCTAGTATTGTTACAACACCATTACCTAACCCTTTTAGTTAGTAACTTATATGATACAAGTAATTCATACATATATATGCTTGACTCTTCACATTAGGAGCACCCAAAAGTCTAGCAAAAGGGGAAAAAGATGCTAGAACTTCAATGACTATTACAGTGATAGCCAATTCTTAGGAAGTCATAGAACACAGGCTTGGAACTAAAAAGACCCATAGAAGTCATCTATTCCAACCTTTCATTTTACAGATTAGTAAACTGAGGCATAGTGATGTTAATAATTAATTAATTAGGATCACATTAATTAATTGGATGTGAGAATCAAAACCTGAGGTTTCAGGTCCTATAACTCCAAGACCAAAATGTTTCCCACTACACTATATGGTCTTCCAGAAAGAACACTGTATTTTCCCCCTCTTATGTAAGCATCTAAATTGTGCAGGAAGTCAAGAAGAGCTCAAATCCAGTGCTAGATACTTAATAGGTATGTGACTATGGGTAAATCACTTAACCTCAGACTACCTCAGTTTCCTCAATTGCAAAATGAAAATAATAGCACTTATTTGGCAGGTTTGTTGGGAAGATCAAAGATGATAATATTTGTGAAACACACAGAACATTTCCTCACACAGTAACTGTTTCATTGGTATTTATTTTCTTCCATAATTGCCTCTTCCTTTCTGTTCTCCCTTATATGAATATCACTACTTATTCTTCAATAACCCAATTAAGAGAAATCTTTACCTTGCACCTCTTCTATATTTTTCTTATCTCCTTGAGCTCATATTCTTTAACTGTGGGTCACAATCCCATATGGGATCTCATAACTGAATGTAGGGGTCATGAAGTTATGATTTATTATGAGTAAAAGTTTGATTCGTTATACCCATTTTATTTACCTACATACCTGGTGTCACATAAAAATTTCTCAGGTGAAAAGAGGTCCTGGGGGGAAAAGTCTAAGAAACCTTGTTGTAGAGGAACCCTAAATAAGAGAAGATCCTACTGTAACATATTTCCCATCAATGTTATTGCTACCTCTGGCAAGCACCTTACTCAAAAAAAATGGGAATGTAAGCAAAATAAATTGGTAAACTCTCCTATCTACTACTCCAGATGACACAGAGAACCCCTTCAATTGAAACACTAGGTTTCTAACAGGTTGTAGTACAGAAAAGGTAATTGTGATGACCTCTTCCTCCTATCCCCATATGAATTTAAGAATAAAAGGAAGGTTTGGATGAATGGATGAAAGAAGGAAAGGTAAAAGGGAAAATATGGACATATTATCTAAGCATTGAGTTCTGGAGGCATAGACAAGATTAAAAGTAAGGAAACCCAAAGCAATTTCATAGAACTCCAAACATTACTAATATACATAGCTTTTAGGATTGTTTTGATATTTTAATAGAGTTTTCATTTTGAATTTGCAAAATCTGTGAATTTTTGTTTTACTTTTCATGACCCAAACCTCACCTGAGCAATTCCTTCCATATCCAAAAGGGTTCTCCTGGTGTTTCTCTTAGATTGAACCATAATATTTCCAATTCAGACACATTAAGTAGTAATTCAAAAGAAGAACTCATAAAAACTCTGACTGGAAAAATAAAATTCTATAGTTTTTTTCATCCCATAACCTTTGTTACTAAAACTTGGATACTAAATTTGAATGTTAAGATGTCTAATAGTCTTTAATGAATATTTCAGTACTTGATACTGGGCGAGCCTAGCTTGGAATTAAAGTAATCAACACTTGAAGGTACTGTTTTGCCAAAAAAGAGAAGTTTTTTAAAAATTCAATGAAAAAAATACTATTGTTAAAAAATATTATTGTTATAATTGTTGCTCCCATAATGAGCATTATTGGATTTTCTACTAATAGTAAGAGAAAATATCTAACAAATGGCAAACATATGGTGTACACATGGAATTGCCTCACAGAGTTTGAACTTGGAATGAATCTTGAAATGAGTAATTGGCATATACATATAAAAACTACTAAATGTGCCCTGCGTGTATATTATAATAAAAACAAAGGTTATACCTGCAGATCACAATACTACACCAATTTTTCTCAGTAGGAATCTCTTAGAACAATAATAAGGCAATTTGACTTTGAATATGATAACAAAATAATGCACTTTTTTATACAGCTAAGTTGAACAAATATCTTTATAACTAAGTTTCCCTTATTGTATTTTATTGTCTTTACTTTGTCAATAAAGTTAATTCTTACTTCTCACCTAAACTCTTCTCAGAAAATTGTTATTGACTCTCTTTCCTAAGAAAATCTATTGTGTACTGGTACCATTGTGGCAAAATGTTTAGCCCTAGAGCCCTTGAGATGTAACTCATGAATGAGCTCTCTTTGAGGAACATGTTCTAGAATTTTACTTCTAAGGAGAGTCAAGAAATTACTATTTATTAAATGAAAAAATATTTTCAAAGTATAAAATATATACCAAGGCAGCTTTTATTTTATGTTTTCTTTTGATTTTTTATCACAATATTTATCACTCTAATTTTACATTGTTTTCATTTCCAAATATATCCATTTCCCCTCTCTTACTCAGAGAGTCATCTCTTATCACTTAGACCACTAAGGAGGAAAGCAGAGTAAGCAACTTGTTCAATCACTGCCATCTGCCTGCTACCCCTACCTCACTACTGATCCATTGTCTACAGGAGTTTCCAGGTGTAAATGCTTCCTCTCTGCTCTGGGACGCTAGCCCTAAGCCCTTACTTAGGAAAAATTGTGCTACAAAAAAACTTCATTATTAGATCTATCTTTTCTCTAGAAATATTATCTGCTTAATTAATTCCTTCCAAATTAATTTCTAAAAAAAATATACTCACACTAGCAAAGATCTGAGGATAACATTATTTATAATGACCAAGTAAACTTAAGAAGTGTGAAAAATAAACATTCTAAACTATGGCCAGAAGGAAAGGCTTTAGCTTCTTAAAGGGGAGAAAAAAAGACACAGAATTAATGACTTTAGATTCTGTAATGTTGATATAGAGGATGCTTTCAGCAACACAGTATTTATTATAGATATCACCTTACCTTTTTTTTTCAGCCCAAACTGCCTATTGCAAAGTTCTGGCCCCTCTCTTTAGGGCATCTATCTTTGGTCATGTTTTCACTCTTCCAGATTCACTCAGCTCAGAAACAGCCCTTCTCATACCCACCTTTCTTTTATTAATCTCATTACGACCTGGGTTTCCCATTGCATTTAACTTTTGCTTGAACTGACTTTTAAAAGTCAACAGAACGTGGTCTAACAGTATTTGTCTTATTCTGTTGTTTCCTTTTTAACCCACTTGGAGGACTTTTTAGCATTTCATAAAGAGATCACTGGTCAATGGCATTTTTAATGTTAGCATCTCTTGTCAGCTCCTTTTCAGAGATTAATTCATGAACTTTATTAATTGTTTTGTTAAAGTACTTTGAGGATTTGTATAAGAATTTAAGACACAAGACCTGAAATTCTGAATGGCCAGGTATTCTGATATGATTAATTTAGTCTATAGATTTTTTTTCATGTTTAGAAAATATTGTCACAAATTTAAGGTACAATTTATCCAAAGATGTAATATCAGGAGAGGAAAAAGAAAGTGAGTGAGAAGGAAGAGAGAGAAAGGGAAAAGAAAAGGAGACAGAAAAACAGAATGAGAATAATAATATCTTTATTATTGAACATGTATTAGAGAGAAAAGCTTGTGGAGTTCCCATATGGGATGTAGGTATTTTAACATTGGATATTCAATTGGATATTTCTGTTCCAGGAATGCTCCAACAGATCGTAGCAACTATCAAATGAGTTCCTCTCTAGAAATTAACTATCCATTAAAATATATTTAAGGACATCAAAGAAGGTTAGCTAGTCTAGATCATTCATCTAATTAGGTGTACCTTTTCACTTGTGGCATAAAATGGTGCATTCCACGTAAATTATGAATTCTCCCTTCTGATGACTATTCTTTTTGGATCACAAAAGCTATGTCTTTACAAGATATAAATATCCCTGACCAGGGATATTTAATCTTGGAAAATAGCTGATCAAAGATATTTTCAAACTTTGCTGTTGTCAAAATTTGTTGCTTAAAAGGCAACATTGCACAATACTTAAAGGGCTGATCTTGAAGTCAGGAAGGCCTGGATTCAGGTGTGTTGTGTAGAGGGAGTTTTTACATGTTAAAGCAGGTGAAATCACTAATTCAATCCCAAAACAAAGTTGTTCACATACCTATCCAACTAAAGAGTCCAATTAATACTTAGGCTGTCCCATGAGCAAAAGAGATTAGAACTCCCATATTTCAGTGTATTTGTATTGGTACCTTGGACCCACCCAATTTTCTATAACATCTAGATCTGACTACTATATGTAGATGCCATAAAATACATAAATGACAAACTATTTTAAAAACTAAAAACAAAACCACAGAAACATAGGTTTAATATTGGAAGGGACTTTAAAGGTCATCAAGTCTAACCTCCTAATTTTATGTAGGAATAAACAGAGACTCAGAGGAGTGAAGTAACTTGTCTAAGATTACAGAGTTTATAGAAAATCCTGAGACTTCAAACCATGAGCTCTTTTCTTTATATTACAAGAATTTTCCTTAAGGAAAAAAGCAATAAATATGAAAGCATATGTGTTATTTTTTGATCAGTTATTTGTGATTAAAGTCCTTAACAATCTCTCCCTATGAACTAGAATCTAATACTATTTCATTAAGAAATAGGAATAAGGAAAAAAATGTATAAATATGTCCATCAGTGTAAAATTTTGTACCAAGGCTGTAAATCAGTGAATATTAATATATAATCAATTTAGCTGAAGAAACTGGAAAGATCACATTTTGAGGTAAATTAAGTATAAAATGATAGAATATATAGGATCACAAAATTAGAATTCAAAAAGATGAGGAATGAGAAAGCCAAGAAAGACCACCCAATGCCAGCTAGCAGAAGAATCACTTTTTGAGCTGAAATCATCTCATTGCCAGCTTAGGCATATTTCTATTTACCACAACTGCCTCAATATTGTAAAATGGCAATATATTTAGATCCTTTTGACATCTTCTCTGGCTATGATTTTGATAAAAACTATGTTTGATACATTCTTCTCTGAAGATCACCACCACCAAGATGTCTAGCCAAAACTATTCTTTCCAAGATAGACTAGCACAAGGATCAGAAATCACAAAAATTCCATAATAACAGCACTGTAAGGGGTTTGGAGATATTAATGGGTTATTTCTTGCTTTCAGACAAATGAATGTTTGAACCTAAGACAAATCTATTCTTTTGAAAAAATCTAGCAATAGAAACTATAAAGTCTCTCCCAAATATGATTTCAACCTTTCCACAATCTTTTCTACAAGTACTACAACCTAACCAAACTGGGTTTATTGTTTGACTATTCCCTCTGCTTTCCCACTCCTATGCTTTTGCTAATGTTGCATATGGAAGAGTCCCCTACCAAACATCCCTCTGAAAATATGACCCGTCCTTCAAAGTAATTTTCATATGCCTTCTCTTTCATGAATTTTTTTCTGTTCTTTCAAAACATAAACATTCAACTACAAAAGATGTAAAGGAAAGCCAAGCTCTCTGCATGTTAAGTATACCAAGTGAAAAGGATTTTTGGAAGGATATCAACATGAATTGTAAGAGATGAAAAAGCATGGGTAATTCATGTTTACCCTTATAGGGACTGGCAACTAACCATAAACTAATCCTTCATTAAGTTTTCCTATGGTATTCTTTATGTACCTTTCTTCTGTAGATTTACCATACCCTATTTATGTACTTGGATAATTTATTTACTGCGTCACCATCCAAACTGTAAACTCCTCAAAGGCAAAGAACAGGAGCTAATTTACCATTTTTAAGATTCCACAGCACCTAGCACTTTGTATAACATAAAGAAGGCACTCAAAAAACTCTGCTGCATTTTTTCTTATTCAGTCCTTTTTGACGAGTAGGAATAAGTGAACATCTTCCATATAAAAACTGCTATTTTAATGCAAGACAGAAACTGTCATGCTGTAGCCTTTTCTTCTTTCTCCCAATCTATATGTGTGCCTAGCCAGCCTTATAGAACAACTTTCAATGGAAGAGTTCTTGTCTGACTGAAAATTACTGTTCCCTAGTTTCTCTCTTTTTTTTAAAAAAAAAGTATTATAGCAAACTTTATGCAGGTGAATCTCAGAGAACCAACTATTAAAAACTCTCAATAGGAAAACCTTAAAAGTAAAAGTTTTTTTTCTAGACATGTAGATAGAACCTTAACATATGAAACTGTAATACATGAAAACTTCATAGGGCAAATGACCAAAAGATCTAGCAAGATATCTTCCCTATTTGTGCTTCAGTTTCTTCATCTGAAAATCGAGGATAATAATAATCACATTTATATTTGGCCTATTATTTTATTATTTTTATCATAATAATAATATTACTATTATCTATTATTTCTAGGAGAAAACATTATTAAAAAGCATTAGTATTTCAACTATTATTATCATTTGTCATATCAAATGTTTTGTTGGGGGTTTTTTAACTAAATTTTATTGTATGTAGAATATTAACTTCCTAGACTTAGGTCTTTACACAGGTAAAATGAAGGAATCATCACTTATGTTCCATTCAGCTCCAATTTTTTTTTTTCTTAAAATTGAACAATAGAATCATAACCTTTTAGGATTGAAAGCAACTCGAGATGGTATATTGTACAACTGCCATCTTGATAAGACTTCCCTCCACAATACCTTCAAAACAGGCCTCTGCATGAATATTTAGTGAAGAACCTATTCCATTTGGGCAACTGCCAATTTTTAGGAAGCCTTTCTTTAATTCAGGATGAAATCTGCCTATCTTTACCTTCCATTCATTTCAATGTAGTTCTTCAGGAAAACAGGGAAAATCTAATAGCTCTTCAATTACTTAGAGACAGCTATCATAACCTCTAAGTCTTCTTCTTCATGCTAAACATCCTCAGTTCCTTCAGGTGATTCTTAAAGGGTATAATCCAAAAGATTTTCATAATCTTATTCATTCTGTGTCTGTATGCCCTCTATTATATCAATAACCTTCCTAAAATGTGTCCTTCAGAACAGAACATAGAAGAAAGTGCACAGAAGGATTGCTATCTCCGTAGTCTTACTTATTACACTTATATTAATGCAGCCTAAGAATGGTTTGGTGAATAAAGAACTGGACTGAGAGGATGGTCTAATATATTAATCAATGTGGAACCCGAAAAAAGTCACCTAAGCTTTCATTATCCCAGTTAACACTTTTAAGGCTAAGTTGTCATACAGTTTTTAATTAGTTTTGGATAGTATTTCCTAAAATACATGAATAAAATAAAAACTATTAGTTTTCCTGGCTGCTATCATCACATTCTTCTTTATGTTGAGATTTTTGTCTAGTAAAAATCTCAGATCTTTTTCAGATGACTTTAGGATCATAAAGTCTTCTCATCTTGAATCTGAGATGTTTTAAAGCTAATTATAAGCCATCATTTTTATCCCTATTGAATTCCATCTTCATAAACTGAGCCCAGTATTCTAGTTTGAGCTTCAGATTATGTGATTCTAAAATAAACCAGAATTATATATGGACACAATTGCTAATATATCATGTTCACCAAAACATAACTTTTCTTCAGAGGGTTTATTGTTATTTTGATTGACTATGGTGGATTTCAAAAGAACGTTATTTATTTCTGCTTAGTATATTATTGATCCAGGCCAAAAATGAATAGTGGAAATTTCTATATTAATATTTACTCCCTGGTTTCAATATAACATTAGGATAATTGGTGAATTTCTTCTGGGCAACAGTGACTAAGGTTCTAATATGGTCAAGTAGCACAGTTTCTAAGTGGCTGAGAAGCTGAAAAAATTAATAGTATAGAAGAGGCTGAGTTAGAATTGAGTATGCATGCAAAAAGTACAGATCATCTCCTAATCTCTTCCCTAGGAGTGATGGTAGGGACATTGAAAATGGCAGAAACACAGCAGAATGATCAGCTTGACCTAACCTAGCACTGGATTGACCTGTCAGCTAAAATCACACATCCTGGAAGGGGCCTAATCAGATAAGCAAGGGAATGATTAATTTATCATGATACTGTGCCCCAAAATAAACTTGGTATGATCTCTGCAAAGAAAAAAAAGCACTCCCAAGATTAATAATCATGAACTACCTCTGGGCCCTGTGTGATTTCCACACCTGCTCCTGATTGCCTTGGAACTTTTAACTTCAGTTCACTTTGTCCAAGGAGTTTACAGGCAGTAGGAAGAATGTCTCTGTTTGGGGAAGCTGTTTTAATAATTTCTATTTTTGATATACCTTTGTAAAGTTCATTGGCTTCAAATTCCATTGATATTGTGAAGAGCACAGCAGATGTTGGTTCCTAAAGCATAATAGGAGCCATAATCCTTCAGTGTTTCCCTAGAATCCTTAGAGGGGAGATATAGTCAACCATCTTTTAGGAAATGACCTGCTACTCTAAGTGGGGGTTGAGAAAGTGAGCCTTCTGGAATCATTATATATCATTTGTATAAAAGATTTTTCATAAATAAAGATAACTAGAAATCATATCATTTTAGGAGAATTAATTTCTTTTAACTCCCTTCAAAAGGTCATATTGTATTGTGATTCTATAATTCCAACAAATATGATTCCAAACTACATGGCAAGTCTTATCATGTAGGTTTTCTTTGTGCAAAACTCTTTAAAAAAAAGAAAAATACAACTTTTGGCCTGCATTGACAATTTTGTCTCTGAAGAAAATATAATGATAAATATCAGCCTCAGAAGAGCATTAAGTGCCACCTAGTGATAAAAAAAAATTCAAAAGCAGAAAGAACTAGAATTTCATCAGTTTACTGACTAAATTATCATAGAATTTTTTTAAGTCTATCAATTGGCCTGATTTACAAATATAAGGGTAGAGAAAATATTCAATTTGAGTGTTCTTAAACTGTGTAATAGATGTCATTCTGCCTCTTTGTTAAAATCTCTTTGTTAATGTAATCATCTTCCTGTCTCTCATGCAAGCTTTTACTTTAAAAAATATATATATAAGATGAACTAGATTCACATTTGTTGAAATTGCCTTAATTGACATGACTTAGCTGCCTGGACATGTTGATTTTGAAGTTTTCAAGCCTTTTTGTATATTCACCTTAAAGAACATCAGCAAGTGCTATGATTTGAAATCTATGGCAGGGTAGGAAGAAAGGGAATATAATGTAAAATGTAAATATGTAATTCTGAATTAACATGATCACAAAGTGAGCATTATGAGATCTCATCCATAATTTAACCACTGCCTAGCTGAGGTGCCCTGGGTGATACAGACATACATAATATTAATTATACTAGTATAATAAAATATTGATAAAATAAAAAATATAACATACAAGTATGTTATATATTATATGTAAACATATGGAAAGTAATATGATAGAAACCTGCTATTACATATATATAGTCATAAATATGCATACAGAAATATTATAGATAGATCTATTCAGTATCTATTTTGCATATATAGATAGATATCAATTTGTACTTTTTTTTCATTTTTTTGTCTCTCTTTAAGAAGAGGATCAGTCTCTTTGTCTACTTTGTAAACTCAGTGCTTAACAGAATGCTTAGTTAAATAACTGTTTAATAAATGCTTCTGACTTATTGGTTGTTGTTTACCAAATGAAAAAATTAACCCATGTTGTCCTTAAAATTCTATTTTAATACTTGTGACATGGTCAACTTTATAGTCAACAAATATTTATTAAGCTTTTACTATATGCCAAACAGTATATTAAGTTCTAGGGATATAAATACAAAAAAAAAAAAAGAAAAGAAAAAAGCCTCTGACCTCAAGGAGTTTAAGGAGTCAAGGCAAGTCAACAAATATTGATTAAGTATCTATGAAATTGTTCCAATTTCTGCGAGACAGCATAGTATGCTGGAAAGAGGATTGACTTTAGAGTCAAAAGCAAGGGCACCATAAAAGGTAGCACCATAGAGCATGACACTTGGAGTCAAGAAGATCAGAATTTGAATCCATACTGAACCACTTAATAATTGTATGACTCTAGGTATCATTTAATTTCCATTTGCCTCAGTTTCTCAGTCTGTAAAATTGGGTAATAATAATGCTTGCCTTCCAGAGTTGTATTAAATGAGATATTTGTAACATGATTTGCAAATTTGAAAGCATTCTGTAAATGAGAATTATTTATTATTGTTGTTATTATTATTATTTAATCTCATGATACTAACTGGGAAAATTTGGACAGTTCACTTAACTACTTAGGACCTCACTTTACTTTTATATGAGGGAGTTGGATTAAGATGTCTGTTCCAACTCTAAAGTGTGAGCTTATGATTTTGTCAATAACAACAACTATTGAAGACCATCTTTCAAACTTTGGGTTATATTGATGGTATGTTAATATTACATACATTTGTGGATTATTCTTGCTTTGTGAAAAATCTCTTCTAAAAAATTAAACAGTTAAGCAAAACTAATAAAATAGCAGCCTCAGCTTAACTAAAGTTCATGTAACATCTCACATCTTCAGCATCCCCAACAAATATCAATTTTTAAAAATTTGCAGAAAATTTTATTTTCTTTCTCATTCTTTTTTCCTGTTTGATTTGATTTTTCTTGTGCAGCAAGATAATTGTATAAATATTTATGCATATATTGGATTTAACATGTATTTTCTTTCATTTATTGGATTATTTGCCATCTAGGGGAAGGGATGAGGAAATGGGGGAAATTGAAATACAAAGTGTTGCAAGGGTTAATCTTGAAAAATTATCCACATCTATGTTTTTAAAACAAAAAGCTTTAATAAAATAATAAAAATAAAATTAGCAGAAATATATTTATATTCCCCCCAATCACCACTACATCAAAAAGAGAAAAAAATAAATTAAATTATTGTAACAAACATTCATTCAAACAAACAAATTTTCCAATGGCTGTGCCCAAAACAAGATAGATAGATAGACACATATTTTCATTAAATGGAGTTAGGTTTGAATTGGTAAAAGGAATACATTTACTAGTGAAATCACAGTCTTGGAGTACCTCTCAGTGCATACAAATCTTAATTCCATTTCTCTTCTACCAAGTAAAATGAATATTAACCATGAAATTATTTGAAGCTGTATGCCACTTTTTGTGCTACTTTGAGAGTTCCACTAAATCAATACCTGTCTTATTTCTTCTTAATTTCTCCCTCTATTCCAAGTGCCTTGTACAAATAGAGAAAATGGTTGTTAAAGTTTACAATTTTGATATCTAAACAATATGTTGAAAAATAAGAAAGTCAAGTCAGTTGGCCTATATATTTAACCACCTAAGTAAAAAAAAAAATTGTGTATGTGTTTGTGTATGTGTGTGTATATGCATACCTGCATTATGTAAATACTTAGAAAATGTAAAATGAATAACGAGAGACTGGTTGTTGGCTAATAATTTTGAGGAATTCCCAAAGACATGCTTTAGATTTTGTCACTTTTGAGGTAACAATGTTGTGCACAAGATGTGGAATCGGGAGATTGAGGTTTGAGCAGCACTTTGGACATGTGTCAGGGTGATCACAGAAAAGTCATTTGCTTCTCAGAACCACAGCTTAAATGGGAATAACATTTGCATGTTATCCTCCCAGCAAAGGTTGAAAACACTTTGCAAATTTAAAAGAATTAATAGAAATATAAGGAATTCTTGTTACTTTTAAAAACACATCTTGTGAACATTCAGTTTGAGAATAATAGTTAACAAAAGTCCTTGGGCAATGTCCAGTAATGTTAACAAAAAACAAATACTGTTTCAATAGCTTTCACTGTTATTGGTTTTTAGGAAGTTTATTTAATGACATATTACATGTGGAAGGGAAATGAATGATTCCAAAGAATTGAAGAAAGCTTAGATTATTTTTTACATTTGAAAAAGATAAGAATTAATATTTTAAACTCTAATAATTATTTTGAAGTATTAGAGAGAATTTGTGTAATATTTCAGCACATAGAAATGAATCTATCAACTGGGATGACATCTTTTTCAAGAGAACCTTGAAGTAGAATAAAGAACATATATAGAATAGAAAGACCACTCTTCTGAAACTGTAGCAATGACTTTCTATTCAATATCACATGTTGAAAAGAACATACCTGAAGAGGAGAATGTCTGTGTGGAGCTGAGCATTTGGAGACGCAATGACTATGAGTAGAGTCTTAGAAACTACCATCTATGGGAACTGACAAGGAAGAAAATAGAGAGTATGTGGTACTCCAGCTTTACCAGTTCCAGAAACAACTTACAAGTGAATATGATTATTAATTTGATTCTTTACTATTTGATTCTTCTGACTAGGGACATGAGAAACACTTCCAATATTGCACATAAGTCAGCATATGTCTGAAAAACTATACTCAAGGTAAGGAATCCCTATCTATGACATGCAACTGTGTCTATTACTATTAAATCTGTTTTTACTAGCCACCATTGATTTATATTTGCAACCTTCTCATCAATATATGGAGTATCTTTTTTTTCCCTTAGTCAATCTAATACTGCCCAATCATCCGTAATTAGCTATTGTCTGTAGTGTTGCTTTGCACTATGTATCATATGTATATTCCACATTACTATACATTAAATAGATGTCTGTAGATACTGTTCTTGTAAGGAAGTTTGATATTTCCTTCAGTAACACCAAAAAAGTATTTTGTTTCCTTGCAAAAATGTCTAAAATAACGATTCCCCAAAATAAAGAAAGAACAGGGGACTTTGAGTGTGGGACATTTTTATTATTATTAATATTATGTGAATCTAGTTTTATCTGTCTAGAAATTGTCTAACCCAAAGCTTACTATAGAGATGAGACTGACTTCAAAGATACTTCAGGGAATCTAGAAATCACTACAAAAAAATTGCTTAGATCCTACTTAGGTCTTGTTTTCAGTCAATTCAAAACCTATGTTTTGGGTTCCCAAGTAATTTGTGTTTTAACTCACCCCAATTTTATTGAACATTTATACTTACTTGCTTATATACATTTCAGGAAAGTACCCTTATTTGAACTCTATATAATGTGAGACTTAACAAAGATTCAGAAGAGAACCACACCTTTTTTTCTGGCTCTCTCCTCTGTAGAACCAATAAAAGAAGTCTTTCTAAAACATTTCTGCTTTGAGGGCTTGTTCTTGGTGGATAATATTTAGTAGTCACAAGATTGAATCTCATTTCTTACACTTAATGGTTATAATACTGAGTGAATCACTCTACAGCTTTAACAATGCTTTCCTCAGCTACAAAATAAGCAGTGTATTTACAATATTTTTCTCACAGTTATGAAGAAAAATGATTTAACAATATAAATTTTATCATCTTCATTTAAAGCTCCAATAGTCTTCTTAAAAAAATTCATATTATCCTAAACAGCTCTGTAATATTTGATATTGTTAATTATGTGCTTCTTGACACACTTATCTTCTTTGGCTCCTGCAATACATATAGTCCCAGGTCTCTTCCTACCTCCTCCCTATCATTCATGGAGAGGGAACCATGACATATAAAGATCAATTGAAAAAATTGGTATTTATCCATTTGGAAAAGAGAAGATTCATATGTACAGATGAAGGATACAAAAGCTATTTTCAAATATTTGATAGGATATCAAGCAAAAAGGGACTTCTTTGCTTCAACCCAAGAAATATTCAGAAGGGATGTAATTTTCAAAGATATAAATATTGGTTTGACAAAAAAAATCCTAGTATCAAGCTATGTCAAAGTGGAAGTAGTAGTTTACTGTCTACTGGAAATTTTCTTTTTCATTAATTTTTTTGACATTTTTATTTAAAATTTTGAGTTTCAAGTTCTACCCTTCCTACTTTACCTCTCCCCTTCCTGAAATGATAAGCAATCAGATATAGGTTGTACATGTACAATTATGTAAAATATTCCATTAAAAATTTGAATAAAAGAAAACAAAGAAAGAAAATGAAAAAAAGCATGATTCAGTCTATATTCATTCAATATCAGTTCTTTCTCTGAAGGGAGATAGTATGCTTCATCATTTATCCTTTGAGATTGTCTGGGGCCATTGTATTGCTAATAGATAAGATAATAGATAATAGATAAGTCTTCATCAGACAATATTGCTCTTACAGTGTACAAAATGTTAGTTCTGCTTATTTCATAAGCATCATTTTCTATAAGCTTTTCCAGGTTTTCCTTTTCTGAAATTATCCTGTTTGTCATTTTGTATATCACAATTTTTTTATTAAAGCTTTTTATTTGCAAAACATATGTATGGGTAATTCTTCAACATTGACCCTTACAAAGCTTTCTGTTACAAATTTTCCCCCTTAGTCCCCACCCCTCCCTTAGATGGCAAGAAATCCACTACATGTTAATTATGTTAAAATACTTGACAAATCAAATATATGTATACATATTTCCACCCTTATCATTGTTGTGCAAGAAAAATTGTATCTACAAGAAAAAAAATCAGAGAAAGGAAACACAGTGCAAGCAAACATCAATAGAGAGCATAAAATGTTATGTTGTGGTACACATTTCATATCCCTCTCTCTGGGTGTATATGGCTTTCTTCACTGAACAAGTAGAACTGGTTTGAAACATTTCATTGTTGAAGAGAGCCATGTCCATCAGAATTGATCATCATATAATATTGTTGTCTCCATGTATAATGATCTCCTGGTTCTGCTCATTTCACTCAGAATCAGTCCATGCAAGTCTCTCCAGGCCTCTCTGAAATCATCCTGCTGGTCATTTCTTATAGAGCAATAATATTCCATAACATTCATATACCATAATTTATTCAGCCACTCTCCAATTGATGGGCATCCATTCAGTTTCCAGTTTCTAGCCACTACAAAAAGATCTGCCACAAACATTCTTGCACAAGTGGGGCCCTTTCCTGTATATCACAATTATATTCCATTAAATTCATATACCAGTTTAGCCATTCCTCCAACTGGTGAGCATCCCTTTGATTTACAATTCTTAGCCACCACAAAAAGTATACATGCATGCATACATATATGTATATATATACATATATATATATCTACACACACACACACACATATATATATATATACACACACACACATATATCACAAATACATTATTTTACCCTTTTTGGATAAAGACCTAGACATGGTATTGCTCGATCAAAGGGTATGGGAAGTTCTATAACCCTTTGGGCATAGTTCTAAATTGCTCTCCAAAATGGTTCAGTGCACAACTCTAATAACAATGCATTAATGTCCCCAGTTTTCCCACATCCCTTCTAACATGCAACATTTTCTTCTTTTGTTATATTAGCCAGTTTGATAGGTGTGAAGTAGTATGTCAGAGTTGTTTTAATTTGCATTTCCCTGTTCCATAGTGATTTAGAAATTTAAAACATATGTCTAAGGTTGTCATTAATAACTGGGTAATTTATCAAGCCATTCTCCAATTGATAAATGGTCAAAAGATATGAACAGACAATTTTCAGATGAAGAAATTGAAACTATTTCTAGTTACATGAAAAGGTTTTCCAAATCACTATTGACCAGAGAAATGCAAATTAAGACAACTCTGAGATACCACTACACACCTGTCAGATTGGCTAAAATGACAGGAAATGATAATGATAACTGTTGGAGGGGATGTGGGAAAACTGGGACACTGATACATTGTTGGTGGAACTGTGAACGGATCCAACCATTCTGGAGAGCAGTTTGGAGCTATGCTCAAAAAGTTATCAAACTGTGCATACCCTTTGACCCAGCAGTGTTTCTACTGGGCCTATATCCCAAAGAGATTTTAAAGGAGGGAAAGGGACCCACATGTGCAAAAATGTTTGTGGCAGCCCTTTTGTAGTGGCTATAAACTGGAAATTGAAAGGATGCCCATCAATTGGAGAGTGGCTGAATAAATTATGGTATATGAATGTTATGGAATATTATTGTTCTGTAAGAAACAACCAGCAGGATGATTTTAGAGAGGCCTAGAGAGACTTGCATGAACTGATACTGAGTGAAATGAGAAGAACCAGGACATCATTATACACAGCAACAACAAAACTATATGATGGTCAGTTCTGATGGACATGGTTCTCTTCAACAATGATGTGATTCAAACCAGTTCCTATTGTTCAGCGATGAAGATAGTCATATACATCCAGAGAGAGGCCTGTGGGAACTGAGTGTGGACCACAACACAACATTTTAACGCTTTCTGTGAATATTTCCTTGCATTTTGTTTTCCTTCTTAGGTTGTTTTTTTTCTTCTCTCTTTCTAGATCTGATGTTTCTTGTGCAGTAAGATGATTGTATAGATATGTACACATATATTGGATTTGTCATATAATTTATCATATTTAGCATGTATTAGATTACCTGTCGTCTAGGGGTGGGGGTGGGGGGAAGGAGGGGAAAAGTTTGGAACAAAAAAAAGTTTTTTGCAAAGGTCAGTGTAGAAAAATCACTCATATGTCTTGTAAATAAAAAGCTTTTAATTAAATTAATTAATTAATAAAAAATAACTGGGTAATTTAAAAGAAAGATCACAGTAAAGCTGAGTATGAGGGGATTCTAAAAAGCAAAACCATATAAGAAAAGATTAAAAAAATGGTATTTATGCTGTGAATGAGGTGCCAGAGCAAGAATTAACACAAAGGAATTAGATGAGGGCAGAGAGCTAGAAGTTCTGGAATCCTCCTAACATTCAGAATGATTTAAAGAGAGGAAAATATGTAAATATCTAAAAGGGTGTAAAACTCTTCTAAATTTATTAAAAAAAATAAGAGAGGGAGGGAATAGAATAAAAGGGGTATTGAAGGGTATGCAAATTAATGAAAAAGAGATAAAGTTGTAGACAATAGGTATAGGGTAAAGAAGGAGGGAAAGAGTAGGGGGAGAGGGTAAGATGATAAGGCAGGATAGATTAAGTAATAGCAAGGCAAGGTAGTGGGTAGATGTAAAGTTGAAGAGTCTATGGAAATAAGATTTACACACAATCATAATAATAATGGCCAGGAGTAAAATTTATTGGAAAAAAGCAGGAATAATAATCATTACAAAGTTAAAATTAAAATACATTTTGTCAAAAAGAAGAAAAATAAAAAACTATATGCCATATTAATTAATTTTGCTTTACACTATTTAAAATAACCTGGTAGTATAAGGTTAGAATATTGCTGTAGTATAGGAAATGAAGAGTTGGTAGATTTAGAAAAATATGGAAATACTTAGACTTATGAAGGATGATGTATCCTCCTTCAGAGGAACAGAGAACAAACAAGTGTAGTAGAGCCTTATATGGATTTATATATATAATTATAGATATGTAGGTATATGTGTGGATGTATGTATATATGCATATGTGTGTGTAAATTTATGTTTAAATAAATATAGCTATGCTTAATTGTAGCCTTCTTGGAGAAGTAAGGGGGAGTAAAAGGGAGAAAAAGAATAAATTTAAAAGTACACAGAAACCAATAAAAGAAAACCCACAAGGAAGCAAAGAAGGGGTAATTCTGAACACAATGTGGAATATTTATTATATAGGCTTTCTTGAAATAGAAATTTATTAAATTATATTTTGAATTGTCTCCTATGTTCTACTGTATATATAACAATGTTTTTTCTATTTTTATTAAGTTTTAAAGAAATAAGTTATTTTTTTAAAAATACCTCTACTAGATCTGTATCCCAAAGAGATCATTAAAAAGGGGAAATGACCCACATGTATAAAAATATTTACAGCAGCTCTTTTTGTGATAGCAGAGAATTGGAAATTGATGGATGCCCATCAATTGAAGAGTGACTGAACAAGCTGTTAAATATGAATATAATAGAATACTATTCTATAAGAAATGATGAGCAGACAGATTTCAAAAAACCTGACTTACATGATCTGATGCTGCATGAAAAAAGCAGAATCAGGAGAACATTGTACAAAGTAACGACATTGTGTCATGATCAGGTATGACATTGTTGTTGACCACATAAAAAAAGAATTATGAAATCTGAATGCAGATCAAAACATACTATTTTCACTTTTTCTTCTTTTTCATGTTTTTTTCTTTTTATTCTGTTATCTTTCACAACATGACTAATGTGGATTTTTGTTTGTTTGTTTAACATGATTTTACATGTATAGCCTATATCAGATTGTATTGGAGATGGTGGAAGGGAAGGAAAGAAGGAAGAAAATTTGGAGCTCAGAATCTTACTAAGTTAAATGTTGAAAACAATATATGTATTTAGAAAAAAATTAAATAATACCATGTAAAAAAGGAATTGAAAAAAGACTCAAAGGAAATATTTCAAAAAGCAAAAAATGTTTGTAGCAGCTCTTTTGTGGTAGCAGAGAATTGGAAGAGTAGATGGCCATCAATTGGGGAATGGTTGAACAAGCTATGCTAATTTTATGAAGATTACCAAACTATGTTTAATCTTTATGAAGGTGATGGAATATTATTATTCTATAAAATGATAAACAAGGTGATTTAGAAAGGTCTGGAAAGATTAACATGAACTGATGCTGAATGAAACAAGCAGAACCAGGAATACATTGTACACATTAATAGCAAGAATGTTCAATAAACAGCTATGAAAGGCTTGATTCTTCTCAGTGGTTCAATGATCTGAAGCAATCTGAATAGAATTTGGACAGAAAATACCATCTGCATCCAGAAAAAGAACTAAGGAGACTGAATATAAACCAACACATCTTGTGTTCACTTCTTTTTTCTCTCTCCCATGGTTTTTCCCTTTTGCTCTGATTTTTATCTCCCAACATGATTCATAAAGCAGTGCGTATTAAAAAAAATAAACTTACCACCATTAAAATAACAAATTCTACATCCTCTGAGTGGTCTTTCCTGATTTCCATATAATCACAATTTCTCTTTTTCTGTGTTGAATTCTCAAAGTTTTTTTTATATAATTAATATAAGATGACAATAGAAAAGACATTGGTTATGGAGTACACACTCTTGGAGTTTAATCCCACTTAGTACTACCGGGACAAGTAATTCATAAATTCTCTAACCCTCAGTTTCATCATCTATAAAATGGCAAAAATAATATTCATACTACATACTTCACAGGGCTCTTGGGATATACAAAGAAAAAATATATGTGAAGGGCTTTATGAATCTTACAAAGAGACTTCTTGTAATGGACCTGAAGTGATTCAGACTTGTGTTGATATCCCACTTCTGACACTTATTAGCTGTGTGATTTCTTTGTTAAAAAGGAGATGATGTCTGTAGTGTCTACCTCTCCTGGGTATTGTGAGATAAAACAATGCAGGATCAAAGGATTCAAAACTTTAAAAACTTTAAAATATTGTATTTTTCAGTTATTTATGAATGTAATCTATGATCATGATACCACATTAAAAAATTGTTCATTTCTTTAGCTAAGTCATTCTATGACATCTAAGATCCTTGAATACAGAAATTCAATCTAATTCATCATTGTATACCCCCTACTACTGTCTAATTTGGTGCCTTATACATAGTAGGCACAGGTTAAATGTTTGTTAAATTGAATTACCTTACTAAAGCAAAATCCTTTGAGGGAAACAGTAGACTCCTACCAATCAGGCTAAAGAAGAGAGAGTATAACTGATTATGCTAGCATTAGATAAAGCACTAGCTAAACAGTGAGCTTCTGGAACCTAGAAGAAGCAATCAGAAAGTACTATAAAAGATCAGCCTAGTGGCAATGAGCCATAAGATACCAATGAGGTTAATCTACACCAAGAAGTTATCATATTAAGTAGTTTTTCCTCCTTCTTTCTACTCACTATGAAGCACTAATTTTGAGTGCAACTTGGCCAGGTGCTTCCATCATCCCTACTGTTTTGACATCATGCCAGATGGTTTCCAAAAGTCAAGCCTAGTCAGAGTAAAGCATATTTTAATCTTTAAATCCTTTTCAACACATTGCACCCCTAATCCCTTCCCAACTATAGGCAGCAAATACTTGATTGTTACCCTTGATTGGAGAAAAGGATCATTATGTTAGAGTCAAGTTACACTGTGTCTGACAATGGCTGATCAGACCAATATGAGCTCAGAATGTTCTGCCAGAGGTCAGACATAAATAGTCCCTATGAACATTTAGGGTGGCTTCCCTAACTTTGTGCATCTTGGGCTTCTTCTGAAATAATTCAATTCTACTTTGTTCAGACAGCATAGCACATTCTCTAATGAGGACATGCTATACTCAGTGGTTCTATGCCAGTGTCATCTATGTCATACAACCAATTCTAAAATTTTCTAAGAGAGACCTTGAGAGTGTCCTTTTATTGCTTTTTTCTGGCTAGCTTGTGAGCACTTGTCCTGTGTGAATTCTCCATAAAATACTCTCTTTGGCAAGCAAACATTTAGCATTTGAACAATATGGACAACTCAATGGAATTATATTCTCTGCAGTAAATTGAGAATGCTTGGCAGTTTAGTTCAAGAAAGGGCTTCAATGTCTGGTATATTATACTGCCTGATGATCCAGGTGAATTGAAATTTTTTGGCCTTTTTTGTATATCAAAGATTTACTTAGAACTTGACTTGATTCTCAATTTACAAGAAAACAAAACTTAAGTCTCAAAATGGAGGTCATTCACAAAAATCAAATCAGTTCTGTTATTGCAAATCCTTTGACAGACTTGTCCCCTATGAATGATTACAGGACATATCTATAAGGGTTTTTTATTTGCTCATCATTGACATATAGCAACAAAAGACCACTGAGAAGCATCCCTTCACATAGTTTAGTACAACAGCTCAAAATGGAGCCTAAGAGAAATAATGAAAATCAGGAATAAAAGCAGTTGGAGGGAGAAATGTGGTTAGATGAGGGAACCCTAAATATATGTCATTTGATATTCCAACTCATAGGCTGAGGTGCAATCATTAAAGTGTGCAAATCTACTATTTTCTAATTCAGCAAATGAAATAAATTGAAGGGTTGTCTAATTGGCTCCCCCTTAACCTCTGGGTATATTATAAAGCACTTAATCAGAATAAACAGAAAAAAAGTGGCTCCCAAATCAAGTGAGTTCACCATCTCCTCCAGAGAGCTGGAAACCAGCTCCTACAATCACAGTAGGTTCCAGAATGGTCTCAGTTTCTGTCATGGGAAGTACCATCCATGGGTCAAGCTCACTCTGATGAATATGATGACAAACTCAAAAATTACGGGGTTCAATGGCTTTAAGTGGGTAGAGAGTATGCCCCACTTCTCTAAAGAAATTAATGACATTAATCCTTTTCCAATCCTCTTGAAAGGAATGAACTGGAGAGGAATGAACAGGCAGACAGAAAAAAATCAAAAACATGAAATAATACGAGGTCAAGTTTCATGTGGGAACAGTATATACAGGAGTTTTCTCTGATCTTGATCACAGTTAGGATACTCAGTAGTCACTTCTCCCTAGAGGGTGGAGTTCTAAAAAGTAGTTTAAAAGTCTAAAATCCCATTCTTATTGTCACACCCATTTCATGGATGGTACCCTTAGTCTGTTTTGTAGTTCTTATATACAAGAAACAACAAAAGTATCTTCTCCCATTAATGATGTATATACTAGGAAGAAAAGTTTTATAGAAAGATGTGTAACCAACAGAAATCATATGATAATCTCAATAGATGAAGAAAAAGCTTTTAACAAAATACAGCACCCATTCCTATTAAAACACTAGAGAGTATAAGGATAAAGGGAGTTTTCCTTGAAATGATAATAAGCAGTATCTTTCTAAAACCTACAGTAAACATTATTTGTAATAGAGAGAAGCTGGATGCATTCCCAATAAGATGTGCATTATCACCACTATTATTCAACATTGTACTAGAAATGTTGGTTTTAGCAATAAGAGAAGAAAAAAAAGAAAATAAAAGAATTACAATAGGCAATGAGGAAATAAAACTATAACATCATAATATGATGATATATTTAGAGAATCCTAAAAAATCATCCAAAAATCTACTGGAAACTTTTCACAGGTTTAGCAAAGCTATAGGATATAAAATGAACACACACAAATTACTAGCTGTTCTACATATTAAAGACAAAGTCCATCATCGAGAGAAAAATTTCATTTAAAATTCTGTAGATAAAATAAACTACTTGGGGATCTACCTGTCAAGTCAAACCTAGGAACCATATGAACACAATACAAAAGACTTCTCACACAAATAAAGTCAGATCTAAACAATTGGAAAAATATTGATTGTTCATGGCTAGACTGAGCTAATATAATAAAAACGACAATTCTGCTAAAGTCTATTTGTTCAGTGTCATACCAACCAAGACATTATTTTATAGAACTAGAAAAAATAATAACAAAATTCATCTGAAGAACAAAAAGGCAAAAATTATCAAAGGAATTAATGAAAAAAAAATACAAAGGGTGGTTGCTTAGTATTACCCCACCTAAAATTATATTATAAATCAGCAGTAATCAAAACTAATTGGTACTGGCTAAGAAATAGAGTGGTACATTAGTGGAATACATTAGAAACACATGACATAATAATCAAGACCTACAGCAATCTAATATTTGATAAAACCCCAAACTGTAGCCTCTGAAATTTGACAAAAATTGCTGGGAAAATAGGAAAATAATATGTCAGATATTTGGCATATAACTACATCTCACACCCCCTCCAAATATTCAAAATAGATACATTAGTTGGACATAAACTAGGATATCATAAACAAATTAGGAGAACAAGGGATGATTTGTGTATCAGATCTTTGGAGGAAGGAGGAATTTATGACTAACAAAGAACCAAAGAACATTATGAAAGTCAAAATGGACAATCTTGATTACATTAAATTAAAAAAGGTTTTAACTTCCAATTGTTCACTGAAGAAAGCCATATACACCCAGAGAGAGGGATGTGAAATGTGGACTACAACATAACATTCTCATACTCTTGATTGATGTTTGCTTACATTTTGTTTCCTTTATCTGATATGTCTTTCATGTAGATATGATTTTTCTTGCACAACAAAGATGTTTGGAAATATGTATACATATATTCTATTTGTCAAGTATTTTAACATAATTAACATGCAGTGGATATCCTGCCATCTAGGGGAGGGGTGGGGAGTTGGGAGAAAAATTTGTAACAGAAAGCTATGTAAGGGTTAATGTTGAAGAATTACCCATACATATGTTTTGCAAATAAAATAAAATTATAAAAAAAAATTTAAAAGGTTTTGCACAAACAGAACCAATACAAACAAGATTAAAAGGGAAATACAAAGCAGGGGAAAAAATTCTTTACAGCCAGTATTTTTGATAAAGGTCTCATCTCTAAAATATATAAAGAAAATATGCCAAATTTATCAGAATGCAAATTGATTAATGGTCAAAGGATATGAATAGACAATTTTCAGGTGACAAAATTAAAGTCATTTATATGAAAAAATGCTCTAAATCCCTATTGATTAGAGAAATTCAAATTAAAACAACTCTGAGGTACCACCTCACATTTCTCAGATTGGCTAAAATGACAGGAAAAAATAATGATAAATGTTGGAGGGGATGTGAGAAAACTAGGACACTAATGTATTGTTGGTGGAGTTGTGAAATGATTCAACCATTCTGGAGAGCAATCTGGAACTATGCCCAAAGGATTATTAAAACCCTTTGATCTAGCAATGCCATTACTGAATCTGTATCCCAGGGAAATCAGAAAGGAGGGAAAAGGACTCTCACATATGCAAAAATGTTTGTAGCAGCTCTTTTAATGGTAGCAAAGAATTGGAAAAGGAGTGGATGCCCATCAATTAGGGAATAGCTGAACAAGGTGGGGTATATGAAAATAATAGAATATAAAAACTGATGAGCAAGCTGATTATAGAAAAGGCTGGAAAGATTTACATGAACTGATGCTGAACAAAACCAGCAGAACCAGAAACACATTGTACACAATAATAGCAAGAATGTGTTATGATCAACTATGAAAGGTTTGGTTCTTCTCAATTTTTCAGTGATTCAAAGCAATCCCAATAGACTTTGGACAGAAAATGCCATCTGCATCCAGAAAAAGAACTAAGGAGACTGAATGTAAACCAACTCATCTTGTGTTCACTTCTTTTTTCTGTCTTTCCCATGGTTTTTCCCTTTTGCTCTGATTTTTCTCTCCCAACATGATTTATAGAGTAATGTGTATTATAAAGAAATAAACTTACTACATTAAAAAAGAAATATAGGATTTTTAAAAATGTGTATACCAGGGAAAAATTTTTTTCAAAAAATGGTTAAAAACTATTTCAAAAGAATAGAAGTATAATTCTCACTTTGGTCTATTGTGGAGATAGAACAAACAACACAAGAGGAATTCTTCAGACCACTTAAGGTATGTTTCAGAACAAAATTTGCCAATAAGTGTCATAAGCTTTCTGTTCATATACTTAACTTGATCTGAACTTTGGGGATGACAAGGAGTATAAAATTACTAGGACTAAGCTCAAAACAAGAATAAATTTGCAAGAGAATTGCATCAGTGGAGTGAGATCCCCAGGTCTGAATCAATATAAGCCAGTGGGCCCAAGCAGGGCACCCTTTCTCTAAGAATAATTTTAGCAAGAAAACTTGCTATGGCCTTAAAGCCAGGAAAAGCTTCAACCCACTGAGTGAACTGATTGATGATAACAAGGCAGACCTTGGAGTGCCCATACTTAGGCATGCAGATGAAGTCAATTTGTAATTGCTGAAAAGGAATATAAGCTGGGGGCAAAGGCAAAAGAGACAACAGGGAATGCATGTTGATTAAAAGCCTGACAAGTGAGACAGAAGGCACAAATACAGAGGTCATATTTGGGGCAACCCTTGCTCTTCTAATCACATAATATATTCCCAAAGTGGGGAATTCCCCCTCGTGGGGAAACAGACAGATAGAAACTCTGGGGAAGGAGCACTCTTTCTTCTGCAGTCACTCAGACCCCATTCACCTGCTTAGCCTGGAAATGCTGTTTCCATTTCACAATTTCAGAATCATTATAGGTTAGAAAAAGATCATCATTATCAGAAAAAGAAAAATGAAACATATTGCAAAACTTAGTGAGGTTTGCTACAGAATCAGCAGGATTGTTTCCTTTTGAAACTGCATCAGTCCCACTAATGAGGACAGGACCATGGACAGCAGTCAGGGTGCTGGAATGCCATTAAAAGCGGATAAAAATTTCCCTGGTACATTCTGCATTTGCAATGATCTTACCAGCAGAACCCAGAAAACTCCTCTGCAACCATAGCATCCCAAAGGTATAATGGGAGTAAGTATAGAGGGTCACACTCTTTCCATCAACAAAATGGCAAGCTTGTATATGAATAATTTACTCAGCAGCTTGGATGCTGAAGGTAGATGGCTGAGAAGCAGCCAAAAGAGCAGAAACCACTGTAGCATCTATCTATCTAATACCATCTTCATAAAAAAGGAATCTTCAGTATATAGCACATGGTCAGAATTTTACAAAGGGGTGTCAAAAAAGATCATTCTCAGGCTTTTATGCCAGTCTACCACAGACGAATAGTTAGGAGAGGCTCCCCTGAGGCTCCCCTGAGTAGTGTTGCAGGGTTAAGAATGGAATACCACTTAAGAGTAACATTTTCTTTACCTAGCAGGGTGATCTCACACAAAAACCTTAGCTCAGCATTATAAAAGAGCTTCAGCCCCATGGGTACACTGAACTACTAAAGTGATACCAATATCAACTTATTTGCTTTATCTACCAAGAGGGCAATGGCAGTAACTGCCTGTAAGCAAGGTGGACCTCCTACAGCAAATGCATTAGGCTGTGCAGAACAGTGCACCCCAGGGAAAAGGGGCATCCAAACTCTCGAGTTAGGACACCAGAGGGATCCCCTTTATGCTCATGAACAAAAAGAGAAAAATGTTTTTTTTTTAAATAATCAGGGAGTCTCAGTACTGGAGCTGATAAGAGGAACTCTTAATGTACACAAGGGCAGCAAGGTATAATGACACAAGGTCTTTGGTCAGAGAAATTAGAGGTTTTGTGAAGTCACCAAAGGACAGAATCTACTGTTTACAGTAAATTGATCTTCCCAAAATAGCCCATAATTGTCTTTTACACCTAGGAACAATTGTTGAAGAGCCTGTATACACTTCAGAAAAGCACATGCCAGCAGATAAAATGAAAGCAAGATATTACACTTGGAAGAGGCAATACTGGACCTTTGTTTGTAAACCTTGGTAGGCGATTAGTTGAAGCTAGAAAAGAAGATGATGTCTGTCATCTCATCAACTCTTGACGCTGAGTACTGTTAGAAGGAGATTATCAATGTACTGAACCAGAGAGGAACCCGTGAAAGTGATAGAGGCTAAGCCCTACTGTAAGAATTAAAAGTATATGATAGGGTTTTCTATATACCCTTGAGGCAGGTGAATCCATATTCATTGCGTATTCCTCCAGGTGAAAGCAAACAGATAATAGAGGAATAGGGAAGTTTTAAAAAAAGCTCAGCAAAGATCTATTACAGTAAAACAGCCTCTCACAGGATTAAGATGATGATGGCAGGGTTGGATACTACTATGAGTCTAGGTGTAACACAATAATTAATAGTACATAAGCCCTAAACAAAATGATAAGAAGATTTTATGTCTGGGGTAGACTAGGTTTTAGTTTTTTAAACATGAAGGATAGGAGCGTTACAAGGGTATTTACATGAAACAATAATAGCTTGATCCATCAAAGAGATAATGGGGGCCTTCCTAGACAAAGGATATTGAGGAATAAATGAGGGACAGGATCTTCCTTAGTTTTGATGGTGACAGTTAGCAAACCTACACCTGAGGATAAAGGAGCTCATAGACAATCAAGGATATAAGAAAAAATATTTAGCCTATTCTCTTGGACCTCTTGGGCATCCTGAATAATATAGGGAACAAAGAGACAGAGTCTTCAGGGAATTATAAACTCAGAAATCTATGACCCTAAGTTTACAAAGAAGATCAAGACTCAGGGAGTTTGCAGGAAATTTGGTTATGAGAAGAAAAGAATGATTTGTTGAAAGAGAGTCAACAGTTATTATGTGAGGAAACAATTTAAGATGCTTCAGGGCTTCACTGCGTACCCAACAACATTTAAAAATCTAATAGATGTGCATTCAGAATCTGGTCAGCTCATCAAAACTGAATTAGAAACTCTACTATCTGGTAAGCAATTATCAATTGTGTCATCCTGAATCACCATGTGTTCCAGGATAGTTCAAAGCAATTAGAAAGTCTCCAACAGGCAGACCTCAAGGTGGTTCAGGCCAGCCCCAGGCAACTAAACATCCTTCAGGGCCAGACATCCAAGTCCTCAGTGTATTCATGATGAAACACATAAACACCCCACTTGTCCTCACCACATACCAGACACCACCACTAGGACCCCAACTCAGCACCAGGTAAGCTACCAGACCCCTAAAGCCTCCAACAGCACCAGACAAACTTCACTCCACCCCCTCAGTCAACCCCAAACACTAAGGTTTACTATGTGCCCCAGGGCAATATCAGTACAAAACCAGGTAAACAACCAGGGTCTGTACTCACTGATATAAGAAGCCTAAGACAGTATTGCTTCCACCTGGGAATTAAAGCTGAAATTTAGGTTTTGTTTCCCCAGTTACATCTAAAACAAAGAAAATTTACATTTGTTTCTAAAATTTTTGAGTTCTAGGTTCTCTCCCTTATCCCTCTCACAATTAAGAAACCACTTGTGAAGTTATGCAAAACATTTCCATAAAAGTTGTGGAAAAAAATCAAGATCTCTCACCATAATAGAATAAAAATCCTCAAGAAATATTAAGCTTAAAGAAATTGAGAGGCAGATAGACAGAAACAGAGAAAGAGAGAGACAGATAAACAGACAGGGACAGAGACAGAGAGACATAAAGAGACAGAAACAGAAACAGAGACAGAGACAGAGAAAAAGAATGATTTCATGTGTATTCTGACACAATCAGTTCCTTCTCTGGGTATGATAGGATTTTTTTTTATCAGAAGTCCTTCAGAGTGGACCTGGATAATCGTGCTATTGAGAACAGCAAAATCATTCATAGCTATCTCATCCTGGAAAATTGCTATTATTGTGTATACAGTACATTTCACTTTGCCATTTTGGAGGACATTTAAAGATTTTATTCTTCCTAAGAGCATTCTGTCCATCATTTTCCAAAAAACAAAAATATTCTGTCATAAACACATAACAGAGTTTATTGAGTCATTCCCAATAATAAGGGATGGAAGAAACATGGGGGAAAGAAATGAGAGTGATTCAAGAAAATTATGAAAATTCAAGAGAATTGAAGAGTTAACAGCTTGCTTTAAAATAGAATTAATTAAATTGAAAGGGAGATACAAAAATCAAATGAAGAAAACAATTCTTTAAAGAGTAAAACTAGCCAAAAAGAAAAGAAAGTACAAAACCTAAGTAAGGAAAATGACACCTTAAAAATAATTAGGCAAGTGGAAACTTATGAATCTATGAGACTTCAAGAATTAATTAAACAAATTCAAAAGAATGAAAAAAGAGAAAAATATCTCATGGGAAAAACAATTGACCGAGAAAGTAGAGTCAGGAGAAACAATATCAAAATCTTTAGACTACCTAAAAGATATAATGAAAAGGAGGATCTGGACAGCATCTTTCAAGAAATTATCAAGGAAAACTATCCTATGTCCTTGAACCAAATAGCAAAATAGACATTGAAAGAATCTATTGATCACCTCAGGAAAGAGATCCCAAAATAAAAACTCCAAGGAATATAATAGTCAAATTCCAGAATAATTATTTCAAGGAATAAATAATGCAAATGGCAAAAAGAAAATTCAAATATTGGTAAGACACAATTAAGATTACACAAGGATCTGTTATCAGCAACACTAAAGGACCAGAAGTCAAGGTACCTAATATTCCAGAAAGCAAAGGAACTAGAACTATAGCCAAGCATCATCTATCTAGTGAAATTAAACATAATACTTCAAGGGAAAAACTTGTTGTTCAAAGAAATGGAAGAGTTTCAAGTTTTCATAAAAATAATTAAACTAAACCAAAGGAAAATTTTGACCTCTAATATCAAGACCCAAGGGAAACATAAAGAGGTAAAAGGGGAAAGAAAACATAATGGATTCAATAGAACTAAACTGTTTACATCCATACATGGAAAATGATACTTATATTCTTAATAATTGTAACACTAGGGGCAGCTAGATGGCATAGTGGATAGAACACCAGCCCTGAAGTCAGGAAGAACTGAGTTCAAATCTGGTCTCAGACACTTAACACTTCCTAGCTGTGTGACCCTGGGCAAGTCACTTAACCCCAATTGCCTCAGCAAAAATAATAATAATAATGATAATTATAACACTAATAATGTAGCTAGAAGGGATACACATCGAGTACATAAGGTGAATTTGAGGGAATGACATAAAAAAACTAGTAATGAGGGGGAAAAGCAGTACACTGTGTACAGAAGGAAGGAAGAGGTACAATGGAAGAAATTATTTCATGTGAAGAGGCATGAAAGACCGATAAGCGTACAGGGGAAAATGGGAATGTAGGCAATTAACATCACTCGAACCTTATTCTCAACTGCATTTGCTCAAAGAGGGAATAATATACACAATCAGTTGAATACATATGTGTGTGTTACATGCACACATAATCTTACCCTCCAGGGAACTAGGAGGGGAAATCAATATGGGAGTGGGGACAGATGGAAGGAAGGGCAGATCGGGGAGATGGTAGACAGAAACAAAACACTTCTGAGGAGGGAAAGGGTGAAAGAAGAAAAAAGGATATATAGGAAGATGAATAGAATGGAGGGAAATAGGTAGTAATCAGAATTGTAAATGTGAATGGGATGAATTGTCTCAGAAAATGAAAGTAGCTAGCAAAAATGGATCAAAAAACAGAATCCTATAATATGCTGTTTACAAGAAATGGACTTAAAGCAGAGAGATATACACAGATTAAAGGTAATAGGCTAAACACAATCCATTATACTTCAGTTGCAGTAGAAAAAGTGGAGTAACAATCCTTATCTCAAACAAAGCAAAAGCAAAAATAGACATAATTAAATGAGATAAGAAAGAAAACTACATCTTGCTAAAAAGAACTATTGACCATGAAGCAATATCAACACTAAGCATATATGCACCAAGTGGTATAATATCCAATTTTTTTTTTTTTTTGCTGAGGCAATTTGGGTTAAGTGACTTGCCCAGGGTCACATAGCTAAGCTGTGTTAAGTGTCTTAGATCAGATTTGAACTCAGGTCCTCCTGACATCAGGGCTGGTGCTCTATTCACCATGCCACCTAGCTGCCCCAATAGCCAAATTCTTAATGAAGTTAATTGAATTACAAAAGTAAATAGAGAGCAAACTGTACTAGTGGGGAATGTCAACAGCTCCCTCTAAGAACTTGATAAATCCAACAAAAATATAAACAAGAAAGAAAATAAGGATGCAAATATCTGAAATTACATGTGACAGATCTTTAAAGAAAACTGAATGGAAACAGAAAGGAATACTACTTTTTCTCAGCAGCCCATAGCACCTACACAAAAATAGAGCATGTAATGAAAACATCAAAAACAAATATAAAAAGGTAGAAATGTTAAGTATATTCTTCTCAGATCATAAAACAATAAAATTATACTCAACAAAGGGCACTGTAAACTAAATAATCTAATTCTAAAGAATAAGTGGATCAATGAATAAATCAAACAAACACTCAAATCCTTTCATTAAAGAGAATGACAACAATAAGACAACATACTGTATTTTATGGGATGCTGCCAAGGCAGTACTTGGGGGGAAATTTATTTCTCTAAATTTTTATATCAATGAAATTTTTTAAAAAGAACAGATCAATGAATTAGGCATGAAATTAAATAAAAGAAACTTGAAAAAACAAATTAAAAATCCTCAACTGGGTGCCAAATTAGAAATCCTGAAAATTCAAGGTAAAATTAATTAAGATTGAAAGTAAAAATCTGTTGAGCTAATAAATAAATTTAGGAGATGGTTTTATGGGGAAAACAATAAGATAGATAAACCATTGGTTAATTTGGTTTACAAAAAGAAAGAAGAAAAACAAATATCAAGTATCAAAAATGAAAAGGGTGGAATAATCACCAATGAAGAATAAATCAAAGCAATTACTAGGAGATATTTTATCCAATTAAATGCCAATAAATCTGATAATCTGAGTAAAATCAGTGAATATTTATGAAAATATAAATGACAGATCAATACATCAGAAAATAAAATATCTAAATAAATCCATTTTAGGAAAAAAAATTGAACAAGCCATTAATGAACTCCCTGAGGAAAAAAAACACAGGGCCAGAAAGGCTCATGACTGAATTCAACCAAAGATTAAAAGAACAATTCATTCTAATATTATATTAACTACTTGGGGAAATGGGCAAAAATGAATCTCTACCAAACCCCTTTTGTGCCACAAATATGGTCTTGTAACAACAATATTATGTGAATAACAATTATGATGACCTAGCTTTTTTCAGCAAAACAATATTCCAAGACAAGTACAAAGGATTCATGATGGACAATACTATCCATAACCAGATAAAGAACTAATACAGTCAGTAATACAGTCAGAATGCAGATCAAAGCATATTTCTTTTCACTTACTTTAATCTTTCTTGTGTTTTTTTTCCTTTTGATCTGTTTCTTCTTTCACAACTGTGACTAATATGGAAATATGTTTTACAAAACAGCACATGTATAAACTATACCAAACTGCCTACCATCTTCAAAATAGGGAAGAAGAGGAATGGAGAGAGGGAGGGAGGAAAAATTGGAACTCAAAATCTTGCAAAAATGAATGCTAATTTTCTTCCTACCATATAACTTTGGGAAAAAAATAAAATGCTATTAAAAAATAAAAAGAAACACCCAAACTGACATTGAACACCACCAAAAAAAAGATGTTGGTGCTAAATGAAAGAAGGTGAAGTGGGAAGGACAAAACAGCATAGAAAGAAAAAAATCATTTAATGGGCACCAAATATATGCCATCAGATAAAGTAGCCCAACAAAATCAATATTCCATTTTATATGGATAGGATCTTTGTGTCACTGATTTCAGTTATTTTAGTTTGCAATATTCAAAAATGCCAAGTTGTAGTCAAACAAATTACCAGATAAATCTTGCAGTTTTAGGTCAAATTCACAATAATTTAATAATAATTGTTTTGATCATTACTGATTGAACAAAAAGTTTCCTCTGGTCTCAGGTTATAAGACATTTTTCAGGGTTAGGTAGTGTGCTACAATCAGATATCATTGTTCCTTTAAGGGTCTTTTCCAACTGCATAGTATCTTACCTTAATTTAGAAGAGTTGAGAGTTAGAGGGAGTCTAACCTCTTGGGCAACACTCCATGAAGAAGTCACTCAATGAAAAGATTAACTAAAGAGTTCTAGGAAGTTCTGGGAAATCAACCCTGTGACTATGGTTCCCTCTCAACATCTTGGCTGGTGGACAAAACTGTCACAAGTGAATTTATAATAACTGAGGAGACTTAAGTCTAAGCAATCTTATTAATGAGGAAGGTATACAGTTACATAAAAATTGGTTCAAGAGTCTTTTTTTTGCTTGTTTTGTTTTTGTTTATTTTTTTTTTGCTGAAGCAATTCGGGTTAAGTGACTTGCCCAGCGTTACACAGCTAGGAAATATTAAATGTCTAAGTCCAGATTTGAACTCAGGCCTTCCTGACTTCAAGGCTAGTGTTCTATCCCCTGTGCTACCTAGTTGCCCCAGGGGTCCAGGGCCTCTTACAAAGTTTCTTAAACCATGGGTCACAACCCCATGTGGGGTCACATAACTCAATGTTGGGTTTGCAAAATTTTGGCTTGTTATCAGTATTTTTATGTGTATTCCTATTTTATATACCCATATACCTAGAGCTGTGCAAAAATGTCTTGGGTGAAAATTGTCATGAGTAGAAAACTTTTTTTAAAGCTCTATATAATAAGCATAACAACCCCAAATACAGGTTTTGCAAAAATGCTTATACAGTCAAAGGGAGAGAAAAACAGAATGTATTTTAAAAAACCTCAAGGGATATACAAAATATATGTAGCTCTTTTTAAAATATAAAATATTTGAATATGAGGAGGTAACCAAAAATTGGGGAATGCATGAACACATTATGGTACATAACTTGGAATACTATTTCAGGGGACTTCCAGAAGACTAATTATGAAACATACTACTCATGGTCTGAAGAAGAGGTAAAGGACTCAAATTTTGAAATTAAACAAATTTGGATATGGCCATTGTGTAAACTTATTTTAATTAATTGTATGTTTGTAATAGACATTGTTTATCTCAGTTAAGGTGGTAATATTTTTTAAAAATTCATTAATCTGGCTGTAACAATTACTTAAAATAAAAATACAGAAAGCACCCATGCTATGAGAAATAGATTTAAGGGAACAGGGCAACCAAGGGACGGGTGACCAATCATTTTTCTTCTCGAAATATGGAATTAGGCACTGGTGGGGGTTTTTCCTTAGCTAGGCTAGAAAGAGTTTTTTATCCTTTTCAGTACAAGATTCTTCTCCTTTGGCAATAGAGTTAGACCCTCCCTAGCTAATTTATCTTTTTCAAGCTTAAGTGTATATTTCAAATGTTTTCTATTCATCAGATACAAATCTCTGCCAGAAGTTTCACTTTTACTAAAGGCAAAAAATACCTTCTGGTGTTCTGCTTAATTTTTATTGTTAAATTATGTCCATTCAATATCGATAGAGAAGTACTTCTTTCCACAAACAGCAAAGGATTGTAGGGGTTCAGGATCTATTAGTTTCTCAGCTACCAAAATTTTAATTTGCCACCCAAAAGTGTGGAAGTGGGAGAAAACACAGGAACAAAATTAAGCTCAATGGATAAGATTGAAATCTCTCATTTAGCTATGAGTAAGTTGCAAAGAAAAAGCTAATTTTAAAAACCATCTTTCCCCAGCTACCTTGCTTTCTCTCAAATCAGTATGATTTCAGCAAAGAGGATGTTTTACATACTTCTAAGACATATTTCCTTTGTGTATTTTATTTCACAGAGTTGTCAGGTTAACAAAGCATCTGGAATTTTTATAACAGAGGTACACTGCAGTCTCCTGAAGAATTGCACAAACATTCCAGCTGGTAAACCAAAAGTGAATCCTCATGAGAAGTCATTTGTAATGTAAAAGCATCTGTACTCTCATTGAAATTTAGTATGGGTCAGTATTATCGCCTACCCAAATTGCCTTATGTTTTATGGGGGGGAAAAGATGCATTGTACGTGGGAATTAACAAGATGGATGGATTTGCTCCTACTATGTGAACATTACTATGGCCACACAGACAGATCAGCATCTAAGAAAATATGGTCACGGAAAAAAGAAAATATGACTTTCCAATGCAGCCTTGTTCTATCAAATGGAGAGGAAAATTCATATTCCTACTAGTCATAATACAATTACACAGCAAATCCCTTTTTGCCCCCAGAAAAAAGCATCAGCATTTGGCATGGTCTCTCCACTGATGAAGAAGATATGGACTACAGGCAATATTCTAAAAGGAAAAAATATGGGAATGGGAAATGGGAATGGTTCTTTGCAACATTGCTGAAAAATGAAGATGTTCAAAATGAACTTTAAAAAACCATCCTAATTCAAGGTTTGAGCCTAGACCACATCCTTCTTGAGAGCGTTGAGACTACTGTATTACAAAAGAAAAAGGTTGGTAGAAATGAAAGCTTGAAGATTAGGGAACGCACTTAGTCCTCAGCAGTTGGGGACATTTGTGTCTTGAATTTTAATTTCAATTACAGAGCATATAAGTGAGTGCCAGAATGGACTTGTTTTCTTCTCTATTTAGAAATGGGAAGGGTTGGGGAGAGAGAGGGAACTACACATGGCATTGTTGGAGACAGGCCAAGCAGCAGAGTGTTGGGAAAGGAACTGGCAGCTACGCAATCCGAGAGATCAAACTGAAGACAACTTTCAATGTATCTCAGAAAAGATGTAGCATAATATGTCAAGCAGAAACTTTTTAACAAAAGCATTGAAAATCATTGCACTTTTTTATTTTTGCGATCTGAAAATTATCATTCTAGCCTTCCAAATGTTCCTACATAATTTCAGCTAGAAGCGCAGTGCTATTTTGGTTTAAATGTCAAGAAAATCTTAATCACTATCTTTTTCTAATCTTGAAAGATTCCACAACTGCTTTAAAGAAAACAACTCTAACAAACAAAGAAGGCTGGGTGTGGGGGATAACTTGTGCTTGTTTAAAAATGGAAAAAATATTGGAGAGAGATTTTCCCCAAAAAACACACTAGCTACTAAAAGTACTACCATTCTCTGAGTACCATAACACCTTGCTTCTATATGGGCCTTTTAAAAAAAATAGTTTGGAGTACTTCTAACCCTGTTGTTTCCTTAACTCGCATCCTTTTCCTTCAAAGTAGAAAAGTGGCAGGCCTTTTTAATGCACTTACATAGACAAGAAAATCTTAATCATAAGGAATTTTGGTGACTTTTTTAATGGTTAAGAGTTAAGTCTCGAGTTTCATGTGTGCAAATCTAACATTCCTTCCCATCAGTTCAGAAGCAAACAAGAAGAGTTCAATGTTTAAGGAAAGAGGAATCCTAAGCCTCATATTTTCGGTGGTAATATACCTCAAATAAGATATAACAATAAATAATATATAATATAATAATAAATAATAATAAATTCTATTCAAAACCAGTGGTAAAGTTTGATTTATGTTTCAATTGGGTCACTTTTGGATCTGTCTATTGCTTTGTTTGATAATTTTCAAAATGGCAAGTTAATTTTGGTAGAATTTTGCATACAACCAAGTATATATTTGAATTTTGTTGCCCTGTGACCTTGGAGTGGAGTGGGGATGACCAACAAATTCAATCCAAAAAAGCATTTATTAAATGTATACCTTATACTGGGATTACAAAAATAAAATAATAAATAGTTCTTTACCTCAAAGGGTTTATAGTCCATTGGACTAATTAATACACATATATAGTGCTCTGAGGAGGTAAAGAGCATTATCAACTAAGGGAAAGAAAAGAGACTTCAGGTAGAATCCTGTACAACAGATAGGTTTTGAAGGAAACTTAAAAATTCTAAGAGGAGAAAGAAAGGAGGGAATATAATCTTTGCATGTGGGACAGGCTTCGTGAGACATGTCAGCAAAAAAAAGAAATGTCAAGCTGATAGCCAGTTCTCCAACACAATAAATGTGTAAGTAGAACCAAGCAGCAGAAAATGGCCTTCTGCTCATTGGTTCCCCTTGTCACAACAACTAGATTCTCGACTTATCTCAATGAAAATTTGATACTCCTCTTCTAGTCATGTATTTAAAATCTTATGGAACCCAATCATCAGTATGGTCCATTTGTTATCTGTCATTCTAACAATTTCACATCACTTTAACAAGTTTAACTACTTTCAGTATAACTATCATTCATGATCTTTAGGAAAGGTTCCCATTTACCATGAGATCATGTCAGAAAATTCTGTGCATCATTTTGTTTTTCATTGTAAGCAGACTGAAAACTTCATACTTTTCTTTCTTTATTATGTACATTATAGATTTGTAGAATCACCATATGACAGAGGTAAAAATCTGCTCCACATTTTACTTGAGTAGGAATCCCTTATACAACATGCCCAAAATACCATCCAGTCTCTGATTTAATAACTCTAGTTAAAAAAACACCTAGCATTTGCCTAAGCAGCCCACTTTCACTTTTAGACCATTCTGTTCAAAAGTATCTCCTTATACTGAGTTAAATCTATTTCCCAGCTCCTACATTCATTTTCTGTGATCATAAAGAACAAAACTAACACCTCTAGTGGGTGACCACTTTTCAAATACTCCTTCAGTAGCTATGAGTGGAATTATGGAGTTGGAATTAGCTGTCGTTATTTGAAGTACAATTCAAACTCTGACTTTTTTTTCAGATTCTTCAGCTTCACAAAAGTAGCCATTTGGAAAAGACTTAAAACTTAGATATGTATTCATTAGATGGATTGCAACTTCTTGCTAAATAAGGAGAAAAACTTGAATCCATAATATAAACTAAAAACATGAAAAAGCCTTGATTCCTAACCATTAGATGTCTTACAAAATGAGCATTTAAAAGAAAATTTTCTCACCATCTTCTCAGTAAAAATGGATTTTCACTAGTAGAAAGAGGCTGAAATCATGGCAATGTTGTGATTATTAGTTCTTAAAAGCTATGTCAGTGGAGAGCAAGTTCTGGCACATATTACCAACCTGGCAAAGTTTCAAATGTGTCATTGATTACATACTATTTTGCTTCATCTAAGAACTATCTTAACTAAACTTGGAAAGGGTAATGATAGCTTAGGAACACTAAGGTGTTGAGGTTTTAAATCTCTCTATTTAGTAGGAAAAATACTTATACTAATGGAAGAATAAGTCTTGCAAATAAAAAAAAGAAAAATAACACAAAAATCAAAGTATTTTGAATGAATAACATTTTTTGCCTCTCCATCAGTTTCCTCCCATCCATAAAATGGATCATCTGCTACTTCATAAGGCAGTTTGGTACAATGGAAAAACACTGGATTTGGAGTCAAATGACCTGGTTTTAGATCTGACTTCCACTACCAGGGCAAATTTTAAGACTTTAGCTTCCTTATCTGTACAATAAAAAGGTTGAACTAGCTGACCTCTAATGTCCTTTTCAGTTTTAGATATATGATTATCAGAGAGACTTGTATATTTTCATTATTTAACATGTTGGAAGTGCTTCAGCAAGCTAGTCTCCCCCTTGGTTTCATATTCCAAACATAAATAGGTATGCACACACACACACACACACACACACACACACACACATACACACACACATGTGCATACCAACTTGGAACTTTTTGATTATTCAGCACAATGTTCAAAACATCACAGTAGATTCTGAGGGGATATAATAGCTAAGATCTTGCCCTCAAAGAATTTGTTTTCTATTAGAAGACATAGCAAAAATAACAAAAGTACAAAGCATCATATAATAAAGCAAAAGAATTCTAATGAAATTCTAAAAGAGTTCATATGAGAGAAGCAGGGGAAGGCTTGGGAACCAAGGAACATTTGAAGTGGACTTTAAAGAATGTACAGAATTTCTTCAAGTGATGCAAATGGCAGTAACAAGGGACTGGAGACAGGAGATTCTAGGAAATGTGTAGAGAACTAATGCTAAAAAATGGAAAGGTGGGGTGAGACCAGATTACTGAAAGATTTGAAGACAAGCTAAATCTTGATGGCTGGCCCAATATTTGGAGGGAATGAGAAGGAAGAGAATCTAGTCCTGAAGGAGATACAGAAATTACTTTTTAGAGACCAGTTGAATAAAATAATGATAGCAGATACCAAACTCTAAAGTGGTAAGGGGTACTTGAACTTTAACAAATTGGAAGCACTGAATGTAGACTACTCTTTTTGGAAGTGCAGCACTGAAAAGAGAGATAATGGTACCATAATGGGATGGAAGATTCATGGGAATCATAACCTGATACTTACTACTTTATGTGACTTGGGTTAAATCACAGTTTCTCTTACCCTGAGTTTTTTCATCTTTAAAATAAGAGGGTTCAACTAGATGTTTGTTTTTTTTTTCCTAGCTAGAAATTGTGATTCCCATAAATATGAATAGTCAGTGTAGGAATTTAAGCCACTGTTTTGTATTATTATTTATGACTGAATTAGGAGATTCTAAATGAATTCAATTCTGTATTAAATTAATGCAATAAAATTTCCTAAACTTTTCAGTCTTTTGTATTAGAAAAATCTAACCCCACACTTGCTGTTAAACTCATTATTTGAGTTGATATTCATATTTGGGCATAATTAACCTTCTAATTAAACTCCTAGCTGAGATAATCATATGACAAGGTCAGACTTGAAGTATCATATTGTTTTTTATAAAATTCAGGCCTAGAAGTCAAAGATTGTGGCCCCTCTATGTTCTAAAATATGCCTTTAAAATGCAGTCAGTAACAGTTATTTAATTGTGTTGAGTAACTATCATTTTTCTAAAATGATATTAATTAATTGCCTTTGTCAGAATTATAGTAGTGGCTCTCTATACTGTATCACTGACCATGTACCTGTCTGGAGTGGTGGTCTCCTTTTATTTTCCCCTTCCTTATGGGTAGAATTAATTAAATTAAATTACAATTAAATAAGTATAGCACTAGATGATGAGTAGGCTATGTTTATAACAAAGAAAAATACAAAATTAAAAAAAAAGAATTATAGTAGTGGATGAAATTTAACTTTCAGTATTAAATTTTAACTTTTAAAGAATTTAAACACACACACACATGTATATATACACATATAGATGTAATTGTGTGTTGTATGTGCATATGATGAATGTTTCAAGAAAATTAGCCTGGAATTTATAGTTCGATAGCACAATAGATATCACCTTAACCAATTACCTCATTATACAGTGGAAGAAACTAAAAAAAAAGTGAGAAGTGAAGTGACTTGTTCAAGGTCACATAAACCATAAATAACAAAATTGGGAATTATGATATAATAAAAACATACTTACATGAAATTAATTACAATCCCATTGTAAAGATTCTGATATAGTTTCAACTGCTGTGTTTTTGAAAAACAAAATCTTATGTTACTGATAACCTGCTACCCCTGCCTATGATTATAACTTGCATGCTTATCCATCACAATAGCAAGAAACCAAGGTTAAGGAAAAAACAGTATTGCTTATGCTCTTAACAAATATAAGTCCATTGTATTGCAAGATTTCAGTTTCCAGGTGATACCTAATATGCTGTAAATATGTACAGCAGACAATGTTAGAACAAGTGATTTTGTTTCCATGGCAACAGAGGGACTACAATGGATGGGCACTGGTTAAAAATGGGTTCTTTTCATTAGGACAGCACAACAGGAGGGGACAATTAAGAGGCTGAATGGGAGGCCTAATGAATTTAGGAAAAACACAATAAAGCTGTCTATTTTTACTGTAAACATTTAGGATGCAATGATACAAATAAAATAGTAGAGAGACTACTTCATGAGGCATTTCTACAATTCCATCATGTAAATGTTAATTTTAAATATTTTATGACTTCTGAATAAGACTGGGAGGGGAAAGAAATACAATGTCCAAGAAGTTTCAAAATGGTAATTGAGGTCATTTAAGCTTAAGAAGTTAAAGAGACTCTTGAACCATAATTCTTACTCTGAAAAAAAAACTAAAGAAATAAATAAAATGGCAAACATATTCTATGATTAGATGAGGAAGAGGGAGAAGGCAAAACAAAACAGTTGGCAAAGGAGTACAATGAATAGAGAGCTGGAGTTGGAGTCAGGAAGATTTATCCTTATATAATTGCTAGGTATGTGACTCTGGGCAAGTCACTTAACATGTTTCTGTTTCCTCACATGTAAAATGTAAATAATAATAGCATCTACTTCACAGGGTGCTTGTGAGTCTTAAAGGAAATAATAGTTGTAAAATGGTTTGTACTCTTAAAATGATATGTAAAATCTACTATTATTATCATTAATATTAAAATTAAAACAATTCAACATGTCAGAGAAATATTGCCTATCTATTGAAGACTAATGAAATCATTTAAATATTCCCTTATTTACCTGAATGCATATGTGACTGATGATATAACAACAAACATTAGGATTAGAGGACCAGAAGTATCAATTGATCCCAAAATATGCTTAGTCTTTTAAGTATTTTTAATTTTTGGTCTTCCTATTTTTTAAAAGTAAAAATTCCCATCTTATTAATCATTCCATTAATAGTCAAATATTGGTAATCAGCATAATGACCAGTAGTAATGATGAAGTCGAAAGTAGCTGTTGAATCACAGCACTGAGGAAGTGGATATCATAAGAGTTATAGCACCTGTATGACATTTTGTCACCACTGAGAAAAAAAAAACATTTTATGATGTTTTAAGGAAGAGAAAGGGCTATAACTGATGCAAGTAATGGAATTACTAGTCTAGTCAACCTTTGTACTTTTAAATATTTGTATTGTTCAAAAAGCAATAGTAACAGCATAGAGAACCTTTAGAGGGGTCAGACCACATTACTGTCTGGGTTTTCTGAACAGAGATTTCACTTAAAAGATAGACAGGCCATTTAGAGATGGCAGAAAAGGGCAGAAAGGTAAGGGCAAAACTAGTTTTTGTTTACATACAAGATAGCCTGCTTTTGCTAGAAGTAAAGGAAATGGGATTTTCTGAATAGTGGCAATTTATTTCAAATCAATGGACAGATTTAAGCTCAGTTCAGTGCTTATTGAGCAATGGAAAGTGAGTACAATCAGAAAATGTCTTTGCAGTTTCTAAAAATAAAATATTTAGTAAATGTTTGCAATAACTTTCCTATGGAACTCCTAGCCAGAACAATAAATTGCTAAATGATAATGACTAGTAAGAATGAATGCACCAATATATAGAAGTACATTGCCTGCATTTTCATCATCAAGAAATTTAGACTCTGTCCCTGATACTAATTACAATTAGGAAGTTGTGATCAATTTACTTACTGATCAACATTTTACTTATTAAAATTGTCAAAAGGAAAATAAATAATACCATCTCCATATGTGTAAAAACAAGAGACTAACAATTTGTCCCCTAATACTTTACCAAAAAAGTATCTATGAATAGACATGTATATACATTATATATAAAAGATGCATATTCATTTTCTGGAAGATGTTTAATACTGTAGTGACAAATCTTAATTGAGCAACACAAAGAAAGTGTGTATATTTTTCTTTCAATGTGAATTTTGTACTCTTCATATATTTTCTTTTATAATTTTGTTGACCTGAACTGGGAATCAATGAAAGAAATAGAGAAATCCAAAAAAGAAAAAAAAAGTAATAAAAATGGATAGATGTGTCTGATTGTTTCCATGGTCAGGGCATCCTTCTGAGTGACAGATAATTCATCTTTTGTCCATTCCTATTGCCTGAAGATCATTCTGAACATTGTTATCAGTGAAACCTACACAAATTGAAGGATTTTCAAACAGGAAACCAGATGTGATGGGGTCAGCCCTCACATGGGATGGAGACATTGGGGTTAATTATGATTGATGCCATATCACTTTCATAGAGTGCACAGTTGCAACATAAGGTATTTTTACTATCACTTAGGAAGACTTTCACTGTGGAGTGCTAAGGTCAAGGAGAAAAGGATGGTAGTATAAAATATCCAATTACACTTTGCAAGGGCACATCATAAAAGTGGGTTAAGTATATGGCATATTTTATAGTCTTCATACAACAATGGTTACTGAATGTATCTAATATAACTGGGGAGTCAGACTTTTCACTCTCTTTCAGTATATATAACAACATACATAAAGTAAGCTTTTCATTGCTTTATTCCATATTTTTAATATTATTTAATATTTAATATTAAATAACTATTTAATATTAAACATAGCTTATATACAAAGCCATTACTACCTTAGGCACGTTATCAAAATTCATTGGTCCTGAATATGAACTATGAAGCTTTTACACTTTGATCTAACTTTACACTATGATCTAAGATGCCAAAACATTGATAATCCAAGAAAACAGTTCCCTGCAACCAGTTCCTTATCATTTGAGGGTGCTCTAGGACACTAACTTGTCTTCTGCTATGTGGAAGAGAAAGTGTATGTATGAGAAGAGAGAAACAGGGAGGAGAAAGAGATAGACAGAAAGACAGAGAGAGACAAACAGAGACAGAAAGACACACAGAGAGAGACACAGAGACAGAATGATAGAGACAGAGAGACACAGACAGAAACTGAGACAGAGACAGCGGGAGGAAAGGAGAGAGAAAGAGAAAGATGCTTTAATATGGGCCTCAGCAGAGTTGCTAGAAGGAGCCACATTTGAAAATTCTTGAAAAGGGAAAAAATTGTCTTTGTCAAAGTCTTTCATTTGGTGTTTTATATTTGCTTTGAAGGGTAATGAATGTTGCAGCTATTCTTAAATAGCCCTCAGAAAGGTTAATAGTTATTATTAAGCTGATACATTTGTAGGGAGCCAAAATCAGTTTTGAGTCTCTACAGAGCCTTGTTCAGAACTTGTAAAGTTCAGCCTTTACAAACTAAGCTTACACTTTTGAAAGCGTATTTTCTCAGAAAAGTTTAATGTATAAGCAATTCTATCCAGGTAATTTGAGATAAAATTAAGTATCTTTTTGATAGTTGGGAAGCCAGAAATGAGCCCAAGAAAGAAATTTTTTGTATTTATAAATCCCTACCATAAATCTTATTCTTAAGGAGAATCCATGGCTCTTTACATGACATGACTAAGAGGTACTAAAAGAACCACTAACTCAAAAATATAACCCCCTATCTGATTTTCTAACAATCAGAGATATCAAAGAGTGGAATGACACACCTGGTAATGTGGTGAATTCCCTTTTACCTGAGGTCTTAAAGCAGAGCCAGACAATCACTTGCTGGTTATGTTACAATGAAAATCCCTTCTGTGCATGCATAAGACTTATATGGCAGCTAAATTTGTAATTTTAATCCAAAATTTGTAATTTTATTTCCACATCATTAAACCTTTGCTGAGTATATTTGTTGACTGCCTGGATCCTGGATATCAACTATCCTAAAAATCTAGGATAAATCTCATAGTTAGGGGAGAGAGGAGTTTAAGATGGAAATTGTTAACTATGTTTATGTTTTTTCCCTAAATAACTTAATTTCAGGATGAATTCTCAAATTCCTATCTATCACTGTTTCACTTTTGAAGTAACTTAGAGCACAGCAATTTCATTTTAATCAAGACATTTGAGCTAGACCACAGATACACTAATGCCATTAGATTACTAGACTCCTCACCTGGGTTGGTTATAGTTAAGCAATTAATGATATTTTTAGGACACAGAAAATTCACATAAGGCGGTAGAAAGGGTGAGAAAAGAAGGTATAAAAAGTTAGATTATTAATAAAGGCATATAGTGCAGAAAGTCAGTTTGTAGGTAGTGGGGCACTTTGGAATACTGTGAAAAGTAAAAGAGTAATGGATAATTAATTATAGAAGTTGAGCAGGTGATTTCAACTGTTTTGCTTAGAGGTAACAAAATTTCTCATGGGAGAGAAATTTTCGCCAATCTAGCCTATCCATATTTCTTTGCTATAATGTAAAAGTACCTAAAAGCTCAACAAAATAAAACAGGTCTAGACTCCTGATTGTATGCCAGTTAAATGAGATGATTATATAGTGTAGGGGAAAGTGGAATGACATAGAGGAAAAAGCATCAAAGTATCAGATTTGTAATCAGAAAATGCAAGTTTGAATCTTAGCTATACCAACTCCATAGTAGGGGCGAGTTACCTTATACCTCTGTACATTTGTAAAATAAGAAAGTTGGATAGATGACCTCTAGGGTCCTGAACTAGTTTTGTATGTATTTTGCATGTATTGACCTGTGCATATGTTGTCAATAACAGTTGAAGGTAAATTCCTTGAGAGCATGCTCATATCTTCATTGGTGACATCACCTGGCACAGCAACTCACACAAAGTAATTGCTGAATGCCTTTCTATAAAATGGAACTCCATTTAAATATTTAAATTTAAATTTATTTAAATACTTTAAATGTAAAATGTATATATTTTATTTAAATATAAAATGCATTTATTTTATTTAAATACATTTAAATAAAAAAATAAACAGATCTAAATGATTATATTGGGAATATAAAAATTTGTCCATGGCTTTGACATTGGCAATCATGCTACTTAAACCACACAATTTACAAAGAGAAAACATGTTACATATAGATTGGCATTTCATATATGAATGACTAAAGAAGATGCTCACTAACATAATAGTCCCTATGACAGCAAAATTAAAACCCATAGTAATATTTGATCATTCTAAAGTAGTTCAGTGGGAAGAGTGTAGGCCTGGAGTCAAGAAGATTCATCTTACTAAGTTCAAATCTGTCCTTTGTGAAATGAGCAGAACCAGGAGATCATTATATTTTGGCAATGATCAATTTTGATGGTTGTGGCTCTCTAGTCAACAATGAGATTATTCAGGCCAGTTCCAATGGTCTTGGGATGAAGAAAGCCATATACACCCAGAGAGAGTACTGTACGAACTGAGTGTGGACCACAACATAGCATTTTCACTCTTTCTGTTGTTGTTTGCTTGCTTACTTTTTGCTTTCTTTCTCATTTTTTTTATCTGAGTTTTCTGGTGCAGCATGATATTTGTGAAAATATGTATAGAGGATTTGTACATGTTCAATATATACTGGATCACTTATCAACTAGGAGAGGTGGTGGGGAAAGGGAGGGAAAAAATTAGAACACCGGGTTTTGTAGGGATGAATGTTGAAAATTATCCAAGTTCATTTTTTTAAAAAGACATTAAAAATAAAAAAACAAATATGGCCTTAGGTTCTTACTAGTTCTGTGACCATAGGTAACTCATGTAACCCTGTTTGCCTCAGTTCTTTCATCTGTAAAATGAGCTGAATAAGGAAATGGCAAACCATTACAGAATCTTTGCCAAGAAAATCCCAAATGGGGTTACAAATCACTGGACATAACTGAAAAACGACTAAACAACAAAATCCATTGCCACACATCTCCAATGAGCAGAAAGCAAAGCACTGGGGTTTGCTCATTGTGTAGTTGTCTTAGAGAAGCAATGATGGGTACTTAGAGATTTCTGCCAATGGCATGAGATAAATGAGATTTTACTTTCTCATTTTTCAGAGCAAAATTGTTCCAACCTGAATGTAACCTGAAAAATGGCAGTGAGAGAGGATAGCAAATACAAATCACCCCAAGAATCTTGCCTTTTTTAATACATTTTCTTTCTTACAACATTTTAGCTGCACTAAAATTGAGTAACATGTTTAGCACCACCACAGGCAACATTCATAAAGAATGTGATTCTTTTTTCTTTGAAACCAAATGTTTTCAGAGACATTGGTCAGTCTTTGAACAAAGAAGGGCTTTCTGCAATTGTTTGCCAAGTGAAATAGAGTGGTATTAACAATTAAAAAAAAAAAACACAGTGAACCACTCCTATTCCTTCAAATGTCCCCATCAAGAAGAGTATGTGACATGAAATCTCTATGTATTCCCAATAATAGAACATTACTTGTAAGGCCTTTAAGTGCCACAATGAGAACAGAACTACAGGAGATAAATTTTGAAACTCAAGAAAGAAAAGAATATGTTTTATTTAATATTTATTATTCTATTCACACCTATATGGCTCAGTCTCACTCTGGATATAACAACTATGTTCTAGTTTTATAAATTAGGAAACTGAGGCATGGGAAATGTGTCACTCTAAAAGTCATAGGGATTTTGAGTAGAAAAATAGTAAGGATAAACATATTGATAATTATAATCAAAATCAACAAAATATAAATGACATTTAAAAGCAGATACATTTAAGAAAACAATTCCTAAGTTAGCTAATGAATTAAGTATCAATTAGAAGGCAAAGGACAAGAATCCTTCAATATGGCTGGAAGTTGCTGCTGCAAAAATACTCTCTGCAAAATCGTATTCTAGAAATACAGTGAACTATGAAGGAATTCAATTTCAATCAATAAACATTTATTAGAGACTTTAAATATGCAGAGGTCAAAGTTTCAAAAAAAATGAAGCCCTTCCTCTCTTGGATCTCATACATTAGAAGGATAAAATACCCTTCCTCTCTTGGATCTCATACGTTAGAAGGATAAAATACATGCATAGGGATAGGGATTGGACCCATGATTTAATTGGCTTAGGAAATTCATAAGTGGGGAAATTTCCTCTATCAATATAGTCTGGTACTGTCTCTGAGACTTACAGTAATAGAGAGCTGCCTAGAACAAAAACAGGTTAACTGCATTGTTCAGGATTATATGTTATATATGTATATATACATATATGTATATATGTGTGTATATATGTAAACATATAACCAAAATGTGACAAGGGCAGAACTTAAAGGTTGGTTCTCTATCCATTATGCCATGTTACCTCTCATAGCCCATGAAAAAATTACCAGATTATTGTCAATAATCTATGAGGCAGTCACAGAAAATGGGAGCGGTTCCAGAAATATGAGAATTAAGCAAATAGTATCCTATTTTTCTAAAATGTTATAAAAGGTAGATTCTGAAAAATTTATATTGGTAAGCATAACAGTAATTCCTTGTAAAGTTCTAGCATGAATTATTAAACAGAAATGTTATAAACATTTAGAAAAGAAAGAAGTGACTGTTCGGAATCACATTAGGAAATGGATTCTTTTAAAAGAATTTGGACCAAACTTAAATTTCTCTCTTTTCTTCCTTTTGATATTAATAATAACTAATAACATATATAATAATAAATAATCACTTAATTTGATACTGATAAGTTATTATTAATAGATTACATTATAAATTATAGAAATGATAATAAAAAGATTATTATTTTATTTATACTTTGAGGATCTAAAATTTCATTATTATGCTTTTTCCTTATATTAGTAACAATTATAATCTCTACATGTCTTAGGAAATGTTATTATGTCAAGACAAAAGCAATCATCTGACTGGCAACCTGCATTAGTTAGTCTGGTCCACAATCAATTTATTAATATTTATTAAATACCTACTATATGCCAGGCACTGTGCTTAGTACTGGAGATACAAAAAGAGACCAAAAGATTCAATTGCTGCCCTCAGCTTGTAATCTAATGGAGAAAACAACATGTAAACAAATATATATGTATGTATTGTGTATATAAAGGGAACTATAAGCAGAATAAATGGGGAATAATTAAAAGAGAGGAGACAGTGGTATTAAAAATGCTTAGAGAAGGCTTACTGTCAAAGGTGGGATTTTTAGTCAAGACTAAAGAAAGTCAGAGAGATCAGTAGTTGGAGTTGAGGGGGGAGAGCATTTCAAGAATGGAAGATATAGAGAGAAATGTCCAGAGTCAAGAGATGGATTGCCTTGTTTAGGAGAAGGCAGTATCACTGACTTGAAGAGTATATGTTGGCAAATTATGTATTAGAAAACTGGAAATGTCATGAAGGGTTTTGAATGCCAAATAGAGCATTTTGTATTTGCTCTTAGTAGCAATAGGAAGCCATGGAAGGTTATAGAATAGAAGGGTGACATGATTAAACCAGCATTTTAGGAAAGTCACTTTCATGTCTGAATGGGGGTGATTTAAGTGGCGTGAGATTTGAGGATATCCATTAACAAGCATTTACAATAATCACTGAGTGAAGTTATGCAGGTCTGCCTTGGAAAAGAAAAAAAGGAAGGCATGAATTCAAGAGATGTTGAAAAGTTAAATTGGCAGGACTTGACAATAATTTAAACATGGAAAGTGAGAGATAATAAGGAATCAAGGATGACTCCTGGGTTGTAAGCCTGGGGGAGTAGGAAAATGGTGTTGCTCTCTACAATAATAGAGAAGTGGGAAGAGTTTGGAGAAATGATAATGAGTTACATTTTGGATATAGTGAGTTTAAGATGTCTATTGGACTTTCTTTTAAAATAACAAAAAAGTAGTTGGAGATGTGAAATTGAAGGCTAGCAGAGAGATTGGGGCAGGAGCAGTAGATCTGAGTATCTTCAGTATAGAGATGGTGATTAAATTCACAGGATCTGAGAAAATCATCAAATAAAGTAATATAGAAGGAGGAGAAAACAGGGTCCAGAATAGAACCCTGAGGGACATTATTATCTGAAGAAGGATCCAATGAAGGAGCAGAAAAGGATTGTTCAGATGGATAAGAAAAGAAACAGGAGAGAGTAGTGTTCTGAAAACCTAGACAGAAGAGACTATCAAGGATGAGAGAGTGACTAAGTGTCAAAAGCTGCAAAGAAATCAAAGAGAATGAGGTTTGAGAAAAAGCTCTTGGATTTGCCAACCAACAGATTTTTAGTAACTTAAGATAGAGTGGTTTTTGTGGAATGTTAAAGTCAGAAGCCAGATTGTAAAGGGTTAAGAAGAGAATGAGAGGAGAGGAAGTTGAGGCACCTATTGTGGATGAACTTTTTAAGGAACTTAGCTACAAAGAGCAAAGAGCTACTGGACAAGAATTAAGCATAAAAGGATCAAGTGAGATGGTTTTTTATTTTGGTTCCGTTTGTTTTCTTTATTTTTTTGGGTTTGTTTTTTGTTTTTTGTTTTTTGGAGAGAGGAGCCATACAGTAAGTAGGAAATGATCTGGTAGAGAGAAAAACTGAAAACTGAAAGAATGGGGATGACAGAAGGGGTCAATCTGTTGGAGGAGATGGAATGGAAGGGGATCAATTGAACAAGTAAAGGAATTAGTCTTGATAAGGAGTAAGGCTACTTCATCATGTGAGTCAGAGGCACCTGAGTTATAGAAATAAAGAAAAGTAGAGAAGAGGGAGTTTGCAGTGAATAGCCTCATTTTTTTCTGTAAAATAGAAATGAAATTTCTGACCTGAGTTAAAGGAAAGGGAAACATGGAAGGTTTAAGGAGGGATGAAAAAGTTTGGAAGAGCTCCAATGAAAAGTGAAATAAAAAGTTGATAAGAGAAGTCTAAGTTTGATCATCTAGAAGTAATGAAAGCCCTATTGAGATTATATAGCATAAAATTTTAGTGGACCCAGTCAGAATGGTTACATGTTATTTTCCACTTCATTCAGCAGTTACCCATATAGGAAAAGAGGTGATCAATGGTAGGAGTGATCCAAGATTGAGCTTGGCTGGTCTTAACTGATATGATAAGAAGGCTAGGGTTTCAAGAAGAAAGAACCATATGGAATTGAACTGGTTCACCAAGGAACCAAAATGGAATGAAGAGGAGAAGGTGACCAGTATAGAGGAAATAGCTTGGGAGAGAATTAAGGGGTCAAGGGATTAGAGGTCACTATGCAGATAAAGAGAGGATTATGTAAAGGGAGGCAAAGGGAGAGGGTGAAAAATCCATAGATTAGGGCTGTATAGTGAAATTTCAGAATTCTTGAACAATGGCAAGATCAAGAATATGTCCACATTTCTGTGTGGTGGGACAAAGGGATTGTTTGTGGGAAGTGAGAAGAATTGAGTGGTTGAATATTTGAGAGAGAATAAAAAATAATCCATCATCAGACCCATATTCTATGCTTTTTCAGCTTGACAGTTAACTTGAATGTATTCCACTTGAATAACCTTAAGGGCTTAACTCCATGCTAATAATGAGTCATCAGAGAAGACCTTTAGTGAATTATTGCTTTAATTTTACTACAATATCTCAAGGATCCCTGCGCCTGTCTATAAACAAATAAATGGTAGATAGAGATATCATAACTCAAAAATTCATGTTCATGTGGCCATTAAAGTCATAACAATTCCTTTATCAGAATAGTTTTAGCACCTTGACTATTTTCCAAAAGTCTTTGGTCTTGAGGAGTTAGAATTCGACTGAAAATAGTGATTGTTTTTAAGGAGAATTTATGAGTCTTGGATCTTAAATAACTTCTTTTGGAGTGAAGAAAATAAGTATTTTAAACTTGATGTCTACTTTGAATACTAAGCACATATCCTAGAAAAGAACTTATTAATCTCTTTTAGGGGAGACTCAGATATGAGCTGTTCCTAACTTTAAGAGATTTTTCTCTCTTTATTTAGAATAATTCACAATGACACTGACACCCTTTCTTTGGCCTCAGGCAGATAGGCCTTTTTAGGACAAAATATGATCCATGAGACTCTAGGGTCAGACACTTTTCTGTACCACTCTAACTTCAGGCTTCAGGCGACTCTTAAAATGTGGCATCTTAAATCGAACACAATATTCTAGATGTGCCCAGACCAAGATAGTGAAGTCAAAACATTACCTTCCTTTTTCTGGGCACAATGCCTCTCTTGAGGTAACCTAAGCCAACAGTAGAATTTTTGGCTTCCATGTCACACTGTTGACAATAAAAATATTGACACATTTTGAGCTTGCAATTTGTATGATCAATAGTCAGTCAGTCTCTTCAACTGGGAAAATTCACATTTACTGCTTAATAAATAATAAAAAAAATATAAAAACTGGAATTTAAATGCACAGTAATGTAAAAAATTATTTTACTTGATTTCCTGAGATAACATAATTGTCTCATGAAATCAAGTATATTTCACTTGATTTCATGAGACAATTATATTATATGGTAGTGTGGGAATTTGAACTCACGTAAAATGAATGGCTCAATAAAATAAATTCTGGTGTGTCTTGTCTCTCAATGAAATTCAGATTCAAAATATCCCCCTGTCATGATGTATATATAGTCAAACTATAAATGCATTAAATTTCTTCAGGGAAAAATTAACTCATGAAGACACAAATGCTTAGCTGCCACTTAACAAACCAAATAATTTCTTAAAACAATATTTTTACATAGAATAAAGATGATAAAAAGAATAGCATTGTGTATTTTGAAATGAAACCAGTATGCTATTATATAGATTTAGAATTTCTCTATCTACAGACTTCTGTGAAAGGGCTGGCCTTTGAATGAATATATCTTCAATTATACTTATTCATGTGAAAAATCAAAATCATAGCATCACTTAGGAAAGTTAGATTGCAAAAGGCTGTTCAACCACTTTTTCAGTAAATACAACACAATCCTTCAACTAAAATTTGAAATGGTACCCAACAAATTCAGGGCAAATTAGAATTCACATTAGTTTTGTAGAGTCAGGAGTCTAAATTTGTAAAATATGTTCTGTGTTCTCTGTAAATTCATTGAAAAATTTGTCCTTTGGAGCTCCTAATAAGTGTGTGTGTGACAGTGTGGGATATAAGCCCAAAGTGAGAAAGACAACACATAAATGAAAACTAAAATGGGGAGGGTATGGAAAGAAGAGTAGCCAGAGGCACAAAGGAAAAAGAAATTCAGAGAACTAAGAGTAGAGACCAGAGAGAAAGGAAGGAGTGAACATGACTGGTCATAACTGGCCTCTTCTTAAAATGGAAGTTCTAGGAGCAAGTGTTAGATTTATGGACTGCAGGAACAGATTAATTTTCCAGGATGAAAATGTACTGCATTATAATGGGAAAAGAAGGTTAGAGAATCAGGAGGGAAGCCCAGAGAGGAATATTATACAAACAAATGCTGGAGGAGCTGAAGTTCACATCAAGAACTTTTCCCCAGGTCTTGGTGTCCAGCCCCTTATAGATCATCTTAATATGAATAGATTTCAGGGCATCTATGAATCTCTTTGTTAATACTTTAAAAGATATATTGCAGTTTAATTGATTTCCTTTATAATTTTATGTATTCTATTTTATGTCTTTAAAAGGATTTTTTTGCTTTTAAAAATCTGTAATTTAGAACCCAGATTCTTAAAACTGTGGTCACAGTCTCCTATGGGATTGTGTAACTGAATGTGGAGATTGTGGAATTATGATTTATTATTAGTAAATGTTTGATTTGTATGCTCTTTTTGTATACCTATCTAATCAGGGTCACATAAAAATTTCTCAGTTGAAAAGAGGTCACAAGTGGAAAAAGTTTAAGAATACCCTGATCTAGAGGATCTTACAATCGCAAAGAAATAAATCAAGATCTATCTACATTTCAGAAGAAAGCCAGCTCAGAGTAGGTGGTACTTCAAGGGTATAAAAGCAAGATAGAGATTATTGGATGAGAAAATATGATTTGCAGGTAGTCAAATTTGGTATTTCCTCCAAATTGGGCACTTTCTATATATTGTTTTGGATCAAATAAATAAATATTATTCATATCTCATGTACATGTGGAAACCAGCTCTTCTTGACAGACATCAAATATTGTCCAGACTGTTTGATTGCCAAAAAAAGAAAATGTGGAACAAAACCATCTGGTGTTAAGTGTATCCAAGCAAGAGGTAATATCTAAAGACAGATGATCCAAAACCTGCTGCTTACTGACTGTGTATGTCAATTTCATAAACATTCAGTTTCTCAATTTTCATATTTCAAAACCAGAAGAAATAGTTCTAATCTATCTTGTTTTCTCCCAACAAATTCATGTGTTAGTAGTAAATATCTATTAGCATCCCTGAAAAGGCTAGGAAATGACTTGTATGATTGGGAGTACCAATCCTGATGTTCAGCAAATGCTGACTGAAAAGAAAAGATAGACTGGAATCCAAGGCTAGGTGTAATTCCCAAAAATGACGAGAGAAAATGGAGAGGTTTTTTGGATTTTGTTTCTTTTCAGAAAGTGGCTTTGTTATTTACACCCACTGAATACAGCTTAAGCCCAAAAGTCATCATTCTTTAAAAGACAGTGATGTCAGTTTTGATAAGTGAATTTGATGACCTCAAAAGTCCTTTCCATCTTGAAATCTAAGTTCTACAAGCTGGGATCCTAAATGATACATATCTATGAATGGATGATGTGTGCATGCTGAAATGATCTGCAGATTGCAAAGCAAAGCCTTACTAAAATGGGATAACCTGGCCCTTACCTCAGAAATAACAGTTGGGCTTAATACCTAGTTACTGAGAATAATTGCTAAAAAGAAACAAAATATAGCCTCTTTTTTGCTTCTTACCACTTTTGCTTCTTACACTTTGAGTCCCATTCCAAGAGTATTTTGTGCTATGTAATTAGGGCATAAGAAATAGTCAGGTTCTCTTATGAAAAGTCTGAGAATTACTCATTCAGAGCAGGTTCCTGAAGATCTCTGGGATACATTTTCTATTTTCCACCAGAAGATAAGTGATAAAGCAAAATAAGCAATGAGATCAAGCAGAGATCAGCTTTCCAAGACAATGTTGTCCATAAGATTCCAATTTTGAACCAAAGGCTAAGATGCACACTTAGCAAATTCTACCTTCTCTAATCATGACACTAGATGGCACAGTGATGAGGTGCCATGTTATGTCTGGACTAGTTCTCTGGAGGACCTCAGTACCAGCTGGAGTCCTTGGTCTTAGAAGAGGAGTAAACAGATGGGACTCATGTGGATGGTCAAACATGGAGTCTGTTTATTCCATAGCAAATTGTGCACATGTGTTTACTATATACTGTGCATGTGGGACCACTTAAACAACTTGCTATTGTAGGTAGGTGACTCTTGCCACTTGGTATCACTCTGCTTTAATTACAACACAGGTTGTCACTACCCCCTGACTTCTCAGGAAGGCTGAGAGCCCTTAGGGAAGATGGGGAGCAAAACCAGACATTTCAGCAGGTTTCCTCTGGGTTGAAGGGTCTTATACCTTACCGAGAGTTCCCCCACTATCTGTGGCCCTTTATAATACCAGATCTTGAATCAGGAAAATATGAGTTCAATTCTGGCCTCAGTAACTTACTAGGCAAGTCACTTAACTGTTTACCTCAGTTTCCTCATCTGTAAAATAAACTGGAAAAGACAATGGAAAACCACTCCATTATTTTTGTCAAGAAAGCTCCCAATGGGATCACAAAGAATCAGACATTGTGAAACAATTGAACATCAAGAACATCAAGCAGTCACAAGGTCAGAAGTACTTATGCATGAAAAAATTTCCTATTAGACAGTTTAGAGAGACTACAATAACAAAAAAGAGATTAATACATTTATTTCTCCTTTCTCCTATTACAGCCAATGATCTAAAGCTCTAATGAGGTTACTATTCATGAATATTTTCCTACACTGAAAGAAAAACAGAAGTGCAAAGCTAGAGGCTGATCTGGATAAACGCATAATATAATAGCATATCTCTAGAGCTCAAAAGAACCTTAGAGATGATCTAGTCCAACATCATCATTTTGTAGATGAGGAACTAAGATCCAAGGTTAAGTCAGTTGACTGGTTATATTGGTGGTAAGTAACAAAAGAGGGATTAAAAATCAGCTCTTAAGATTCCAAAATCAATACTCTTTTCCCTATGTCACCCTGCCATGCAACAACATTAGGTGTATATTAGCTCTCAATAAACTGACTCTCCACCATTTCATAGCTATTCATTTGTTAGCAATGAGCAAAATATGTAAGGTAAGAGAAACACAGCTAAAAGCCTAAAAATAGAGAGAATTCAGAGTTTCTCTAGGGATTCTCTAACAAGAATTCACAAATGTCTCATTAGCAATAATTTTTATTGTGCCCATCCCAATGTCTACATAGTAGGGATGTCATTTAGGTAACTGGTTCATATGTGCAGAGAATGTACAGAGTATACTGGATACATAGGTGATCAGAATGAAATGCAGGTAACAAAATAGGGTCAAATTCAGGATGGGTCTCCATATAATGTTATCATGTCACAAATGTAGTGGTTTGGTCCTACTAGACTCTCATTAACAAAAGAGAATATGGGCAGTCTATGTTGGGAAAACATAGGATGGACAAGTCACATGATGCTCATTGGGCATCTTTGATGTCTTCAAATATCAAGAAAATCAAAGGACACTATTTTTTAAACATGGTAAAAATATATGTAAATCCAATATAGGCATATATATTTACACAATTATCTTGCTGCACAAGAAAAATCAAATCAAAAAGGGAAAAAATAAGAAAAAAAATTCAAGCAAACGATGACAAAAGAAGTGAAAATGCTATGTTGTGATACACACTCAGTTCCCACAGACCTCTTTCTGGATGTAGAGACTCATCATAAGATCATTGGAACTGGCCTGAATCATCTCACTATTGAGAAGAGTCACATCCTTCAGAATTGCTCATCATATAATCTTGCTGTTGCTGTGTACAACAATCTTTCGGCTCTGCTCATTTCACTCAGCATCAGTTCATGTAAGTCTCTCCAGACCTCTGTGAAATCATCCTGTTGAGTGCTTCTTATAGAACAATAATATTCTGTAACATTCATATACAATAATTTATTCAGCTATTCTCCAAATGATGAACATCCATTCAGTTTCCAGTTTCTAGCCACTACAAAAAGGGCTGCCACAAACATTTTTGCACATGTGGGTCCATTTCCCTCCTTTAAGATCTCTTTGGGATATAAGCCCAGTAGAAACACTGCTGCATTAAAGGGTATGCACAGTTTGATAATCTTGGGAACATAGTTCCAAATTGCTATACGTGTTACTTTAAATAGATCCCTAAGATAAATTTGTTTTGTGAGGTCCATATGACTGAAACCCTAGGGAAGGTAATTGAAAACACATATGATATATACATCATGTCCTCTGATGTCTAAATAGGGGTTATGATACTTAAAATCTCAGACATCAAGCACATCAGAAAAGATAAAAAACAAGGATGGCCGTTAAATTAAAGTCTATGTACACACTTCCCCCAACTTGACCTATTTTTTTACTATTCACGATATGACTCAACTTCACATAATAGCTGAGAAGCAGATGGACAGGTCCTGAGTGTGAGGATTTAGACTGCTGCAGTATGTACACTATCACACATTATGCACACATTAACCCTAATCCTAAATTTATCTTAATTAAAATTGCCCTCTCCAAGGTTCCAATGATCTCAGTTACTAAATTTAACAGTTTTTATTGAATCCTTCTCCTTGACATCTCAGCAGTATCCTTAAGTTTCCACGATAGCATTTTATCCTGGTTCCTCTTCCATCTATTCCTTCTCAGTCCTTTTTTTGTTTGTTTTATCCATGTCAACTGTGGGTTGTCATTGAATATTCTCAGCTTCCAGTCCTAGGATTCTTTCTTGCATCATTCTATAAAATCTCACTTGGTAATCTCATCAGTTCCTTCTTTCCTTTTTCTAATCAAAGCCAACCCTTAGTTTTGTTTATTAATTCAATAGTTTTCTTACTTCCAATTTTATTAATCTCTCCTTTTATTTTCAGAATTTCACATCTGGCATTTAATTGGGGATTTTGAATTTGGTTTTTTTCTAGTTTTTTTAATTGCATGCCCAATTCATTGATCTTATCTTTCTCTATTTTTGCAAGTAAGCATCTAGAGAAATAAAACTTCCCCTATGAACTGCTTTGGCTGCATCCCATAAACTTGTGTATATTGTCTAATTATTGTCATTCTCTTGAATGAAATTATCATTTGTGTCTAAGATCTGTTGTTTCATCCACTCATTCTTTAGGATTAGAATATTTAGTTTCCAATTAATTTTTGCTTTATTTTCCCCTATCCTTTTATTGAATGTAATTTTTATTACACAAAAATCTGAAAAAAATTCATTTCTACTTTTCTGCATTTGATTTTGAGGTTCTTATGCCCTAATATATAGTCAATTTTGTGTAGGTTCCATATCTGAGATAAAAGTATATTCCTTTCTGATTCCATTCAATTTTCTCCAAAGGTCTATCATATCTAACTTTTCTAACTTATTTATTCTTCTAATTTAACTTCTTTCTTTCTTATTTATTTTGTAGTTGAATTATCTAGTTCTGAGAAAGCAAGATTGAGATTCCCCCACTAGTATAGTTTTGCTGTCTAATTCTTGTTGCAGCTTTCTTAAATTCTCCTCTAGGAATCTGGATGCTATACCACTTGGTACATATATGTTTAGTTTTGATATTACTTCATTATCTATGCTACCATTTAGCAAGTTGTACTTTTCTTCCTTGTCTGTTGTAATTAGATCTGTTTTTGCTTTTGCGTGATTTGAGATCAGAATTGCTACCTCTGCTTTTTCTACTTCAGCTGAAGCATAATAGATTCTGCTTCAGCCTTTTAACCTTATTCTGTATGTATCACCCTGATTTAAATGTTCATATTGTAGGATTCCAGTTTTTAATCCAATCTGCTATCCACTTCCATTTTATGGGAGAGTTCAACCCATTCCCATTCACAGTTAAAATTACTAATTCTGTATTTCTCGCCATCTTATTTTCCCCAAGTTATAATTTTCTCTTTATGCTTTTAAGGGTATAACCATCTTGCTTTTCATCTAGGCTAAGAATTCAATATCATATCATACTTCTCACTCTTACTCTCTACACACATGGAATCTATTGCCAAATCTTTTCCTCTTTTTATAACACATTTCATATGCATTCCCCCTTCTTTGAACTCAAATATACTTAAACCTAGTTCAAACCTCTCAGCATTTCTCACCTGGACCACTGAAACAACCTTCTAACTGACTGTTCCCTGTGCCTTAAATTGCTTCTCATCTTTCCCTATTCTAATTCATCCACCATTCTGCAGTGACCATGACTTTTCTAAAGCATATGTTTATGCTTTATCATGTCACCCTGATACTTGGTGAGCTCCAAAGATTCCCTATCATCACCAAAATTAAATAAATACATTTAAAGCTTTTCATTATCTGGTTAATTCCTATGTGTTTAATTGTATACCTTATTCTCCTCCAAAAATTGTATGCCAGCTACACCAGCCTGCTGGCAATTATTCAAATATGAAACTTCATCTCTCAAATTGTTTTATTGGGTGTCCCATGCCTGGAATGCTCTGCCTCTCATTTTCACCTTTTAAGTTTACTGGGCTTCCTTCAAAATTCAATTTAGAGCATACCTCCTCCAGAAGGTCTTTTGTGGGTAACTCAATTGCTAATACCTTCTTCTCTAAGACTGCCTTTGATCCTCATATTGTCCCTGTCTCTATTTCTGTCTTTGTCTTTGTCTGTCTCTGTCTGTGTATGTATACGTGTATCTCTTTCTATCTCCCCACACACATACATTATATGTATATTATATATGTATATATATATATATATATACATACATACATATGTATACACACATATGTGTGTTGTGGAGATATATATAAATTTATTTATGGATATACATGGAGAGATACAGATATAGATATATACATATATAGTACACACGCCTAGTTATTTGTATGTGTATCACTCATTAGAATATATATTCCATGTGAGGAGATTTGCCCCTATTTCTATCCCTCCAATAAACAGTCTACTTGGCGTATAATATGAGCTTAATAGATGGCTGACAATAATTTTTTTACTAACATTAACAGACTCCTTATAACACCAATGATTAGTTAAATATCTCTCCAAATTCTGTATCTATTCCACTATAATGATACAACTTTGTTTCCTTAAGAAACTTGCAAAATCTAGTGGGTTAGTGCTTACCAGAAGGGATTTATTATCAAATAAAAGATTATTTGCAACAGAAAAGAGCTAGAAAAAGAAAGATAGACTGATCACATAATAAGAGAGAGGAGTAAGCAATACACTCCGGTGGTATCATATGAAATACTTATAAAGTTTACTCAAATTTTTAATTCTTACCATATTAATAATCCACCAAATTAAAGCTAGGGTCAGGTCTAGATCCCAGGGGGAGATCCAGAGATTAGGTGTGGCATTCCCAGCTCATGGGCCAGGCCACAAGTTCATGCAAAACCTAAATGTCTACTAATCTTATAAATAGGCATGTCTAACAACATAAAATGCCCCCAAAAGGAAGTCTTTTATTTTATTGGTTATAGTTACATAAATCACATTTTATTAACTACATAACTGGGTAGGTCACTGCTAGACTATATCACATGATAGAGAAGAATGGATAAAAATTTAATCAGGAACAAATATCATGAAAACAACTGGAATGACATAAAATTATAACTAGTCTTTTCAAAAGCAATAGATCCTAATATCAAGAAAATATCTAGAAAAATTAAAGGATCATAGAATTATAAAACTGGGAGATAGATCTCTTGATTTTACATTAATATTTAGAATCAGCATAATAGAATCAAAGAGAAACAAAAGTTGTCATATATCTTGTTGATTCTTCCTTCTTAATATTTCTTGTGTGTATGTGTAATCTTCATTTTCCATTTATACAAAATAGTTGAGTTGGACAAGATGACTTCTGTCTTCCAATTCAAATTTTTATTATAGTAACCTAGTTCTAGATATTAATTACTAATGTAATTATTACTAATTATTTTTATTGTTGTATTAATTTAATTGACCTTATTTCTTTAGAAAAAAATGAAGGCTGGGGCACTTCAATGACTTCCCATGGCAGAGTTAGGACTGAAAATCATCTTTAGATAACTAGTCAATGTGCTTTTCATTAGATGGATGGTAAAGCCATTATGGAATTTTCTTTGTTTTAAGGTATAAGGGTCAAAATGTAGAAAAGGTTTTTGTTTTGGAGTTGGAAGATATTGGTTCAGATCTTGGTTCTGATAATTACTTTTTTATTTTCTTTATACATGGATATGTTCTTTTTTTCTCTTTATATACATACTCACAAAATTAATACAAAAAGGTTATTGCTTTACTATGTTAAATTATCCATTAAAAAGCCCAACCCACATATACCTAAAATTTACGGCTTTACATACAATCTTTTTTAGTCTTTTGATGTTGAAGTGTTTATATTTGTTGGTAATTGAGTTCCTAATAATTTTTTTTAATTTTGATAATAGCTTTTTTATTTTCAAAATACATGCAAAAATAGTTTTCAATATTCATTCTTGAAAAACTTTATATTACAAATTTTTCTCCCTCCCTTCCCGCACCTCCTCCCCTACAGGCAAGTAATCCAGTATAGGTTAAACATGTGCAATTCTTCTAAACATATTTTCACATCCATCTTTTTTTTAATTAAAGCTTTTTATTTGCAAAACATATGCATGGGCAATTTTTCAGCATTGACCCTTCCAAATTTTCCCTCCTTCTCCCCACCCCGTCCCCTAGATGACAGGTAATTCAATACATGTTACTTATGTTAAAATATTTGAAAAATCCAATATATGTATATATATTTATACAGTTATCTTGCTGCACAAGAAAAATCAGATCTACAAAAAAAAAAAAAAAAAAACCTGAGAAGGAAAACAAAATGCAAGCAAAAATCAACAGAAAGTGTGAAAATGCTATATTGAAGTCTCAGAGGCCTCTCTCTAGGTGTATATGGCTTTCTTCATCACTGAACAATTGGAACTGGTTTGAATCACCTCATTGTTGAAGAGAACCATGTCCATTAGAATTGATTATCATGTAGTCTTCTTGTTGTCATGTATAGTGATCTCCTGGTTATGCTCATTTCACTCAGCATCATCAGTTCATGTAAGTCTCTCCAGGCCTTTCTGAAATCATCCTGCTGGTCGTTTCTTATAGAACAATAATATTCCGTAACATTCATATACCAAAATTCATTCAGCCATTCTCCAATTGATGGGCATCCATTCAGTTTCCAGTTTCTAGCCACTACAAAATGGGCTGCCACAAACATTTTTGCACATGTGGGAACCTTTCCCTCCTTTAAAATCTTTTTGGGATACAAGCCTAGTAGAAACACTGCTGGGTCAAAGGGTATGCCCAGTTTGATAACTTTTTGAGCATAGCTCCAAATTGCTCTCCAGAATGGTTGGATCTCTTAACAATTCCACCAACAATGTATCAGTGTCCCAGTTTTCCCACATCCTCTCCAACAAATGTCATTATCTTTTCCTGTCATCATAGCCAATCTGGCAGGTGTGTAGTGGTATCTCAAAGTTGTCTTAATTTGCATTTCTCTGATCAATAATGATTTGGAGCACCTTTTCATATGACTGGAAATAGTTTTAATTTCTTCATCTGGAAATTATTCATATCTTTTGACCATTTATTGATTGGAGAATTGCTTGAATTCTTATAAATTTGAGTCAATTATTTATATATTTTAGAAATGAGGCCTTTATCAGTTCTGATAATTACTACCTGTGTGACCTTAGACAAATCATTTCATTTCTATGGGCCTCAGTTTTCTCATCTGTAAAGTGAAGGAGTTGAACTAAATGTGTTCTAAGTTTCCTTCTACATCTATGATTCTATAGATTCTATAGATTTGTGATTATATTTAGATAAAAAATAAATACACTTTTCTTACACTGTATATTTCCAATACAAAATTCAATATCCTTTTCTCATTTTCATTCTCAACCCCATTTTGCTTTAATTCTTCTGTAGCATTTAATGCTAACAAATATTTCCTAATTCTTAAAATTCTCCTTCTTTGATCCTGTAAAAAATATTCAATGTTGATTGTATTATTTTCTCATGACTGTTCCTTCCCCGTCTTCTTTATTGGCTTTGTTTCTTGATGTGATTTTTGAATGGAGTGTATAAATCAAAAAGAAAAGAGGTTTATCTCAAATTAGTCTTTTATAATTTTCCTTGACTCTTCCTGCATCTCTCATATAAAACTGATCATCAGGTTGATTCTTCCTTCCTACTATTTTCATGTCTACTGCCACATCTGTCAAATGAAGGAGTTGAACAAGATAATTTCTTTTTTTTAATTTTATTTTTTTATTATTAATACTTTTTATTTGCAAAACATATGTATGGGTAATTCCTAAACATTAACCCTTAAAAAGCTTTCTGTTACAAATTTTCCCCCCTACTCTCCACCCCTCCCCTAGATAGCAGGATATCCACTACATGATAATTATGTTAGAATACTTAAATCGAATATATGTATAGTTATTGCCACACATCATTTTTTTGTTCAGGAGAAATCGTATCTATAAGAAAGAATAATCCGATAAAGGAAATACAATGTAAGCAAACATCAATAGAGAACATGAAAATGTTATGTTGTGGCCCACATTTCACATCCCTCTCTCTGGATGTATATGGCCTTCTTCACTGAACAATTGTAATTGGTTTGAAGCATTTCATTGTTGAAGAGAGTCATGTCCATTAGAACTGATCGTCATGTAGTATTGTTGTTGCCGTGTACAACGATCTCCTGGTTCTGCTCATCTCACTCAGCATCAGTTCATGCAAGTCTCTCCAGGCCTCTCTGAAATCGTCCTGTTGGTCCTTTCTTACAGAGCAATAATATTCCATAACATTCATATACCATAATTTATTCAGCCACTCTCCAATTGATGGGCATCTACTCAGTTTCCAGTTTCTAGACACCACAAAAAGAGCTGCCACAAACATTTGAACAAGATAATTTCTAAAGTCTCTTACAACTTTATCTCTTTGGATTCTATTTTCTTGGTTCTGAACTTTATTACCTCCTGTAAAAGACATTCTCTTTTCTCTTGAAACAGTCTACCTTATCATTCCTACTTCTACAATATCTCCCTCCTTTATCCTCTCTATCCAATCACATGGCCTTGACCCTGGATCAAGCACTCTTAAATGGTCTCCTATATTCATATTTTTCCCTCCCCTCTTCAATTCGTCCTTCGCAAAAGCACAAAGTTGACATTCCTAAATCACAGATTTGATTGTACTACTTATCAAATTCTTTAATCATTTTCACTTATGTCTAGGATGAAATACAAACTTTTCATACTGGCATTTAAAGATCTCCCCAATCTAGCACATTTTACTTAGAATTCAGAAGCTCTGGTATTCCATATACAGAAAAGTAAAATTTCAATTCAATTCAAGCAAAATATATTTAATTCTTGGATTGTTAATTATGACCTGTGGAGACTTGTATCTATATTTGAATTAAAAAGATTTGTATTTCCCTACATGTTCATTCTCAACATCAAACTCAATGTCTTTTTCCCAGTGCTTAGTTTACTTTGATTTTTGTAGCAATTATTACAGTTGAACATCTCCTACATTATTCTCCTTATTCTAGTGCCTCACCATGAATTAAAGTGACCTTGAACATTATGCCAGTGTGGGGAAGGGGAACCTCTAGGAGATGCCACCCTGACAGAAGAATTTTAACTATGGGCCTGATAATGAACAATATGTTTACTGTCAGAAGCACAATTTGAATTCAGATCTTTCTAATTCCAAAGCTAGAAATCTTTCTGCTGTACTATATATAGTCCCTCTACTAAATCACAAATAGATTAAGGTACTAAAGCACAAAAAGTGATTCACTGGACAGAGTTTTTAAACCAACAAAATTATCATAAACATACTTGACCTTTGTGTGATTCTTTTTTTAAAATTTTACAAGGAATTTTTACATACATTAACTCATTAGAACCTACAACCCTATAAAATGCTTATCCTATATCCACATAAGGGAACTTTGCCAAGAACAAGGGCTCAAATCTTCTTTTTTCTTCCTCTGCCTTAAAAACTGCTAAGTGGTTTCTTTTTTTTTTTTCAGATCCAGATCTTTTTCCTCTGAGGTGCTCCTTTCTTACCCATTGACAAGGCAAGAAAAAGTATACCAATCATGCTGGACATGATGAAACAACAAGAATTATATATATATATAAAGTCATGCAAAACATCCCCATATTAGCCACGTTATGAAATAAATAAGTGATAAAATATACTTCTATTTGCACTGAGTATATCAGTTCTCTTGAAACGGATCATTATATTGATCAGAGTAAGTAAATTTTTCACAATTGATTATCATTACAATAATGTTGAGACTGTGTATTATGATCTTCTAGTTCTCCTCATGTCATTTTCCATCAGTTTGTATATCTTTCAAGGTTTGTTTCCTGAAAGCACCCACTTTATCATAAGTTAAAGGACAGTAGTATAACATAGCAATCATAAATTCCATCTTTTTCAACCATTTCCCAGTTGATGGGCATCAGTTTTTAATCCTTTGTCATGAAAAAAGAGCTACTTTGTTTATCTTTTTTAACATATTAGTCTTTTCTTTTAAAAAAAAAAATTAATGATTGAACCAGTTCACAACTCAACCAACAGTATATTAGTGAGCCCATTTTTCCACATTTCTTTCAACATTTGCCATTTTCTTTTGCTGTCATATTATCTAATCTGAGATGGTATCTCAAAGTTATTTTAATTGGGGCAGCTAGATGGCACAGTGGATAGAGTACCAGCCCTGAAGTCAGGAAGACCTGAGTTCAAATCTGGCCTCAGACACTTAACACTTAACACTTCCTAGTTGAGTAACCCTGTCCAAGTTACTTAACCCTAATTGCCTCAGCAAAAAAGAAAAAAAAAAAAGTTGTTTTAATTGACATTAGGGATTAGGAGCATTTTATATGGCTATTGAGAACTTTGATTTCCTCTTCTGAAAACTGCCTGTTCATACATATCCTTTGGCCATTTACCAATTGAGGAATGGCTCTCCTTTTTTTTATAAATTTGGTTCAATTCCCTTTATCATAGAGATCTTTATCATAGAAACTGACAGTAATTTCCCCCTCCCATTTTCTGACTTTCCTTCTAATTTAGGTTGCAGTGGTCAAACACTAAATTGCTGTAGTCATTTACTTCGAAATATCATGTCCCTAATCTATTCTATTGAACAACCCTTGTATTTCTTATCCAGTACTGTATTGTTTTGACTTCTATTTTGTGCCATTGTTTGAAATCTGGTATTGTTATGTCACCTTCCTTCCCATTTTTCCCATTGACTCCTTTAATATTCTTGACCTTTTGTTCCTCTAGATGAACTTTCTCATTTTTTTCTAATTTTATAAAATAATTTTGGTAGCTTGATTAGTATAGTACTAAGTACTTTGGGGGGGCTTATCAGAATGTTTCAAGATAATCTCCATAGCACAAGTAAGAAATGGCAGAATGATAAGAGAACTAAAAGGAATTGATTCACCTTAATCATGCTGTAAAAGCTGAAGACTTTCTGTGGAGATGGTCTAGCCAACAAGGTGTTGACCACCACCTGAGTATCAATAAGATAGGGTAGGGTGAACAATCAAAAGATCTGAAAATAGACATTTTAGCTCTTAGACTTCTTGGCTTTTTACAAAAGAGCAATAATACTTCCTTTGAAGAAGAGAAGGTAAAATAGTGTATGGCAGTAGAAGTAGTGAAGCAGTTTGAGAAACATAATGATGTGGAAACCATAGAGATTCAGTGGGACAAAAGAAAATCACAGCTAGAGTTCTAAATACAGAACCATCCTTCTTTACATATGAATGTGAATTAACCAGCAGTGTTCCTTTTATCACCACTTTACCAGCAGCTAAAGAACACTGAACCCCTTTGAGTACTGGAGGCTGAAAATTATTTCTATAGCTTATTTTTCCTTGATTATTTACTCTGTTATTCTGTCCTATTTAAGAGATGTGTTATTTGATTTATTCCTTACTAATCTCTTGGTAGACAAGGACCTAGATAGGAGTTCAAGCTATATCTTCATAATTGTGGTTACTAAAAATACCTCACACTGAAGAAAAATAGAAAGTGTTTGCAGATTCAAGTAAAGTCATTGTTACACTCATTTTACAAATGAAGAAATGAAGGTTTGAAGGTCTTAAGCGATTTGTTTATAGTTATACAGTTAAGATGTGTCATAGGTAGGATTTTAATCTATTTCTCATGACTCCATGTTTAACATTCTTTCCATGGATATGTGAGGTATAGCAGCGAAAGTAATCAATTATGAACTATATGAATAATAAAATTAGGCATGTTTTCTCTGGTATGTACCCATGGATTCATTAGAAATCAACCTCTGGTGTTATTATGGCAAGATTGGAAGCATTAAAGAAGAAAGATCTAAATTGTTGGCATGAAACAATTTTGGTTACAGAAGTCTATGTGTGTACTTACACTTTTGCAGCCTATGCAATAACTTTTTATTTCCTATTTTCTTTTTTCCAAGTTATCAGAGAGTTCATCTTCTTTTTCCCTTCATGGGGGAAAAATAGATCCCACATGTAACTTAAGCTCTTAGCATAGATATATCACCTGAAAAGTTAGGCTGTGCTAACCTGACTTCTGACACTTATTACTGAAGTTGTAACTATAATAATAATAATAAATATCAATAATTAAATATAAATTTTGAATCAAAGGATTTGAGGGGTCATTCTGAAGGATAATGCCACTTGCATAAATTCAACTAAAGCCAAGTAAGAGCACTATGGTGCCTGGACTGTGGATCAGCTAGGGAATCTATTTCTCAGCAATTTAAAGCTATATTACATGACCAATGGGGGCAGGAAATAGAGAACACAATCCCCACATTAATTCCTCTAAATTTCCTTTAAAAATAAATCCAAGAGGGCAAAAGTTTTGACCTGAGCCATCACATAAGAATTAGATTGTCATCTAGAACTCTTAGTTATTTTTTATAAATGAACATGACCTCTGAGAAATTTTTTCTCTTTCTGTTATCTGAAGACAATGTCATGAAATCATAAAATTTTCGAGCTAGAAAGGACCTCAGAAATCATCTAGTTTAAATTTCCTCACTATATAGCCAAAGAAACCATGGCCTGGAAAGATGAAGTGACCTATTATAGTCATAAAGCTAGTTGGTGGCAGAGCTGGAGTTGGAACTCAGTTCTCTTAATTCCTACTTCAGTGTTCTTGCCACAATACCAATCTGTTTCACAAAAAAAGAATCACTCAAAAAAATTATCTAAAATAAAACCAGAGATAAATATCAGCCCATCAGCCTGGGAAAAATATGATAAACAACTTTCAAATTAGTTTTAGAGGTATGCAGGAATGAATTACCCACTGTTTTCAGCCCTTCATGAATAATTCAAATCCCCCTGTCAGTAGACCTAATTAGTAATTATCCAAACTATTCCTAAATTATCTAGTTTGAAGCTACCTGCTTTGCAACTAGATTTATTTCTGATATAATTATTAACCCATTTGTGTTGGTGGTGCATCTCTTACAGCTGCTCATAATGGAAATACTATCCCCAGAAATCAGAGATTCCTGCAGCTTAATATATTAACATTCTTTTACCAATTAGCCCCTCTAGTGTTTAGGGAATGGCAGCATATGCCACAGGAGGAGATATTTTTGAAACCCCTCAGAGTGTGTGTCCTATATTCTTCTGGTTCAACCACCTAGAAACAAATTAACCTGCAATAAGAGAAAATACGACCTTGAGGGGGAAGAGGAGAGATACTTTGAAAAAGAGGAAGGGAAAGAAATAGAAAAGAAATGTTCAAGGTAAACTGATAAAAATTTTTAAGTGATCACACAAGTATCCCACTGTGATCAATCCCTACAACTTGAGATACGATATGTGCTCTACAATTTTTGCCATAAACAGAAAAGACCACTGGGCTTCCCTGAATACAACACATAGACCAGAAATGAACATCCAGCTCAGTTGTGGGAATTAGCCTCCTTATGTAAGAGAATGGATTCTTATTATTCCCACTTGTAATTGAGAAGAGAGATGTAATCTGCCAATGAATGATTTCTTTGTGTTTTGCATTGTACCTTATATAAAGGATATGTTTTTTCCCCAGAACAATCTTAAGGACTATTTAAAACAAACAAACAAAAAAAAATCTGAACAGTTTGCTAAAGACAGTGTCTCTGTGACATGCTAGTCTCCATCTGAAGTGTTTTCTATTTCTGTGCCCCAACCTAAATACGTCTGACTTGTCTCAGAATAAAAAAAGGTGAAACTAGTAATACAATATTATTCGTATTGTACTAATAGTACAATTTCTATTTCATTGATGTCTCAAGCTGTTTTGTGAGCTTTGGAATAGACTCATTTATAAGACATGGATGTTTGGGAGAGACTTTTAATGCATCATATAGTTATTCCTTTATTACATTCTATATTTCCTTTGGATAGGGAATTTAAACTAAATATACCCCTATTAATTTCTCAGAATTATTTTCTGTTCTTAAATATTGTTTTTCTTGAAATTTTGTGAATTGCTTTAAGAGGTTATAACATTCTTCCTACTGTTTCTTTAAAATTGTCCTATGCATTTGGTTTTATTCTACAGGCTGACAATTCAGTATTTAGCTTTATCATTTCTATTCTCCCCAGATTGTAGCTTCACCTGTTATTGTCATTAATCATTTCCTTGCTTCCTATATAAGGTTATCAGATTCCCTCATTATCCTTTTCTTTATCAACATTTTATTCACAACAGAAGAATCAGTGATTTGAAATGTTGGTGGTCATTCTTGGAGTCTTTGTCTGTTCAAACATTTTCATATTATAGTACATTTCCCCATTTAGTCCTTTTTTCCTGGACATATTTATAGAACCTTTTCTTATTTCCTTTGAGTCCCCTAGCTACATTATTTCATTTCACTTTCGTGTTTTTCTTATTATGTGTCTGCATTCCTTGATGGCTAGCTTATATCTATTCCTTTCAATCTCTCCACTTTTCCATTTCCTTCACAGTTCTATCTTGTGTTTTGGCTCTTGTAAGAACCCTCCCTTCAGACTCATAGATTTTTTTAATCTTCTTTTTTTTAACCTGTAGTAAAATTGTAGCTATTCAGCACTAATATTTTGCTCTTCTGAAAGCTTTCTTTTTCCTTTTTTTCCCTTCCCCACACTCTCTCTGCACCACTGACTACTTTAAAAACTCTCTGTGCTCTTCCCCCAAAATGCAGTTTGTCCATGTAGATATAGCCTTAATGTATAAATAGCCACAGGCGCCTGGAACCCTAAAGAGCTAATGATCAAGCATGAACTCAAACAACATTAGGTCTCTCAGGAAGACAGGGTTGAGGAGACAGCCTTTCATCATTAAGTAACTGGCTGTCTGCTAGAGGAATTTTTCTGTTGGTTGGAGTTCTGGGAATTCTCCACTCATGTCTGTAAATATACAACAGATATACTTGATCATGAATAAAAGAAAAAAAGACAACTTCTTGTGCTATAAGGAAAGGGTAAAACTGAAATGCCATCATCATTAAGGGCCTTTTTCCCATTTTATGGATTTTACATTTTAAACACATATGTCATGACATTTTAATGTAACAGTTCTGGAAAGGAGAAAAATCACATTGATTTTGTGCCCTAAAGAAAAATAAACAATAGCACTTTCTGAAGGAGACTTGTCTGAGACTCTCTTGAACCAAATAGTGAACATTTATCCAAAAAGCAAATGACCTTGGTAATGACGGCAATCCTTTTGTTAACATCATTCTTTTTCTTGAATATTTTTGGCTGATTCTCTTAATAAGTTCACCAGCATGCCCTGGTCATAATATAATGTTGTCAAGAAATTATCCTGACTAGAGAATTAATAAAATGGGATAGCACCAAATTCAGAATAAACAGCATCACAGTAGGATCAATAAAAGAAAGGCAGGCTATTACCTTAAACATAAGTGGTCTAGACAACCAGCCTTTGTGACAGGAAATATTATAGGAAGAGACAGGTGGAAAGGAAAAGAATTTCTGCCTAAATATATCCTTCTAACAAAAAAAAAAAAAAACCTTTCCTTTGCCTTTTACAATTTCGTTAGATCCAAGTTTTCTGTGATAGTTTATAATAGCCCTGGGGGCAATAAGGAGTAAAATAACTTAGCAGGCATAAAGTTGAATTTTAAAGCATAATATCTATCTATACATATATATGCATGTACATATATATATATATATATATATAACATTCTCCTTAGTATATAGATAAAAGCTATTAATGCTAGTAGTAGCTAAGTATGCCCACTGAGGGAAGATAAAACCCCCTTGAGTCTTAAAACTTACATTTTAAAAATTTCTTTTGTTAAAGCAAACACTATCTATGGGCTATTAAATAGGAAGATAGTAAAATAATGTATATGAGCATGCATTGTAATGTAAAAATAATTTTGCTAACTACTTTGTGTAAAATGCACTCTGGTGCCTCAGTATAAAACTATCCTGAGATTCCATGCTCCAAAGTCATAAGTGAAACAATGTTATGATGATATGTTTCTGATAACTCCAATAATAAATGCTCATATGATAAGGTCCTCTTCAAAATTTCTGGCAGCTGGTGATAAAATGGGTGGAGTGCTAGAAGTGAAGTCAGGAAAATGTGCTCTGTCATTCTAGGTAAATCATTTTATCCCTTTTTACCTCATTTTTCTGAACTGTAAAATGGGGATAATAATAGCACTATTTCACAGGGTTGCTGTTAAGATTTAATGAAATAATATTTATAAAAAAGAACTTACAACAGTTCCTGGAACATAGTAGTCATTATTCCCTTCCATTCTCTACAGAGGAGAACTCTCCTCAAATGCAAAAAAAAAAAAAAAAGAAAGAAAGAAAGAAAAAGAAAAGAAAAGAAAAAAGCATTCTCTGTCTTCTCCTATATTTTATTTGCTGAAGTTCAAACCCAAATGTATCAGTATCAAAAGTCACTAATATTAAAGTCAAATGGAAATAGAGTCCACTAAACCATATATAAGGATATCTAGAGACCACATTTTGACTTAGAGCATCTCAAATTAATATTATCTATATTGTATTATATTTCTATTTTTTTGTTAATTATTCCCCAATTACATTTTAATCTAATCTAGGCTACATTGATATTCAGAAGTATTCGAGGCCACTCTGCATGTTTGACACCTCTGGCCTACATGAACATTCAGAAAAATCCCTGGAGAAGACTTGAAACAAACATTTTATATTCCTGGGTACTTTCCAAGGTCTATTCTCACCATGATATCAAAAAAGTCAAAACAGGGGACAGATAAATTCCTTTCAAAACTAGGGGGAATTTTTCCCCCTTCTATTTATTTTCAATCCCTATCAACCTAATTTGACTGAGAATCAGGCAAGATAATACCCTTCATTTTAATAAAGGTTTTATTTGGATCCAACTTTGCTTCAGCTCTGTCCACACTCACCAAAGTTACCCTTTCTTCATCTGAATCACATTTATTAATATCCTCACCTTGAGCTGACTCTCATTTAGTCAATCATTTCAAAATAGTACCACTGCATATTTGAATGTCAAATATATTCTCAAGGACTTTTAATGCATTTTTCCTTCATTATCACCTCTAACACATCATCATTTGAACACAATCATATAGAATTTCCAATCTAAATAAAATATAAACATTCCTTTGTGGTATATCTAACTTGAATATTAAAAATAAAGTTAACTAAATGTAATGGACATTGAAAGTCAGACTGAACTTAGCCTTTAGGCTTTTGATAAACAAACCAGGAGATTCAAAATATAATACCATTTTTTCATTTAATATTTTTGACGTGAATTTGAACAAGTTGAAGACCAGTTCAAAACTGACTAATAAATCTGCCTATAATTTAGTTTCTTAATCTTTTTTGTATCATGGACTACATTAGCAATTTGGTAAAGCCTATGTACTTCTCAGAATACTGTTATTAAATGCCCCAAATTCAATACATACATTTACAAAGAAAAATAATTATGCTAAAATTCAGTCATCAATTTTTTTTAAGTTCAAAGACTCAAAGTTAAGAACCCTCTTCCGGTCTAATTCATGTTTAGTACCATCACTCTTCAATGAAAGAAATAACCTCTTTGGATACAAATGTAATTTTATCAATTGTATTAAGTTTTAAACTTAATCATCAACTGGAACAAATGACCAAATAAATCTATAAAATAAGGGCTGAAATCTCCTGGATTTATAATGAAAAAACAAAATGAATAAATTAACAAAGAAAGAAAAGGTTTTTGTTTCAGGTAAGTCTAAAATTCTAGTACTGCTGGCCTTCCTTTATGTTTTGTTCCTTTTTCTTTCTCTCCATTTCATTTACTAGTATATAGCTCTGGTCCTACTAACCTAATTTTCCATCAAATTTGTATAATTATTTTGATATCTCTATTCACATTTCATATTTATTTTTCATGAGTGAAATGATCACTGAAATTTATAAATTAAGTGACAATATTTTTCATTTTTGCTAACATTTCAAAATTATTAAACATGTCATAATATGCCTTTTGAAATTTTTTTCTCAATGCCAATTAAGACAATTCTGAGATATCACTACACTTCTCAGATTGGCTAAGATGACAGGAAAAGATAATAACAAATGTTGGAGGGAATGTAGGAACACTGGGACACTAATATATTGTTGGTAGAACTGTGAATGGATCCAACCATTTTGGAGAGCAATTTGGAGCTATGCTCAAAAAGTTATCAAACATTGTATACTTTTTGACCCAGCATTTTTTTCTATTGGGCTTATATCCCAAAGAGATCTTAAAGGAGGGAAAGCGACACATATGTGCAAGAATGTTTGTGGCAATCCTTTTTGTAGTGACTAGAAACTGGAAACTGAATGAATGCCCATCAATTAGAGAATAGCTGAATAAATGATGGTATGTGAATGTTGTGGAATACTATAGATCTGTAAGAAACAACCAGCAGGATGATTTCAGAGAGGCCGGGAGAGATTTGCATGAACTGATGCTGAGTGAAATCGGCAGAACCAGGAGATCTTTATACATGGCAACAATAAGACCATATGATGATAAATTCTGAAGGACACATTTCTCTTCAACAATGAGATGATTCAAACCAGATCCAATTGTTCAGTGATGAAGAAAGCCATATACACCCAGGGAGAGGCCTGTGGGATCTGAGCATGGTTCACAACATAGCATTTTCACTCTTTTTGTAGTTGTTTGCTTGCATTTTAGTTTGCTTCTCCTTTTTATTTTTTTAACTGGTTTGATTGGATTTTTCTTGTGCAGCACAATAATTATATAAATATGTATGTATATATTAGATTTAACACACACATACAAAGAAATTTTTCTCTCCAAACATAACAACAGTCTTGTAATTATAAAATCTTAAGGTCTTTTCTCAGTTATCATTCTTTGTGACTTTTCTGATGCATGACAGCCTTGAGCAACTTTCCCTCCTCAATAATTATTCTTTCTTAAATTTTCCTGACATGATTGTCTCTGGTTTTTCTTCTACAATTCCTTCTCAGTTTCTTTTGTTGACTCATTATTCACAGCAATATGGATCATTTGTGCCCTATTTGTAGTAGAGACTTCCAAGTGTATATTTGTCTTATTAACTTTAGTCAAACTATATCTTGACCCTAATACAGTCATGTCATTTTAGTTTTCTTCAGAAATGAAGGGATTATGCTCAAAGAGGCATTATTAAAATGTCTGTACCTTTTCATCAGCAAAAGCACACTAGGTCTATTTCCAAAGATGAGTAGAGGGAAAGGAAAAAACTTATAGGTTCTAAAATATTGATAGCAGCTCTCTTAATGGTAACAAAGAACTGGAAATTATAAGGAATTGTTAAACAAGTTGTATTATATGATTGTGATGCAATATTACTGTGCTATAAGAAAGAAGGAACTTAATGATGTTTTTAAAATGGATAGATTTAAACAAAATAAAGAAAAGTAAAATGAACAGAACCAAGAATATGGTCTACACAATAACAGCAAACTTATTTTAAGAACTACTTTCAGTGACTAAGTCATTTTGACTATTCTAAATGCCTAAATTATCTACAAAGGACCTATGAAAGAAGATACTCTGAATCCCAAGAAAGAATTAATAAATAAAAGTATATATAAAATTATTTTGTATATGTGTGTGCCCAGGTATGTGTGTCTGTGTATATACATGCAATGTTAGACATCTTTAAATATATAACTACATTATATAATTAAAAGGAAAAGCAAGTTATATATTACAGATACATGTGCAATTATCTTTTTTTCTATTCTATAATTCTATGGAAATGCATGTTTTATTTAAATTTAGAATTTTTAATAGAATGAAGGACAACAACCATCCACGTCAAACTTTCTAACTGAATATTCTCCAAGGGACTATCCTTAGCCTTCTTCTACCTCCACACTATCTGTATCATTGACCTCCTGAGTTTTCATGGGTTTAGTTATCATGTTTATTTTAATGACTCATAGATCCAATCTTTCTGAGCTTCAGCTTCATATCATAAGTTACTTATGGGAAATTAAAAACTTAACATGTTCAAAATGGAACTCTTTTTCCCCCAAAAAAAAATTCAGCTATTTTCCAAACTTTTGAAGAAAGCACTACCATTATTTCAGTTTTTCAGGGTCACCCATCATATGCAAACCATAGCCAAAGTTTGCAGTTTGTACTTTGACATTTCTTGCATTCCACCTTTTCTCTCTACTTCTGTTCCTCCTTACCTTTGAACTAGACTTTTACAATGACCTTATTGTTGACCTTGCTACATCTCTGCCATCTCTAAGTCTACTTTTACATAGCTACCAATGATTTTCCTAAAACATAAGTCATATTATACTCAATAAGCTTCAATGACTCTGTATTGTCTCTAGAATAAAATATAATTTCTTGTCCTTTAAAACCTCTTACAACCTGGCTCAGTCTTTCTTTCTGAAATAATTTTACATTATTCTCCTCCCTGCTTTCTCTAATCTAGGCTTCCTGTTATTTTCTCTGTTCTGTTTACATGGCATTCTCTGTACTTTTGCACTGGCTATGTCTTTTCCCAAGCCTACAAGGCATTCTTTCTTCACATTTGCTTCACAGACTGCTTTTCTTCTTGTAAAATGCAGTTGGAACACCATCTTCTATGTGAAGTTTTTCTGGCCTCCCTTCCATTTACTAGTGTACCCCTTTGTAACATTTTATATTTATGTTGCATTTATTCTACATATATATGTATGTGTATAAGTTGTTCCCCAAAAGAATGTTAGCTTCCTGAGAGCAAGAACTGTTTCTTTCTTTTTATTTTTACCCCATTCCCTGGTATGGTGCTAAGCTAAATATATACTTGGTGGGATTAATTCATTGAATATAGCTTAGTTGATTTAACTATTCAATAATTTTTATATATAAATTGTTTTCATGTTTCATCATTATAAATAGAATAATTCTAAATATTTCATATATTCCCCCTTTTATTTTTATGATGCTTAAAGGAATAGAAACATATGGTCAATTTTATTACTTTTTTAAAGCAGTGACATATTACTCTCCAAAATGAATGAAACTAAAATTCCATCAACCATGAAATCAGGAAATCATTTCCCCATAACTTGGCAAATAATAAAGGGGTGTTCTTGTTTGGTTTTAGTTTTTTGCTATTTTATTATAGGGCATATATTAGAATCCTAAATATGATTATTTCCATTTCTATAATTATTACAGAAATTGTTTTCATGTTGCAATTAACAGTTTATATTTCTTCCTTTGTAAGTGGATGTTGTCCTTTCACCAATGTTCTGTAGGGAATATATATTATTAATCTTATATTCAACATTAGTTATTTAGAAATTTTGGATATCTGACTTTTAGCATAGATTTTTATGCAAAAATATTTTGAATTTTATTTTTTAAATTTTAGAGATAATGCTGTTATGCAATATTTTTATTCAAACCCATTGACTTTGTTTACAATAGTCTTCCTATTTTAAATGGATAAAAATGTTCTTTTTTATATTTTTGGAAATACATGTTATTCATTTTTATTCCAATTTTTAAATCATTTTCTAATCACTAATTTAATTAAAGTGAAATGTGATTTATAATAGCATGAATTATGTATCCAAAATCATGTTTTATGCTATAAAACTATCCAGTTTCAGTTTTTATTGAATAGTGATTACATTCCCTAGTGTTTTGCCAAATGGAGGGCTGTCAAAAACAAGTCATAGAAAGAGAGATAGACAGAAGAAAGATAGATAGACACACAGATAGATATAGATAGACATGGACTATATATGGAGATAAGTTATAGATATAAATATGTATATATATGAATGTAGATGCATATAAATAGTTGCAACTACACATTCTCTATCCCATTTCATTGATTAATTTCTCTATTTTTTTCCAGTGTGATGTACCTTTTTACATTCATTTTTAGATCTGGTAGTCATGCTCAACATTCTATGAATACCATTTCAAATCTGAATTTCTTCTTAATGTTCACATCCTAACATTCACTTTTTTCCATATTAATTCCATCATAACTTTAAAACTACACATTTAGATATTTTGATCTGGTTTGCATTAAATTCATAAGTTAATTTGGGAAAAATTAATATTTTTATTATATTTGTTTTATCTAAATTTTAGCATAAGATTTCCCTCAGTATGTTGAGATCTTTGATTTCTATCCTAAAACCTTTTGAAGTTATTTTTGCAAAGTTGCATTCTATTGTATGCTCTAAATTCTCTAAATTACTGAACAGATATTCTATACATTTTGCCATTATTTTATAGTGACTTATCTTTCAACCTATTCTTTGTTATTATTGATATTTTATCAATCAAATAAAAATTAAAAGGTTTTTTGAGATGCTGATTCTATCTTAAATGTTTTTAAATTATTGTAGAACAGATTAGAAATGATCCTAGAATTATTTCACCTTCTTTAAAAAGTTAAATCATAGTGGTTAAATTTCAGGACAATTGCACCAAGGAAAAGCTATTGCAAGAATCTAGAAAGAAACAATTCAAATACTGAGGAACTGTAATTAGAATCACACAAGATCTGTCAGCCTCCACATTAAAGGATTGAAGGGCCTGGAGCCCAATATTCCAAAAGGCAAAGGAATTTGGATTACAGCTAAGAATAAGCTATCCAGCTAGAATGAGCATTATCTTCCAGGGAAGAAGATGGACATTTAATGATATTGGTGAATTTCACCTATTTCTAATGAAAAAATAAGATCTGAACAAAAAATTTGACCTCCAAACACAGAACTCAAGAGACGCATAAAAAGATAAAAGAACTATATTTCTACTATGGGTATACTTAAAGAATAGGGGTATAATTTGATTTTACTTTGATAATATGAAAAAGAAACTAGAGGTGGAAGGGCTATCAGACTGGGAAAAAGAGGGAATAGGAGGTAAAATAAGGTTTAAAAAAAGAGGTTTAAAGTTTAAACTTTAAAGTTTTAAAGTTTAAAAAAAAGAAAAATAAGGTAAAATCTCATGAAGAGGCAAAGAAAAACTAATATAATTGAGGGAGAGAATAATTATAATTGAGGGGGATGAACATTGTGTGAATCTTACTCTCGTCAGATTAGGCTCTAACAGAGTATATCAGACATATTTGGTTTCATAGAGAAACTTATCTCTCCTTATAGGGTAGTGGGAGGGAAAGGAGGAAAAGAAAGGGATAAACTAATAGAAGGAAAAATAGAAGAATTAGGAGAAAGGTTTAAAAATGGGGAGGGGCTCTAAAGGAGGGAAGACTGTTTGAGGGAGGTGGTCATCAAAAGCAAAATACTGGGCAGGAGGGAAAGGAGAAAGGAAAAAGGAAAGAGAAAAACATAACTTTGGGTAAATAAGATGACAGGAAATACAAAATTAGTTATTTTAACTGTGAATGTGAATGGGATGAACTCTCCCATAAAACGGAAGGGAATAGCAGACTGCATTAAAAGCCAGAATCCAACAATGTTGTTTACAAGAAACACATCTAAAGCATAGAGATACATACAGAGTGAAGGTAAAGAGCTGGAGCAGAATCTATTATGTTTCAGGTGAATAAAAAAAAAGCAGGGGTAGCAATCCTGATTTCAGATCAAGTAAAAGCAAAGATAGAGCTAATTAAAAGAGATAAGGAGGGAAATTATATTTTACTAAAGGGTACCATAGATAATGGAGCAATATCAATACTAAACATATATGCACCAAGTGGTAAAGCATCGAAATTTCTAGAGGAGAAGTTGAGGGATGCCAGAAGAAATAGACAGCAAAACTATACTAGTGGGGGATCTCAACCTTGCTCTCCCTGAATTAGATAAATTAAACCACAAAATAAATAAGAAAGAAGTTAGGGAAGTAAACAAAATGTTAGAAAAGTTAAGTATGATAGATCTTTGGAGAAAATTGAATGGAGACACATTTTTCTCTGTGGTTCATGGAACTTATATAAAAAAATGACCATGTGTTAGGGCATAAAAACCTCAAAATCAAATGCAGAAAGGTAAAAAATAATAAATGCATTTTTTCAGACCATGATGCAATAAAAATCACATGCAATATAAGGCCAGGAGAAAACAGACCAAAAGTTAATTGGAAATTAAATAATCTAATCTTAAAGAATGAATGGGTGAAAGAGCAAATCATAGACACAATCAATAATTTCATCCAGGACAATGACAATAATGAGTCAACATACCAAAATTTGTGGGATACCGCCAAAGTGATTATAAGGAGTAATTTCATATCTCTAGATGCTTACTTACATAAAATAGAGAAAAAGAAGATCAATGAATTGGACTTACTTTTTAAAAGGCTAGAAAAAGAACAAATTAAAAACCCTCAATTAAATACCAAATTGGAAATTCTGAAAATAAAAGGAGAGATTAATAAAATTGAAAACAAGAAAACTATTGAATTAAATAAAAGTAAGAGTTGGTTTTATGAAAAAATCAACAAAATAGATAAGCCTTTAGTCAATTTAATTAGAAAAAGGAAAGAGGAAAATCGAATTGTAAGTCTCAATTTCCACCAATGAAGAGCAAATTAGAGCAATAATTAGGAATTACTTTGCCCAACTTTATGCCAACAAATTTGATAATTTAAATGAAATGGAGGAATATCTACAAAAATATAGACTGCCCAGGTTAACAGAAGAGGAAATAAATTATTTAAATAGCCCCCCTTTTTTTCTGAGGCAATTGAAATTAAGTGGCTTGCCCAGGGTCACACAGCTAGGGAATGTTAAGTGTCTGAGACCAGATTTGAACTCAGGTCCTCCTGACTTCAGGGCTGGTGTTCTATCCACTGTGCCACCTAGCTGCCCCTAAATAGCCCCATTTTAGGAAAAGAAATAGAACAAGCTATTAATCAACTCCCTAAGAAAACATCTCCAGGGCCAGATGGATTTACATGTGAATTCTACCAAACATTCAAAGAACAATTAATTTCAATACTATATAAACTATTTGAAAAATAGGGAAATAAGGTATACTAGCAAATTCCTTTTATGATATAGATTAGGTGCTGATAGCTAAACCAGGTAGGGTGAAAACAGAGAAAGAAAACTATAGACCAATTTCCCTAATGAATATTGATGCAAAAATCTTAAATAAGATATTAGCAATAAGATTACAGAAAGTCATCCCCAGGATAATACACTATGACTAAGTAGGATTTATACCAGGAATGCAAGGCTGGTTCAATATTAGGAAAACTAACAGCATAACCGATCATATTAATAACCAAACTAACAGAAATCATATGATTATCTCAATAGATGCACCAATACCCATTCCTATTAAAAAACACTAGAGAGTATAGAAGTAAATGGACTTTTCCTTAAAATGATTAGTAGCATCTATTTAAAATCATCAGCAAGCATCATATGTAATGGGGACAAACCAGACCCATTCCCATTAAGATCAGGATGAAACAAGGCTGTCCATTGTCACCATTACTATTTAATATTGTATTAGAAATGTTAGCTTTGGCAGTAAGAGAAGAAAAATAGATTAAAGGAATTAGAGTAAGTAATGAGGAAATCAAATTAACACTCTTTGCCAATGGCATGATGGTATACTTAGAGAACCCTAGAGACTCAACTAAAAAACTACTAGAAACAATTCACCATTTTAGCAAAGTTACAGGATACAAAATAAATCCACATAAATCATCAGCAATTTTATGTATTACCAACAAAGCTCAGCAGCAAGAGATACAAAAAGAAATTCCATTAAAAATAATTGTTGATAATATAAAATATTTGGGAATCTATATGCCAAGGAAAAGTCATGAAATATACGAAACTATGAAACACTTTCCACACAAATAAAGTCAGACCTAATCAGTTGGAAAAACATCAGGTGCTCATGGGTAGGCCAAATGAATATAATAAAAATGACAGTACTAGCCAAACTAATTTACTTATTTAGTGCCATAACAATCAAACTCCCAAGAAATTATTTTATAGATCTAGAAAAAAATAGTACCAAAGTTCATTTGGAAGAACAAAAGGTCAAGAATTTCAAGGGAATTAATAAAAAAAAAAATGCTGATGAAGGTGGACTTGCTCTGCCAGATCTAAAACTATATTATAAAGCAGCGGTCATTAAAATCATTTGGTACTGGCTAAGCAATAGAGTAGTCGATCAGTGAAATATTATAGGATCACAGGACAAACCAAGCAATAACTATAGCAGTCTAATGTTTGACAAACCCAAAGACTCCAGCTTTTGGGATAAGTACTCACTATTCGACAAAAACTTCTGGGAAAATTGGAAACTAGTGTGGAAGAAATTAGGGCTTGAACCACACCTAACACCACATAGCAAGATAAGATCTAAATGGGTTCCTGATTTAGATATAAAGAGTGATATTATAACCAAATTAGAGGAACATAAGATAGTTTACCTTTCAGACCTGTGGAGAAGGAAGGAATTTGTGTCCAAAGAAGAACTGGAACTCTTAATTGAACACCAGATAGATAATTTTGATTATATTAAGTTAAAAAGGTTTTGTACAAACAAAACTCATGCAGACAAGATTGGGGGGAAGTAATAAATTGGGAGATCATCTTTACATTTAAGGATTCTGATAAAGGCCTCCTTTCTAAAATATATCGAGAATTGTCTCAAATTTATAAGAATGCAAGCCACTCTCCAATTGATAAATGGTCAAAGGATATGAACAATTTTCAGATGATGAAATTAAAACTATTTCTAGTCACATGAAAAGGTGCTCCAAATCACTATTGATCAGAGAAATGCAAATTAAGACAACTCTAAGATACACACAACACACCAGATTGGCTAAGATGACAGGAAAAGATAATGACGAATATTGGAGAGGATGTGGGAAAACTGGGACACTGATACATTGGTGGTGGAACTGTGAACGGATCCAGCCATTCTGAAGAGCAATTTGGAACTATGCTCAAAAAGTTAACAAACTGTGCATAATGTTTGACCCAGCAGTGTTTCTACTGGGCTTATATCCCAAAGAGATCTTAAAGGAGTGAAAATGATCCACATGTGCAAAAATGTTTGTGGAAAAAAATGTTTTTGTATTGGCTAGAAACTGGAAACAGAATGGATGCCCATTAATTGGAGAATGGCTGAATAAATTATGGTATATGAATGTTATAGAATATTATTGTTATGTAAGAAACGACTAGTTGGATGATTTCAGAGAGGCCTGGAGAAACTTGCATGAACTGATGCTGAGTGAAATCAGCAGAACCAGGAGATCATTGTACATGGCAACAATAAGACTATATGATGATTAATTCAGAAGGACATGGTTCTCTTCAACAATGAGATGTTTAAAACTAGTTCCAGTTGTTCAGTGATGAAGAAAGCCATATACACCCAGGGGGAGGCTTGTGGGATATGAGTCTGGACCACAACATAGCATTTTCACACTCTCTATTGATATAGCTTGCATTATGTTTTCCTTCTCAGGTTTTTTTTTCCAGTATAGCAATATAACTATATAAATATATATATACACATATTTGATCTGTCTAATAGTTTAACATAATTAACATTTATTAGACTTCCTGCCATTTAGGGGAGAAGGTGGGGGGTAGGACAGAAAAATTTGTAACAGAAAACTTTGCAAGGGTCAATGTTAAAAAAATTACTTATGCATATGTTTTGCAAATGAAAAGCTTTAATAAAAAAGAGAAAAAAATAAAAAGTTAATCAAAAAAATATAAAATGACTAAAAATAATTATAAAAAAACAATTTTTCATAGTACAGTACATTATGTTAAAACAAGCCATAGAAATTTCTGTATAATAAATGACAAAGATGGAAGCATTTCTCTTTTACAAACATGGTTAAAAATCTTAAACCATAAAAAAGTAACTAACTGAAATCATGAATCCCCCTTATGCTTGCATTTCAATTGTGGAAACTAACATTTACCCAAGAAGCTGTACCTTATATATAGGTCATCTGTGGCCTTAATAAATAAAATTATCTTTGAACTTTAAAACATATTTAAATTTGATGCATTTTGCACTCAAACCAAGAAGGTATGCTTACCCATTAATTTCATACAATATCTTTAGCTGAAGTATGAGCTCATTTTTTTCCAATTAACTTTCAAAATTCAAATCAGAAATATAATTCATGAATTTGTTCATTGTCTTCACTACTGAGGGACAATAGCTTATATCCAATCTCTAGCCAGAATACATATTGCATACAGTAAGTCTGTGAATAAATTATAGCTTAAAAGAATCTGTATATACATATACACAATCTGGTGTTTATAAAAACTAAAGACACATTTACATTTTCAGTGCATCCATTCTTGCCAAATACTATAAAATTGGTTCACACGCAGCTTAAATTTCATCATAAGTAAGTACTATGTGATAGTTCATTTATTCATTCAACAAACATATTAAGCACCAGTTCTGTGCAATGCAATATGGTAGATCTGGAGAAAGATTTAAGCATAAATTAGATAGGAAGTTGCAATTCTAGTAAAGTTGATAAAGCTAATACACAGAAAAAGATGCAAGAACTATTTAAAATGAGTATAAAGCACTATGAAATTTGATGAAATAGAGAATTCTTCCAACTGAAAGAAGCAGAGAAGGTTTCCTCAAAGTGATATCATCTGAACCAGGTCTTAAAGGATGAACTGAAAGTCATTAAAAAGAGATATTGTAGGGAAACAACATTTCAAGCAAAGGGATTAGCCTAAGTCTAAATTTGGAAATTGGAAAGCATAGGACATGTTTGGAAGACAGTGAATAGTTCAGTTTAGTTACTAGCAAGTGTGGAAAGTGAGTAAAAATGAAATAAGCCTGGAAAGTTTCTGTAGACAACGGGGATCCACTGAGCAAAGAACATAATCAGACCTGTGATGAATCTGGCAGCAAAGCAAAGTGTGGAATGAAAGGGGAAAATCAGGGGCTGAGAAGATAAATCATGTGGCTATTATAATAGTATAGAAGAGATTATCCTTTGAACCTGTGTTAGAGTGATAGCAGAAAAAATAGTGTAGAAGAAAAAAGTTTATCAGATAGACCACAGGCTTTACACATGGAAAAGCATTGGTGATCATATTGTTCAACTCCATTTGCAGAGGAAGAAACTGAGGTCCAGAGAGTTCAGTCCATATTGAAAAGAAAAATAATGACAATAGTGTCAGAAACAGGAACTGAAGAAGAAATTTCCTTTCGAAAGCTATCAATCCAACGAAGAGATAAATAGAATCTGTAAACTACACCTTAAATGTTAATTGGGGCTCTTCATTCTAGATGCTAAATTAATATATATCTTCTTAGCATTTAGCTAACTTTGGGTACTCTACATCAGTGTTGTTAATCATTGTTTGCTAGACCTATGAGATATTCTAAAACAATAATTCAGAAATGACATCATATAAACAAGGTTTTTCCTTTCCTTCCTTCCTTTTTTCTGAGTTTAATGAGATAGCTACTGTCAAATTTACAAGACAGAGTCAGGGCAACAGCCAGAAATAGCACACTCTTCTCATGAATCTCCATCCATGATCACTCAGCAAATATTTATAAAACACCTGCTATGTGGTAGTTAACAATTTAATATTGGTGAGGTCATAAGTTAACAACAAACAAGAAGCCTTTTTAAAAATTTAAAAAGGAAAATCAGCAAGGATTTTTTTTGGTTCCTTTTTCTGAATCATAAAATGGAGATTGTCTTTACTGTTGGCATAGGAACCTTTGGATTATCTGAAACCTGACAATTTAACTCCAGGTTTTCATATGACAACAATCTGTGGGAAAGCAAGCCCCGGGCAAGACTCAATTGTTGGCCTTTAGTCATCATCCCTGCTGATTATAGAAAAACACAGTTGGTATAGATAGTAAGCAGCCTCCAGATAGCTGAAGCAATCCAACTTACTGGCTAATACTAGGATTGTATCTTTGCACTAAAAACAGCAATCTTAGTTTAGCAAGGGTATCATTTCTAATGATGGAAATATACTGAACCAACTTTCTAAATTCCATTGGGAAGGAATTAATGTATAAGATTATCACTTTGCAGGTAACTCCTATGTATATGGCACTTAAAATTTTGCAGTTATTTCTTCATAACCCTGTGAGGTAGGAAGCAGCGATGTTATTATCTCAATATATTGTTGAAAAATCTGAGACCCCAGAGACCCACAGATTTTAAAAAAACTTGCCAGCAAAACAAAGTCTAATGTCACAGAAGTTTGAACTCAAAAAACAGGTCTTCTGATTCCAAAGATTGGAGCTTTTTCTACTTTATCTTGTAAACATTTTATCATAAACTTATACAGTGTTATAAATATGCATGCATTTATTCATAAAAGGGGTGCAATGTTTAACAGATATTGGATTACTTGCTATCTAGGGGAGGAGGTGGAGAGGGGAATTGGAACACAGGGTTTTACAAGGGTTAATGTGGAAAAATTATTCATGCATATCTTCTGAAACTTAAAAAGCTTTAATATAAATAAATAAATATAATAAAAGGGATGCAAAAACTAAATTTACTTTCTGTTCTCAAGATGTTTGTTACTTATATTTGTTGTATAATGTTGAGACTTTTGAAAATCATATAAGCTATTATTTTCTTTCCTAGGTAGTTTTTCCAATGAACAAGACTTGCAGCCAGAGCTGAAGAGGAAACAATATCTTTTTAGTGAGTTCCACAAATGGCTCAAGCATCAAGGACACACCCAATTAAAATGATTCCTTTTTTATCCTGACTGTAATGAGAAATCTAAACTAGGAACATGAGAATTGCTTCAGGGTAACAATAATTGTATAATCTGCCAATTAGTGTAATCCTAATGATTTTTCCACACTTTTGAACAGTGAGAGGAGAAAGTACAGAAGACATTAGAGGAGGTCAATGGGAAGGATAAATAAAATAACCTGAAGCAAGACCACAGGTACATCCTTCTATACTAATAAAAGTACTTGGAAGTGAGGCACCAGAGACAGAGTTCAAGAAAATGACAAATATCTAAGGTTATTTTTTAATTATTTTATAAACACATATAAGTGGCATTGATACAAGACAGTTCTATCCTTGAGTATTTATAGCAGTGTTTTCCAATAAGGTAGTCTTTAATGTGGAATGATCTAGGTTAATTAGCTAGAAAAACTCATCTGCAAGAAAATAATAGAATTTTATAACTGGAAGGAGTTTTAGAGATCATCTAAGTTTCTTCATCTATAAAATGAGGGGGTTGATCTAGGTGGCATTTCAATCATTTTTCACTTAAAATTTTCTGATGAATGATCTCTTTTCTCCTTTCTCCCTTCAAATTTTACATAAAAGGAAAAGGAGAGCCAAAGACATAAAGGGACTTGGTATGTAATATAGTTATGTTGCTGTGTGACCATATATGTGATATAGGAAATTAGTGGTAGAGACAGAACTCTAACCTAGACTTCCTGATTCCTTGTCTAACCACACTTTTGTTTATACCACTCCCAAAATTAATTTGGAACTCTTACTTTGGGCAGATATATTATGTGAATGCAGTGTTTTTCTCTCAAGATAAATCAACTTGTGTGGCAATAGCCAGAGAATATGAAATCTGAAGACAAGTACCAACAGAAGAGTAAATGAAAAAGGGAAAGGAGTTAAAGCTAAAGTATTCTTTATAATTTTTCTTCATAATATATTCCACAATCAGTATTCTTCATTTTTCCCATAGTTTATTTTTTTAATTTATTTTTTTTTCAAAATTCCTTCTTTTTAACCTTCCTCTTCCAATTTAAAACTAAAACCATAACCAAAACCCTTGTAGCACATATTCAAGAAAAACAAATTCCTGTATTGAACAGGTCCAAAAATGCATGTCTTGTTTTGAATATTTAGTAACATTTGTGTTATGAGATGAATAGATTTTTATCATTGGCTCTCTAGAATCATTATTGATCATTTTTAATGAGAATTTTTAAATCTTTCAAAGTTGCTAATGATTGGTGTTATGGTATTGTCTCCCAATTTCTCTGAAAATATCACTTTTTCTGTTTCTTCGAGTATAATAATGTTTTGTTTCATTCACATACCAAACCTTGTTCATTTATAGCTCAGTTGAAGAGTACCCCTTAGTTTCAGTTCTTTGACATGACAAAAAGGGCTTCTATAAGAATTTCTGTACATATAGTCTTTTTCCCTTTTTGTTATGTGCTCAGGGTATAAACCTAGTAGTGGTATCAGTGGGTCAAAGGATAGGGACAGTTTAGCGACTAAGGCTATACCAACTCCCAGATCCAGCGATGTCCACAGATCTATTAATGTCCTCTTTCCTACTCCTAATCTTCTTCATTCTCTCATTCTTCCTTTTCCTAATAACTCTTGAAAATTCTTTCTGTCCCTTCCTCTTTCCCATCAAATCATAAGATATATAATGGAACAGTGAGATGACTGTAAATGAAATAAAATGTTTCCTTATATATAATTTTAAGTGTGTGACTCACATAAATATGCATATTGTATTCAACATATACCACCTTTTAAAGAAATGAGATAAAAATCTATTTATAGATTTTATTATAGTTTTATTATTTACTTATATGTCCTGACACAACTTAAATCTGTGACTATCAGGAGTAGAGTAGGATAGCAAACTTTCATATTAAACTCATAGTATTCCCCTCCCCAATGCCATTTCACCTTGATTCATAAATTCATATTATCTAAAAATGAAAAGCCTTAAAATGTTCATCTTGTCTAATTTAACTCAAGCATTTTCATCATGTTTTAGTTAAATACATCCAAAGGATTAGGAATCTGATATCACTTAAGTCCAATCCTTTCATTTTGGGCTGTATTTAGTTAAAAAATTCTTCCTTGTTCTGAACCAAATTCCACTTTCCTGTGAGTGTCTCTTTAAAACAAGGGTTCTTAAACTGGGGTCCAATGCCCTCCAAAAAAATCTATGGATAGATTTCAGTAGTTTACTGAATTATGGGAAAATACATCTTTATTTTCATTAATGTCATTAATATTGCTACATTAATATCATGTAGCAATAACTACATGACAAATCTAGAATTGATCAATCAGTATGCATAAAATCTGAGAAGAAAATTCAGTTCTAATTTCCTGACAGTGATCCCAACTTACTTCAGTATAACTATAATAGCATAGTTATATATAGTAATAGCATTATACATACATATGCATATATAAACATATATATGTATATAAAACAGTAATTATTGCAGTATAATTTCTACCCATTGGCTCTGGATGAATTCCATGAGACCAAATAGAAAAATTCTATTCCTGCCTCAATATTATAGAACATCAAATACATGAAAACAATTACTGTGTACTTCACTGAATCTTCTTTCCTCTGGATTAAACAAACTTCTCTTAAATTATACTTATCTGTTCTGGCTCAGTCTTCCTCTGGATTATCCTGGCTATCCTTCTCTAGATATCTCTCTTTCTTAAACCAGGGGACCCATACTTGGACAAAATATTCCAGACAAAGTTTGATAAGAGCAGAATATTAGTGCATAGAAGCTATGCCCTTTTCCTGATTTCTTTAGGTACTAATATCTTTCCCTTTCAGATTACTTTGGTATGATATGTATATATCTTGAATGTACCTAGGTATTTACATATTGTCTGCCTATTAAAATGTTTCCTCCTGGAAGTCAGGGTCTTCTTTTTTTGTCTTTTTTGTATCCTTAGTGCTTGCTTAGCAGAATGCTTGGCAAATAGTAAACACTTAATAAATGCTTATCAACTTACCAAATCTCAATGCAACCCATGATCATGTTAGCTTATTTTGCTGCACATCGCACTATTGATTAATATTGAACTTTAAATCCAATAAAACTCCAAGATCATTTTCTAGACTAATAGTCATTTAGACTTAAAGCAGCCTCTCTGGGCTTCTTTCTCGTTGTGGTTAAAACATACAGCCTTAGGAACTTCACAGCTAAGAAAACTAAGAAGCCAACTCTCATTTGTGATGAACTAGATTTTAATAATAGATTTAATAAGTGTACTATATAAATAGTGTATGTGTCTGTGTGTCTGTGTTTGTATGGCAGTCAGCTCTCTCTCACCCTCAAGGATGAAACTAAATAAGAACAGAATCATCACTGAAAGTTGGACATCAAGTGGTGAATTTTCTACTCATCTACTAAATTGCAACACATCCTGATGAAATGAAATCATGGATCTTTGAACTACAACATTAAGTATCAGTCTACTTTTAGCAATTTTCGTTAACAGTTGATATTAGTCCTTAAAGATATTTTCTCCATTAAAATGCCTAAAGAACAAAGTTGACCATTTTCCTTAGTTAACTTTTATTATCTATCCAAGGCAAAGGCATTTTTCAAATATGTCATGTAATCTACTGCCAAGAAAAATTAATTATTTTGAAAGTGAAGCCGATATTATAGTTTAGCAGACAAGGCAAAGGAAGAAAGTATAAAGTATTGGAGGCAGCAATAATGGGGGAAAATCTACCCAAATTTGTAGAATAAATTGTGAGAGGTGGTAAGGAACTTTCAATGGAATGTTGGCAGGTACAGGACTCTTATTAAACAGTGAAAAATCTATATGAGTTAAGAAAATAAAAAGGTATATTTCCCTTCTACAACTAGACAAATGAAAATTATTGCATATGCTCAATTCAATCTATTCATGGCCTAGCAACATAGGCAACAACAGGACACAAGCAGGAGCCAATAGTGTGAATAACTTAAGCTATGCCATAAGAAAAAAAAATTCATATTCACCCATTACAGAAGGGAATCCATTAACATATAACCTTCCATTTACAAGTGCACATGGGAGCCCTGCCAATAGGACTCCAGTACAATGAAGATGATTAAATCTGCATAACACAGAGAAGAGCAAAAAAGAGGATACTCAAATGAACTGATTACAAGTGCCAAATTTACTGGAAGGCTGAATCTAAAATGTCTAGTCACCAGCTCTTTGTTGGTGACAGGAAAGTTTGGGTTGGCTAGCAAAAGAAAAACAGGATCTGGCATTCAATTAGTACTCAGTTTTGACTTACAGTCACAGCTTTCATTACACCTGTAATGATGGGATATTTGAAGCTAGCTCCCTAGTCACATACAGAGGTAAGGAGAGAGGCTACCATTCTTCTTTCAATTTCATGGTAATAATGCTCTGCTGCTGGTATTTAACACTCTGAATAAACTTAATACCTACGGAAAAGGAATCTAGAGAATTGTCCCTAAGATTTTATCTTTCACTGAAAATCTAGAAATTATATGAGGAGATGGCATTGCTATTAGAACAGCTGTGTTCTCCACTACTTCCCAGTTTACCATATTATTTATTATTAAGTGGAACCAAATCCACTTAAAGGGCAGAGGATGCAAATTAAAGCTTTCTTAGGGCCTTATATAAAGCAACATGCATCTTGAGAGAGTTCAACAAATAGTGGTTGATGAAGGTTTTTCCCCCAGACAACTATAGGAAATGATATATTTGAAACTAAATTAATGTGAATAAAACTTGATTGGCAAAGTAATTGCATGCCCTAAAATATTTTAAAGGATGCAAACAACTAATAGTGTGACAATTCTAAAAAATAAACAAACATTGTACTCATTTGCTCTGTGCAATGCTAACAGATGCTTTTAAGGTGGTATTTTGAAGATGATTTTGGAATTTATATTAGATGACTGACCTTTTTTCCAGAATCTTCACAAATAAATAAAAGAGTTTGAATCATGATGCTTTCTTGTCTTAAAGTCACTTAATTAAAAAAACAATTAATGAATATCATTTATTAAATTTTTGTTTTCAATATTTGTCTCCTGAATTTTTTTCATTACTTTTTTAAGACAATGAAGGAAAGCCTCCCATCTCCCCAAATTGAGGCAGGAAATTATTACCTCAATTGGAGGGATTTACAATATAAGCAAGGCAACAATGGCAGAAAAAGAGAGACAGAGAAAGAAAGAGGAAAAGAGAAGATAGACATACAGAGAGGCAGAAAGACAAAGAAAGACATGGAAAGATAGAGATAACTGTAAATTAAACAAATATATTTGTAGATAGAAGTTTAATATTGAGATTGCAAATAAACCAAGGAAAACCACACAAATGATAAATTCAAAAAGTTGTATATGATCACATCTCTTTCCTATTCAAAAATCTTTCATGGCTCCCTATTGTTTCTAGAATAACACACATACACACACACACACACACACACACAAACTCACCACACACACACACATACACTTCCTTAAGGCTAAAATTTATCCATGTTTTATATTATTCATTTTCATGGATTCTATATTCCATTCCATACCAACAGCTGAGCCCTTAACTTGACATGCTCTCTCCACATCTTTGTATTAAGTCATCCATCATGCCAAAAGTATATGTATTCCCCCCCTCATCAACATCTATTAGAATCTTTAGACTTCTTGAGAGATCATCCTACCTCATCATTCCCCCCACTCCAATTTACCTATCTTATAATTTGCCATAGTGATTTCCCTAAGGCATAGACCTGACTATGTTATTTTTCCCTCACAATTATTCTTCCTTATCCCCAAAAATTCCATTTCTAGGATCCATCACAAACTTCTCTGCTTGGTATTTAAAGCCCTTCACAGCTTAACCCTAATCTACTTTCACAGTCTTATTATTTTCCCTCCTGTATTCAATGGTTCTCTCAAACTGGCTTTCTGGTTGTTTTTCACATTCAAACAAATCCATAACTAAAATAGTTAAGGATAAACAGGAAATTAAGATATGGCACTATCCATTAAGCAAAATCATATAAATTCAACACGTTTACATTGAAGACTTTCTACTAAATTGAAATGAGAAATAATTCATGTCTACATATTGTTTTTGCACTGTGTAAAACTGAAAAGATTACACCAGATAAACATTATTCCTACTGAAAAGCTAGTTTATGAACTATTATAATTTATATATACTATGTGTATAATTGAAGTATTGTGCATTATTTAATTTTAAAAGCATCTTTTAAAAAATCTAACTCCTTAGCTACATTAAAGTCAAATCAAGTCAAACTTTCATTAAGCACTTACTATGTGTCAAAAAGTTGGAATTTTCAGCTAATTTGATCAATTACTAAGAAACAATTATTTTACAAGTTTTCTTTTCTCCCCCAAGATTTATGAAAATTATTTTTCAAAACATGAAGCTTATTAAATTGTATTACTCTAAAGATCAAAAGGGGTACTTTGAACTATTAATTATTAATTAAAATATAATTTATTTCATTGTTACATTATCTTTTTTATGTATGTTTTATATATAAGTATAATAGTACATTTACAATCTTATCTACAAATATACATATAGAAAGTAAATACCTCCAAAAATCTGATGGAATGTTTGATGAAATATGATAAAGACCATAACTCTAGCAGGCTATCTATCTGCTCTGTTCTCTTAGCCATTTTCATATTTTTGCATAGAGTTTAAGCTGCAACATAATAGCCATAATGTATATAGAAGAGGAAAAAGAAAATGTGTTCATAATTTGGAAAATATAGTAGCAATTATAAGTGTTTCTGGAAATTAATAATGCTGTGTTAATCTCAGGAATTATTAGTTAAAGATCAGGCACAGACACTCAGTCCTAAGAATATGTATAATCTGAATCAAAAATGTTCTTGCTTTGAGAATTTACAGGCATTCAACTTTCTCATCTTTAAAGAGAAAATTAAGGTCTACAGTTAGACTTAATGCTTCAGATTTACAGATAGAAGAAATGAGGTTCTTGTTAATTGTGTCTGTTGATGAGTCAATTATTAAAGCTTTCTATAGAAAGTGTTCTCTCTATGCCTAACTCTAGAAATAAACTCTAATGGTATGATTTACGAATTGCTGGCTACAAGAGAGCAGAACAAATCAATAGCATCTTACTAAAAAAAAATTATCCTACTGTGAATCAGGATTAGATCTGAAGCTGAGGATCAGTCTCTTATCTGCTGTGCTAAGAGTACATGAGAAAACTCTCTGTAGAGAGAGAAGCCATTAATATGAGTAATAGAGATTACAATTATGAGCACTGCATTATATTTTTCTATTTGAAGTGCTTATGATAATCATGAACTGACTATATACACAGAAATATTGAAATCCATGCATTATATTATTATAATTTTCCATTACTTAGCATCCAGTATTTATTTTAAAGAAGTTTCCTCTCAAAGTTATATAAGAGATAATTTATTTGAATAAAAAATAACATATTCATCATTTGTAAACTTGTATCCAAGACAAGGATTAGTAAAAGATGTTTCATATTTTTAAATGTTACATACACAGTAATATATTTAAAATAAGCACTACAAAATAACTAGAAAAAAATAACAAGGCAACTCTAGCTCATTCTAAAGAACCAATCAGGGTGAAAGGTTTTCCTTCTCAAATCTCTAATACCCAACTTCCATTTTGAAATGGCTCAAAAACTATGAAGAGTTGGTAATATGAAGTTTATTCACCATTCCCATCATCGTAGTATTTTATTTGGCTAAAAAGAATGCTGGTACTGAGAAGATAAGAGGTCAGGAGAGAGGAGACCCCAGCAGGGAACTGCTGAAGAAAAGGTCAGGATTAGGGGGCACAAGGAACGAGTAAAAGAAGAAAAAGTCATTCCTTTTCACTCCCATTTTTGCAATTCTCTTCAAAATTATCTATCAAATAAAAGTAGATATTGCATCCTTAGCACTTATCTCCCACTGTCTCCACCTGACAGTTCCTGCCAAGGATGCTCAGTAAGACAGCAGTGAATAAACCTTCTCCTGCTGTGAAAAATATTCTCTCCATGGTATTAAGAGAAGCATTCTGGTTTTGTAAAGAGTGAACTTGGAGAATATATTTTGTTGAATAAAAGAATATATGAAAAATTTAGGAAATTAATGAACAGAGTACTTTACGCATAATGTTTTTTTTTTAAATTTTTAACCAAGTATTTGATACTTGTATCATGGTGCAGGTAGCAACCCATCCATGGACTCTCATTTTGTCTATTGCTAATGTTTCCCCATAACATGTGGACTCTCCATTGTTTATCCTGTTTACTCTCACAGCAAGACTAGCCTAGTACCCTTCCCTCCCTTAAATCTCTCTAAAGACTTCTTTTCAGATCTGTTCTTCTCAAATAAAACACCTAAGCAAATTATTTTAAACACAATTGAATCTTTTCCCAGATGTTTTCAACAAAACTGGGCATTGACTATACAATATTAAATCATAATAATAAAACAGATGAAATATTGATGAGTTCCAACAAACTCTATTGATGTTTTACTACCAAATCATTTCTTCCACTATTCTTCTTGTAATTGGAATAAACGAATCATTTTTAACTTCAGCCAATCTTTGGAAATTCATGTGGACAAGCTACAGAAGGTTACTTCTAACTACTGGCAGAATGTCTCAAAATCTAATCCACTCCTTTTACATTCCTACTTTTTAAAGGATAGTAATTAATTGGCTGTATCTTCTTTCTCCTCCATTCCTTTTATATTTGACAAGTCTGAGGTTAGAATTGTTGTAGTCTTTGCTTTCTGAGAGTTTAATAATTCTGACTTTGTGGCATGTAATCAAAGAATTATTTGTATAAATATTATTTATTTATAGTATTTTTATAAGAATCTATTATACTTTATTATTTTACTTGTACATACATATTTAGTTTTCTTATACTATATATTTATAAACATTATGCATTTATACTTTATATATATTTATTTTAATTATTATTCATAAATGTTATTTATTATAAGTTTAAAAGTACTTAATTACCAAAAAGAGAATGATAAAAGGACAAAGAAATTCTCCAAATTAAGATTAGCATAGTCATTTCTTCTACTTGTAAAGTAATTTGTGACATAATGTCTTTTTCCATTTAACTTTACCAGGGAAAATGCACATCATTAATTATTCCTTGCTTTCAACACATACTATCCTGACATTCACATTGCTTTATAAAGATTTAGAAAACCTTAATTGATAAATGGCCAATGAATATGAAGAGTTTAAAAAAACTGATCAAAGCCATGTATAGTCATTTTTTAAATTCTAAATCACTGTTCAATAAAGAAATACAAATTAAAACAACTCTGAAGTACCATCTACCACTTATCAGATAGGTTAATATGACAGAAAATGAAAGTGACAATTTTGGAGGAGATATGGAAAGATTGGGACAGTAATGTACTCTTGGTAGAGTTGTGAGCTCTAAAAATGTAAGGAGGAAAAGTTTATATACTGGTCGCCTGTTTATGAATATAAATTTGATGATAGATATAAATAGATATTATTACAAATGAGATTGTTTAATTTTGCCTTTCTAGTGATTGTCTTCAATAAGAAACACATTGTGTTAATATGATATAACATGCTAATTAGATAAAATAATTTCCTGAGAACTGAAAATGTTTGCTTGAAGGAGAAAATATAATACAGTCCCTTTATAGTACTGCCCATTCATAAATAACAGATCATTGCTAAATTAACTCTGTTTAGAGATCTAAGACAGTTACTTTGACTAATTTTTCTGAGATTTTGTTGCTGAGTCATTTTTAAGTCATGTTTGACTTTTTATGACCCCATTTGGAATTATCTTGGCAAAGATACTTAGAGTAGTTTGCCATTTCCTCCTCCATTTTTCTGAGAAAGATGTTCCCTTTTTATTCCATTTTGAATGTGAAGTTATGTTATACTAGAGCTATATGAATAGCAGGATCTTTCTATAAGTAATTTCTACAAGACAAATATAAATAATCTGATATTGTCAGAATGTGAAAAATTGGTTACTAAGGTAAGATGAAATAGTTTACAAAGAATAATATATATGCATATATGCATAATATATATGCATATATGTTACATATGCATATATACATATAATATATACATGTGTATACATGTGATATATATGTATATTTGCATATAATGATGTGTGTATATACATGTATATATGCATATAATAATATATTTGTATATATGCATGTATATGTATACATATATTTTCTAAATAGTCTAAATCCAAAAATGATGCAGGTAGAGATGAAAGGATATGCTTCAGAAATGTATTAACTCAGCTCAAATCTGTCAACTCTGGATATTACCATTCAGTATTGGAGAATAATTTCAACTAATCTTTGGAGTAACTTAGAAACAAATAAACAAGTAGATTGACTAATTTGACTAAGATTTCATGCCTAATGAGTATTTAGTTAAGCAGTGTTGATTAACTCAGTTTAGCAGTGAAAGTGTCTGGTCACCAAAGGAGCTACATCAATCAAGAACTTTCATACATAGCTCCTAAATGAGAAAAAAGACAATGACATATAAGTTCTGAAGTTGCTAGTTCCCCTGGGAACCAGAATTTTCCTCCTTCCTGTGTTTTCTTATCAGATCTCTCTAAATGTATACCCACCCTCCCCTTATAAATACTGAGTAGGAGGTATGGGTGGAAGAATGTGACCTAATTTATATGTAGATTATGATGTATTCATTATTCGTGCATTTGCTTTCATACAGGAGTATCAATGGTATTATTATTTCTTCTTCCCCATTGTTAAGTACATGGTTACATTTAAGATCTAAAAATTTCATTATGGTGAGTGACTGGTTGTGTGAGAAAAGAATATCACTGGAACTGAAGTGGTGGATAGGGGAAATATATATCCCCTTCATAGGTTAGTCTTTTGATCCTGAGATAAACTGAGTAATGATTTTGTCTCTTATATGGAAACCTAAACTTACCATTTTAAGAATGTCAGGGGGAATAATCTAACCCAAAGAGTGAGGTATGAGAGGCATAAGATATAATGGTGTAGGTGGCCATTGCTTACCCATGACACAAGGTAAAGAGTGATATTGTCAAAGGAGAAATCTAGACAAAGTACATCAGCAAAATGTGAGAAGGAAGAGAAAGTTTTGAGTTTGAGGAGCTGAAAGTGTATAGGTGAGAAGAGGAAACTTCATGGTAGAGCTAAACCTAAAAGAAGGAAAAATCTGAAAGATACAGAGGAGGGGGAAGTGATTTATAGGCATAACTGATGGATATTTGGCTGAAAGGAAACTAGAGATTCTTTATTCTGATTTCTTTATTTCAAAGATTAGGGAACTGAAACCTAAAAAAATTGCCCAAAGTATAACAGTGGGAGAATTGGAGGATGGATGGACTACCCAAGTGTAGCAAAATATAAAACAGCATATTGAGACTAGATAATATCGATTAGTCCAGTTTGATTGTGAAGGGAAGTAATATGAAATGAGGCTACAAAATTTATGTAGGACTTTAATAAAGTAAAGGAGCTATATTAGAAGAGTCAGCAGGAGACCCAGCTGGAAATGTGTATCAGGCAGTTGGAGGTACAAGATGAGTTCAGGAAAGTACAAGAATTATATGCATAAATTTGGCAGGGCATCAGGATTTTTTTTAATCACTGCAACTGAACCAAAACTATATGAGGAGAATTCTCTTGAAACTGAAGTTCTATTGCAGGTCCCATTAAAGAAGCAGTCAGGTGGCAGAATAGAGAGGACATTTGGCTCAGAATGAGGAAGACCTGAGTTCAATATGGCCTCAGATACTTACCAAGTAGTTGAACCTGGACAAGCCAATTAACCTCTGTCTATCTTGGTTTCCTTAAGTGTAAAATGAGGATCATTGCCTCTATCTTATAGGGTTATTGTGATAACAAATGAGATTTGTAAAGTGCTTAGCACCATATCTAGGATATTCATAAGCATTTAATAAATGCTTGCTTCTTCAGTAAAAAAAAAAATAAAGTCTACAAAGACTCATTAATTTGGATGAGAGAGCAGAGACCATCTCATATAACAAAAAGCAGTTACTGAATGCAAGAGCAACACCTAAACTCATCTATATCAGAATACTATAGAGAAATGCCCACAGAATCCTTTAAGAATGCTGGGGGGGTAGATAAAAACAAGTCTTTGGTAGGACAGAGGCAGCAGTTGATTCCCCACTAATTACATGCTCATCTTGAGTGGTCTTTGCTATTAGTCATCCACCAGTAAATCAGTTGTCCCTCCCTTATATTCTAGGCACTTTGCTAAGAGCTATGGATATGAAAAAAAGGAAAAACAAATAGTTTTTCAAGGAATTCAGATGCTATAAGGAGAAGACTTGACTCAAATTTCCTATGACCAGGAAATGGGTCATACAGCTTCATGTACCTGCAGCTGTCAGGAAAGGTTTAGAATCTTAGAAGGAAAGATAGGGATCCACCATGTTTTATCTCAATGAATCAGAAATTGGGCCTCAAGAAGAGGGGTAGGATTAAAAAAATCTATCCACTTTCTACCTTCTGAAATAAAGCTCCTTTTAAAATTTCCTCTTTCACAGTGTCCCTACCCTATGGTATGCCTCTGAGCAGTCACCTGGAACAAATATCTATAATCTTAAAACTTTGTGGGACTAGAAAAGACTTTCTTTAGTTGTTGTTATGTAAAAAGATCATAGGAACCTTAAATACTATCTAGTCCAAATTCCTATTTAACAGATGAGGAAACTGAGGCCCAGAGAGTCAAAGAAACTTGCCCAAAAATCATATAGGTCATAAGAGACAGAGATGAGATTGTAACCCAGTTCCTATAATTCCAAAACCAATGTTCTTTTCATATTGTTTACCATTTATTTTCTTCAATAAATTAATGATTTTTTTCCATTTTTTAAAATTAGTGCTTATCCACTTTTAAGAAATCTTTTGCAGAGATCTTACATTTTAAGTTGATATTCAGAATATTTTTCATCTCTTTTTGCCCATTCAAATCTCTTTCATGTTTAGAATTCATTTATTTCTTGACAGAAAGTTTGAAATTAATCACTGGCTAGAACATTTGTTAGATTTTACAACTGTAGGGACCTATTTCTTCATTTGCATTTTGACAGATATGATCATTACAGTGTGATCTGAAATGCTGATGTCTGAAACTGACTGTTCAGAGAGGTGGGGGGAAATTTAACCAAGCTTGCCCATGGTCAAGACTGCTGTAGGTGGAGACTTCAGAACTCAGGTAAATTTCTCAGGTCTTACTAAAAGTTATAAAGCATTCCATATTTTTTGCTTTAAGTATTTTTTCTGTTAGTCAAGATTTCAATTATTTAGCAAGTTCTCTAATACGACTACTGATGACAGTAAGCAACTGTTCTGCAAGTATTAGGGAATTGAATGGGACAATGAAAAGGGAAGAAATTTTCCTGTAATCCTGTAGTTTTCACCCTTTATAATATAATGCTTTGGATAGAGTACTGGATTTGGAGTCAGTTCTCAGATTTTTACTCCTCTGATGATTACCAGTCACTTGATCTGAGTTTCAGTTTCCTCATCTGTAAAAGAGAGATAGAGATATCCACTCCACTAGTATTACCTTGATATTTAAATGAGATAATTTATGTTTAACACTTTGTAGACCTTAAAATGCTATATAAATGTCAACTATTGTTTTAGAACAATTGGCAGCAAGACATCACTGAATGTGTATGTTATAATAGACTGGAATAAAGTTCTTCTTACTGAAGAGAATATGAAAGTTAATCTGCCCTCATCACATCCTTCCTTAAATTGCTTTTGAAGATGCTGGTTCTTCAAAGACAGTCAATTTCCACAGTTTGTTTTCTTGTCATTTGTAAAGAAGATGCAAACATTCTCTCCTTGTGCCTTTTCCATCAATATACCCTCATCTGTTATCAGTGGTTGGCTTTAGAATAACATTGCCACATGTTTCTAGCCACTATGCTTTTTCAGGTAATAAGAAAAGAAATTGTTTCATTGCCATGAAAACATTTCATGGAGACTTGGATTCTAACAGGAAACACCAATTTTTATTTAAAGAATATTTCAAGCATTCCAATTAAAGCATATGGCAACATTAGGTTTTTGTATAAATGGTTCTTCAAAACCCCTGCCTGTCCCAATTTGTTCCTACAAAAGAAGACATCTCTGTTTATATGATCTGACCTAGACCCAAATCCCACCTTAGAATGCACTACCTGTATGACACTGAGCATGAAACAAACTCTTGTAAATTCAATTTCCTCCTCTATAAAAAGGAGATAATAATACTTCAAGCACTTACCTCACAGAGTTAGTGTGATGACCAAATGAAAGGTAAAACATTTTGCAAATCCTAACATACTATATAAATATCATTGTCACTTTCAAGATAGTGAAGAGATTATAGAAAGAAAAGAAGAGGAAACAGAAGAGGTCCCTGGAACATTCTCATGTATAAAAATTCTTTACTTCCCTAAAAGCTCCCACATTCAGCTCTGGTACAGTGCCAGCAAGAACCCTGCTTTAGATTTTCAAAGGTTTGTTCTCCCTTTCATCCCTCAGAATCTCCTTCTGATCCCTGGATTCAGGGACTAAAGGCAAAAACAAAACATGGCTGCTTCCTCATGGCATTTGGAAAAGGAAAATATGGGGATAGGAAAGGAGATTTAGAATTAGCATTAAAAATTACTTTGCCCCATGTAATTCAAGGAAATTGTATATCCCTATTACTACATATATTTAAGATACATCAAAATAAGATCCTTCTTCTCCAATTTTTACAATACTCAATATCTGAATCACAACACCCAGTCAATGGTTCTCCCTTATCATCACCCTTGTTTTTCTACCCAATAATCAGCTCAAAATTTCTAAGTTAAAAAAAAAACTTTAATTAAGCTCCCATTCTTTTCCTCTCCCCATTTCAATGCCATGAACTCTTGACTTTGGTTCAGATTCTCTTCAAAAGATTTGGACCCTGTAGAAATCTCTAGTGATCATTCAGTCTCTTCTTGCCTCCTGTTCTTACAGATTGCTCATTTTATAAGCCAAAGAGAAGGTGCAAGATGAAAGTGAGCAAGATGAAAGAGGATCATAAAAGAAAGGAAGCTGGAAAAGGTGGCTCCTGGCACTCCTGTGAACAATAAGAGGTCCTCATTCATAATAAGGAGGCATTTTGCTGGGAGCATTCTTTCAAGAATGCAATAAGGTGCATCACCTTGGAAAGAAAAGGTGAACTCAAACTACTGCAGACAGAACATTTTCCTTCAAGCTCAGTAGATGAGATTGTTAAACTTTTCTTCCTCTCAAGCAAAACTAAATGGTGAAGTGGCAACATATAATCCTTACCTCCAAAATGTTACCTAGAAAGATGTACTCTGGGTAAACAATAGGAAACAATACCATGATCACCAGCTACACTGCTGTTACCAAGAAAAAAATTTAACAAGAAAAAAACTTTCAACAGGAAAGCTTTTGAATAAATGCATGCTATTCTATTTTCCCAGAGAGCATCTCATAAATTTTAGCCAAGGTTTCCCCAATGGGGCTTATACTTATTAAATCCTTTTATTAAAATTATTAGCAAGAAGACTATCCATGTGAGGCCTGATAGAAGCAGTACAGTCTGTGATCAGGAAAATAGAAAGCACCTGAGGAGAAAAAGGACTATTCACTACAAAGAAGAAGAGGCTAAACTTTTGGCAAGGTTTTTTAATCAGTCCTTCTAGTAATTATTTTCCTCCTTTCAAGTAAAACCCACCTTATTTATTTGTTGTAATGTAATTTTATAGCTATTTAAAGTTCAATTAATGCTTATAGTTGTACTAAAAACCAGTCATAGGCTTTATACTCTACAAACATAAGCCTTCAAGAGCAGAATCTCAAAACCAGGGTCATCTACATACCTCCATGATGAGGCATCAAAGTAAAACTGTCTGAAAGAAGGGATGGAAAAGCTTCACTTGGTGCACTAGAATGGACTAAATCTAATATCTGAGATCCAATCTAGCTAAATATAATGGCTGACCATGTGATGATAAATTATTTAGCCATAGCAATCCATGAAACAAAGGAAAATACAAAATGAGCACTAGTCTTACACAGACTCCTCTTGTTTTTACAATAAGGGAGGATGATGAAACCATAAGCAAGAAGGAAGTTTCAGCTAAATGGAAAAGAGTTGATTTTATAATATTTAACTGGCATCAAGAAATTTAATTTCAAGGAGCATTTGATCTCTTTATATCGCGAAAGTCCCAATAATCACTTATTTTAAAAAAAAGAGGGAAGAGAAGCAATGTGAAAATGATTGGTTTATGTACCAAGAACAGTGAGAGAAGATGAATACCTAGAGAAAGTGTACAAAAATCCTGATAAAAATTTTGAAATTAAATCAATATACTTTTTGATACTTAGTAACTTCAGTACAAAGGTAAGAATAGTCAAGAATGTGCAATAACAAATTGGAAAGTGTAGATCAGGAAGAATAATAAAGGTCAAAAATTCACAGAACTCTTATTTCCCACCTTTGTTTCATAAATAATTTCTTTGAAAAAAGAACTGGTTGAAATTAGATAAGCACCAAAAATATCACCAAAAGGGACATAAATTAATTTTAATACAAGAAATTACTTGTCCATGATACAGCAATTAGCTGAATACATAGTCAGATCACATGCTCCAAATATGTACTCTCATAGACCACATATTAGGAAATAAGGAAGGAAAGAGTAAGAAAGGAAGGAAGGAGGGAGGAAGGGAAGTAGGAAAAAAAGAAGTAAGGAAATGAGGGGAAAGAAGAAAGAGGGAGGAAGGGAGAGTGGAGGAAAAAAGAATGGAAGAAGGAAAAAAAGAAAAAGAAAAAATTCATAAGAAAAAATGAGAAGGGGCAGGTAGGTGGCACAGTGGATAGAGCACCAACCCTGAAATCAGGAGGACCTGAGTTCAAATCTGGTCTCAGACACTTAACATTCCCTAGCTGTGTGACCCTGGGCAAGTCACTTAACCTAAACTGCCTCAGCAAAAAGAAAAAAGAAAAAATGAAAAAAATATGTAGCAAGCTATTCAAACTCAATCTTGAGCTATGAATAACTGATATGGAAAAATTGGCAATGGACAGCAGAAAAACATTGATATTATAATAATTTATAGATAAATTTAATTCGGTGGATATAACAAAACCTGACTACATCTTCTTCTTTTTCTTAGTCTTAACATCTTATTGAAAGAGTTCAACTCTACCATCATTCCAACTTATATCTATTAACATTTCTATTCTCTCTAATGATCAATCAAGAAATATTTATTGATCTTCTACTATCAATAACTGTGCTGGAAAGAAATTTACATTCTAATCCTTTATTTATCAGTTTCTTTGCTATTGCCTACAAATCACACTCATATTTCCTCAACTAAAACAAACAAACAAAAAACAACCCATACTGGACCCCATCACTCCTACTAACTATTGTCCAAATCCTTTCCTCTGCTTCCCATCCAAGCTCTTCAAAAATTCCTGTATACTTATTTCCTGCACTTCTCTCCTTTTCTTAACTTGCTACAATGTGGCTAATAATTAATCTGAAATTTCTCTCTCCAAAGTTACCTAGGGTTCTAACTCTAAATGTAATGCTTTTTTGTACTACACCACAATGAAGAATTGTGTATTGCAAATATTTCATGCTATCTCTGAAGTTTTTCATCTTTAATGTCTATATCATTTCAATACTTCAATGGATTCATAATTGTTGGCTAGCAAAAATGCAGAATTCAGCATGGCCTCACTCTTCCTCTTGCCCTTGAAAGTATGGCCTAATTCTTCCAATGACATGCAAATCATTCGTTCCTATTCAGTTCTTTGCACAGGGAATTGTAATTTCCAGTGTCTATCCAAATATAAATATTGGTAGATAGATTCATCAAGGTCTAATATGCCATATATATACATATATATATGTATGTATATGTATAAAATATTCTCATATTTATATAAACAAAGAAGTAGGCATATGGGTAGGTATTTTCTCTTGATTTCATTTTTTCTGATATTGATACTGCCAATGATATTTTCCCACTTGTTATCTTCTCTTTCAAATACTTAAAATTCTATTCCTCATTATCTGTAAAAAAAAAAAAAAAGAATATAATGAAAAACTGTAGAAACTACCTCACAGGGATGTTTTGAGATGCAAATGAGTTAATGTATACAAGGTACTTTGTCAAATGCTAAAACACTATAAAAGTGGGAAGAATTATTACATTTTCTAAAAATCTAGTTAGCTCAGGATTTAATGATTCAAGTGAACAGACTCTCCTAATTCTATTGTATATCTTCCACAGTTTAATAGCTATCTTCTGCCTTTCTTGCACCCCCATCTGAGCCTTAATTTCCATTTAAGCTATTTCTATATTCCAAATTAAGCCATATTTACACCCAAATACACTTACTTAACTTGATTCCATTGGTTTTAAATAAAGTGTTTTATCTTCCACTAAGGTCCTACCTGATTCTTCACTGTGGTGTAGAAGTCAACCTGGATTCTCAAAGGTTTTACCAGAACAGCATGAGAACTCTAATAAATTTTATACAAAATGAAAAGGATTTGAATTGAGCCTAGTGGCAAACTATTCTCTAAAAACTAGACCTCCATCAGTTTTGAGGCTAATCATCAAAAGGTCTAATATTGAAATGATTTTTAATACAAATACATTAAACTTTCTATTATGGTATGGAAGTTTCAATTTTTATAAGTAGGAGAAATGCTCACTTTGATAAAATAGAAGATCATTATAAACACTCTTTGTACTATCAAAATATACATGCATGTTCATGAATTCATATGTGGAATGCATATTGTATATACAGCAATATTGTATTATATTCATGTAGATCAGGGCTTCTTAAACTTTTTCCACTCATGATCCCTCTTCCCCAAGAAATTTTTCTAGGACTCTGGTATATATAAGTATATAGATATGTATATAGATATATATGTACATATACATATATACATATGTATGTATATATATATATGTGTGTGTAGATAAAATAGGAATACAAAGCAAACATTTACTGAAAATAAATCATAATTTTTGGCCCCTGCATTCATTTACAAGACCCCATATGGGGTCATGAACAACAGTTTCAGAAGCTGGGATGTAGATGATGTACTTACAGAGTGTACTCCCGGGGACATAAGTCTGAGACTTTCTTAAGATTGTCAACCAGGAGTAATAACATTTGTGCATTGATTAGGCATGCTCTCATAGTCATGGTAATCAAATTTCCTGCTTCAAGACTAAGTTTATCACTGCAGGGCAAGAATTCATACTTTTTCAACTCTTTTGCATAAATATGCAAACCTTCCTAGGCAGGATATGATTCTGTCATTTCTGTCAATGTCTCTTCTCCATCAAAGACTTTCTGTAATGGTCACTCCCAGAGGGAGAGGAATAGATTGACAAATGCAGCATGATAAATCATCCATATAATAGACTGACACAAAGTACCTGACCAACAACTAGGATCAAGCCCTAAGGATCACTTTGTTGCCTGTTAGCAAAAATTAAAGGCATAGTTGCAGTTCAGGACAGGCTGATATTTCTATATTTTAATGGTCATCTAATTCTTACCTTCTCTCCCCTAGCTCAAAATATACACACCCATCCATCTAGACTAACTTTTCTATTTCCTAAGAAATATTCAAATAGACCAACGTATCACATTTACATCTATTTTTTTCTTGTTGAGACAAAAGTGAAATTCATACATGTGCTTTTTATTCTGTGAACTAAAATTTAGAAAGGGAAAACTAAAACAGAATAACAATGGAAACATAATCCGGGAACTATCTTCGACAAATGTTAATCAGATGCCAGTCCATCACCTTTACAGCTGGTATCACCAAGTAGAACATCTTCTGTATGTTCAGGAAGCAGTACTATGTCAGTGACAAGAGGGAATGGGCACGCTGGGAGGGAAGTTACTGACTGACCAATGGGAAGCAGTGGAGCAGCAAGTCCTTGCAAATCAATTTCAGTCTTTTGGATGTGGCGCATGAAGTGATATTTCATAGCAATCTCCAGAGACAGACTTAGATAGCAGAGGGGAATCCCAAGCTATCATCCTTTGGCTCAGATGGCCCAGAACTCAAATATGCACATTAGTATATAGGGTAGTTTTAGAGAATAAAGATACAATGACTTCTCAAAAGACATAAATGATCACTCTTGATCAAGAAAAGTCTTCACTCCTCTCCAGCCCTTATCCACTTTATACATACCCTACAACTACAGCTCTGTCAGAAATTCCTACCAAGCTACTGGTTTCTGGTATGATTTTCTATGATTGTCTATGTATGATGTTAAATGTGTTAAATTCTATTAAACTATGCTAAATATTGAGAACAATTGTTTGTGACTAAACAAATGATGTTGGTTTCTACTTGGAGAGACTAGTTATCAGATTAGATAACATTAAGCTCCACTGAATTTGGTGGGGGGGTTTTCCCCACAACGTTTTTTCCTCTTTCAATCTCACAGAAATCAAATTTTAATCCGTTAGAGATAGACAAAAAAGTTTTATTTAAGTAAAATCTGGGTCCCAAAAGAGACATAGATATCTAAAGTAGCCAGAAAATTAAAATTTAACTGGGTAAAGAAAAGAATAGGCATTTTTTTTCTCCAGAGAATGAAGATTCTTCAATGACACAAGCAAAGAGACTGAAGGGAGGATACAGCAATTCAGTTCATTTCAGTAATCACTTTTCAGGGGTCTACTCTGCACAAGTTATGGGAATGCAAAGACCAAAATTAACCATTTCCTGACATCAAAAAGTTTACATCTTACTACAGGAAGAAAATAGAGCTTTTAGAGAGATACTGGGTGATTTGTAGTTAGTCCAAAATGTAGCAGGAATTTAAAATGAAGGCTTTGAAAGATATAAAAATATTCTCCCATCTGATGCATTTCTCCTTTTCTCTTCTTTGCTTATTTTCACCTGTACATTTGCATGACAAGTAATTGTGTTCTCTAGCTGACCTGCAGACACAAACAGGTCTGTAGAAGTTTATAAAGTTTTGAGGTAGATGCCAACTTACAGATTACCTTGAATCAAGAGGAATCATATGTAAGAGGGACTGCCCCAGGTGGTAACATAAATAGTCATTTATATAACTGAGGAGTATGAATCATACTTGTCTTCTAAGCTAAGCTAAGTGAGTATATACTATCTTAAAATGCCCAATACAGAACTTGCAATCCCTTTCTCCCAACCCATCCTTCTTTCCACTTTCCCATTTCTATTAAGGGCACTATCATCCTTCCAATTATACAATTTGGCACACTTAGATCCTCAACTTTTCAACCTCCCACATCCCACAGAAATAATTCGTTGCCATATCTTCAGTTCTTTCTCTATGTCTCTCACAACCTCCCACTTCTCTCCACTTATCAATTTAGTTCTTCTGCCTCAACACCTTTCACTTAAACTATTGAAATAGTCTCCAATTTGATGTCTTCTATGAAATTTCTCCTTTCCAATCCATCCTGCACACAACTGCTAGAATAAGATAATGTAAAACATAAATTTCATTATCACACTCCCTTGCTCAGTAAACTCCACTGACTCCCTCTTATCCCAGGATCAAATGTAATCTCTTCTGTTTAAGCATTAAAAAGCCTTCACAACATGACTCAAACCTGCCTTTCCAGCCTCCTTATATTGCAGTTTTATTTATTAGATTTTTCTTCATATACTATTCAGTTCAATTAAATTTCCCATCTTATTCCTCATATACTTGATTCCCCCAAAAAAACTTTAATCCTCCCCCATGCCTGGAATGTACTCTCTCCTTACATCTATTTTCAGAAACCCCAATTTTCTTTAAAGCTCTACTCAATTCCTACGTCCTATATGATGCTTGCTCTGACTCCCTGCCCTGTCAGTGACTCCTCCCTCCAAAATGACCTTATTTGAGTATATTTAAGGAATGTAAGGACACTGAGAACAAGGACTGTTTTACATTGTCTCTCTGTTCCCAAAACCTATCATAGTGGATGACACAGATTAGGCACCTATTCGTCATTGATATCTCCAAAATATCCTTTAATCAAAATTACCTTTAGACAGAAGGCTGATTTGAGATCACTTTCAAGTTTTATATACTATTATTCTTGTATATTTAAATAATATACTATAATATAATAAATAAATAAGCTTGTATATTTAATAAATAAATAAATACTATAATATAATAAATAAATAAGCTTGTATATTTAAATAACTTGTACTGGAATAGTTTCTTTTTTACTCAAGAATGGTCTAAAATATTTAATACAAATAGTTGCTCTACTAGAAAGAGAAAAGATGAAGAGGTTATTGAAAAGAGAACTGCCTTTTAAAGACCTGTGAAGTCCTAGATCTGAGTGTCAATTCTGTCAGTTACTTGCTGTGTAATTCTAAACACATAACTTGACTTTTAGTTTTGGTTTCCCTCTGCGAACACCATCGCACCATTACAGATTTAAAGTATTAAAGGATCTTAGAAGTCATCCACTCTGAACCCCTAATTTTACAGGTGAAGTATTGAGTTCCAAGGAAGGAGAAGTAACTTTGCCCACATCATATAACAAGCTATGGGCCAAGCCAAAATTTAAACTCAGGAGCTCTGGCTTCAAACTGAGTTTTCAAGTTGTAAGGATATTGTGAGGGACAGGCTCAAGATTGCCTGCATCTGGTTGAGACTTAAAAAAATCATAGAGAAAATGTGTCAAGAATGATTTTTTCTAAAGGGCTATTTGTTAAACATGAATTGGAATACTTTAAAAAACAAGCTTTCACAAAGACAAAATATCCCATGTACTTTGAAATCTTTTATTTCAGAGGTTAAAAAGCACAAAGGAGTCTTTGAGCTCATCTACCCCATACTTTCAGTTGTACAGATTGATGTCCAAAGGTAGTAAAATAGCAAAGCCATGATGGTAGATCATATTCCCTTACCCCAAATTCTGTGCTGCTGCTGCTCCTAGAGTTTTCTAATTTTAAAAACATAAGGATAGCTGCTATAGTATGCCATTATTCCATTCTTCATATTGAAGATAATCTCTACTTTAAAAACTTTAATTTTTACACTAGGAACATATGTATTGCCTCTATCATGTCAGTAGGAATCCATAACCCTGTGAAATGAAGTGATATGTCTAAGGTAAAAGAACTCCAAATAAAACTCATATCTCCTGAACCTCACTTTAAAGAACTTCTCACCAGGCCATGCCTTTGCTCATTAATAATACTCTCAGAACTAAGAACATATTTTAAATAATATTCAAAAAAGCAGACCTTACATGAAACTAAAACCAACACCATCTGGAACAAAGAATAAAGCATATTAACATTATTATTAATTTTATGTTATTAATTTTCTAGGAAATTTGCAAATAAGAAGTACTCATTCATTTCTATACAGAATTCAAAGTATGGAGGATCTGCATTTTATCTGAATTTTCTCTCTCCCATTTTCCATTTTTCTGAAGTAAATAAAATACAACATGCTGAAATCAGAGCTTGAAAAGTCTGATATTGAAGATTTTTTTTAAGGAGAAAAAGAAGTGAATAAAGAAACTCATCCTGCTCTAATTCATCCATTCATTATTATGCTATGAATAGTCATTCATAAAAAGGGATCAACTATTCCAATGCCTTCATCTAAGAAAACATAACAGTATTACAGCAAGGCCCTGTTTTACCTTCCTTGAAATTTCTTTAATAACAATGAATATAATGAAAGTAAGATTCTTGGACAAGTATTTTAATTCCCAAATTATGTGTGTGAATGGGTGTGTGTTTACAGATACATATACGTGTATATACACATATGATTATTATGTTAATTAATAATTGTGTGTATTACTACTTTTGCTTAGCATTGGTTATGTATGAGGTAAAGAAGAATATCCTGAGATGTTTCCAGTCTGGTTAAAGTAGGCAAAACAATTCAGACATAAAAACATCAACTGAGAAGAACTTTAAATCTCAAGAAAGTTCAAGGGTATATGTAACATCATTAACCATAATGCCACATAGATGGCAATTAAGTTGAGCACACTTCCCTTTTTCTAACCTTGACAATTCATATACAGAGGCCAGTACTAAAATTAAGTCTACCCATCACCTTGATTTGACTCATAATTTTCCCCAATTTACAGCACTTTGTATCAGTAATTCTAATAAATTAAAATACCTCGTCTGGCTTTTTGCCAGTCATGTGATCACTTGATGTTTCAGGACTAAGATACAGGATGAAGATACAATGAAATCATGTAAATGAATACTTCAACATATGTCAAGTCACCCACAAGAAGGAGTTCATGGCATAAGATTCCCATTAGGTTTGGATACCCTCACCTAGTATGGATTCAAACATAGTCTCAAGCCTTCAGGCAAATTTATAAGTAGTTCGGCCAATGTAAAGTATGAGGTGGTACAGAAGCATTAGATTCATTCTAAGCTTATCCATCAGGAAAGTTGGCTGCATTCTGATCAAGCTGTGTAAAGCCAATAAAATAATTAAAATGAATTATATTCCATGTCATAGAGCACCAAGATTAAATCAATGAGCCATAATTATCCCCTACCTCATAATGTCCTCCATTATTTTCCACAGAGTATGAAGATATACATTCACTGGGTCATAGGCATATTCCATTTTCATGATGCATGTACTTATAGAATCTCTTAAGGTGATAGAGGGATCAGTCTTACCCTCTCCAAAAAAATAAAAATAACACAAGAAAAAAGATCAAGAAAACACTAACTACACTTTTCTCTGGATAGTACTATCTGGGAATCATGGAAACCTAAACCCCCCCAGGACTAGCACTGAGAACAACCACCAGAAAAAGCATTTTACCAAGATGAGCAGACCCCAAGTTTCAGATGAAGTACAATAAATAGGCTAGGGAAATGAAGAAACAACAACAGAGAACCAGACTACAAAAAAGATACAAAGGTGAAAGGAAAGATCAAGACAAACTCAGAATACAACAATGTGAAAACAGCAGCAGGCAAAGTCTCAAAGAAAAATGCAAACTGGACACAAATCTGGCCAAAAAAAAAATCTTAGAGGAGCTAAAGGAAGAAATAAGAGTGGTAAAGGGAAAAATGGAGAAAGAAATGAAATTGATACCAAAAAAAATATGAAAAGAGACACAAAAATACCTAAATAAAATAACATCTTAAAAACAAACTGTCCAAATAGTTCAGGAAAAAAAGCATAAGAAAAGGAAGGAAGGAAGGTAAAAGGAATGGAAGAAAGGAAGGAGAGAAGGAAGAAAGGAACAGAGGAAAGGAAGGGTGAAGAAAGGGAAGCAGGGAAGGGGGAAGGATGGGAAGCAGAGAGAGAAGGAGGGAGGGAAGAAGAAATTTTCAAGATCCACATTATCTGTATAGGGAACTTAAAAAGCACATAATGAATTTCCTTTTTAGTAAATATACTTGTTAAAGTTTGAAAATGCAAAAGTGGCTCAAGATGGTTATGATCACAATCATTAAAACCTACAGACTTCTAATCAGTGAATTCTACAAAAGTGATAAATTTCTTGCTCTGATAACACTTTCATTAATTACTTAAGGATATGTGTTCCAATTATGACCTCAATTTAGAAAAAGCATCATTTGTAGAAGGCATTCAAGTGTAAACACTGAAAAGGTACTATTAAAGGTATAACAAAAAAGTTATAGCTGCCTTTTATTGAATGGAATAAACAAAATAAGGACTCTATTAAAAGGCTCTGAGATGATTAGAAATTTTATAAATAAAACTTTGAAATATGGAGAAAGTTATCAGAATAAGTTTCTATTTAAGCAGTTTTCTTCATTTCCTTTAGTTTATCTCATGACAAATAAGCCTAATGTTTTCAAACAGTAATGCAGAGTTCCCAGGATATGGTCCATGAGAACGTAAGAGGGGGCTTCATTTTCTTCCATAAACATAGATTAAGCACTTACATTACAATGTGAAATGTCAACAGGATTAAAGAGGCAATCTCTGAAGTAAGAAGTCCCAGTTTCAATCCTGCTCCTGTTATATACTGGCTACATGAAATGGAACAAGTTACTTGAACTCTTGGTGCTCTAACCAACTTTCTATGGTTATAAATTGATGAATAGCTGTTGACCTAAATAAGAGGGGATTTCTTATCAAGTTTCCTATACAGATCAAATAAGAGGTCTTAACTCTTTACTTTTTTAATGTCCACAGAGTTTAACCAGTGTATGATACAAGTTAGCACTTAAATGCTTGTTGACTGATTCACCCAAGTTCATCTTGTTTGCAGACAAGTTTATCTGGCTTCAATAAAATAGCTTTATTTGTAGTATTTGTTTAATTAAAGCTTTATATTTTCAAAACTTATGAATAGATAATTGTCAACATTCACCCTTGCAAAAACTTGTGTTCCAAATTTTTTCTCCCCCCTTTCCCTCCCATCCTCTCCCTTAGATAGCAAGTAATCCACTATATGTTAAACATGTGCAATTCTTCTATACATATTACCATAATTATGCTGCACAAGAAAAACTAGATCAAAAAGAAAAAAATGAAAAAGAAAGCAAAATACAAGCAAACAACAACAAAAAAAGTGAAAATACTATGTTGTGAAGTATACTCAGTCCCCACAGTCCTCTCTCTGCATGTAGATAGGTCTCTTCATCACAAGATCATTGGAACTGGCCTGAATCATTTCACTGCTGAAAAGACCCAAGTCCATTAGACTTGATCATAATCTTGCTGTTGCCATATATGATGTTCTGGTTCTACTCACTTTTCTTAGCATCAGTTCATGTAAGTCTTTCCAGGCCTCTCTAAAATCATCCTGCTGATCATTTCTTATAGCTCAATAATATTCCATCACATTCATATACCATAGCTTATTCAGCCATTCCCCAACTGATGGGCATCCATTCAATTTCCAGTTCCTCGCCATTTCAAAAAGGGCTACTACAAATATTTTTGCACATGTGGGTCCTTTTCTCTTTATTATTATCTCTTTGGGATACAAACCCAGTAGAGACAGTGTTGGATCAAAGATTATGCACAGTTTTAGAGCTTTTTGGGCATAGTTCCATATTGCTTTCCAGAATGGTTGGAGTAGTTCACAACTCCAATGTATTAGTGTCCCAGTTCCCCCACATCCTTTCCAATATTCATCATTATTTTTTCCTGTCATCTTAATCAATCTGAGAAATATGAGGTAGTAGCTCAGAGTTGTCTTAATTTGCATTTCTCTGATCAATAGTGATTTAGAGTATTTTTTCATATGACTAGAAATAGTTTTAATTCCATCTGGAAATTGTCTATATCCTTTGACTATTCAGTAATTGGAGAATGGTTTATATTCTTATAAATTTGAGTCAACTCTATATATTTTAGAAATGAGGCCTTTATTAGAACTCTTGGATATAATTTTTTTCCAGTTTACTGCTTCCCTTCTAAGCTTGTCTGCATTGATTTTGTTTGTACAAAAACTTTTTAATGTAATAAAATCAAAATTATCCATTTTGTATTCCATAATGTATTCTAATTCTTCTTTGGTCACAAATTCCTTCCTTCCTCCACATATCTGAGAGGTAGACTAGCCTTTATTCTTCTAATTTGCTTATCATATCACTCTTTATGTCTAAATCATGAATCCATTTTGACCTTATATTGGTATATTGAGACAATGCTGATTTTCTGCCATACCGATTTCCAATTTATCCAGCAATTTTTGTCAAGTAGTGTGTTCTTATCCCAGAAGCTGGGGTCTTTGGATTTATCAAATACTAGATTATTATAGTAATTGACTACTGTGTCTTGTGAACCTAACCTATTCCACTGATCAAATGCTCTATTTCTTAGCCAGTACCAAATAGTTTTGATGATCATTGCTTTATAATATAGTTTTAGGTGTGGTATAGTTAGGCTACCTTCATTTGCATTTTTTCATTAATTCTCAGGAAATTCTTGACCTTTTGTTCTTCCAGATAAACTTTGTTATTGTTTTTTTTTAGCTTTGTAAAATTATTTCTTGGGAGTTTGATTGGTATGTTACTAATTAAGTAGATTAATTTAGGTAGAATTATCATTTTTATTATATTAGCTCAGTCTACCCATGAACACTTGATATTCCTCCAATTGATTAGATCTAACTTTATTTGTGTGGAAAGTATTTTGTAATTGTGTTCATATAGTTCTTGACTTTGTTAAGTAGACTTGACTTTGTCAGATAGATTCTCAAATATTTTATATTATCTACAGTAATTTTTAGTGGAATTTCTTTTTATCTTTTGCTGCTGGACTTTGTTGGTAACATATAGAAATGCTGATGATTTCTCAGGATTTATTTTGTATCCTGCAACTGCTAAATTTGTAAATTGTTTCTAGCAGTTTTTTAATTGATTCTCTAGGATTCTCTTAGTATATCATCATATAATCTGGAAAGAGTAATAATTTGGTTTCCTCATTACTTATTCTAATTCATTTAATTTATTTTGCTTCTCTTGTTGCTAAAGCTAATATGTCTAATACAATATTGAATAGTAATTGTGATAGTGGGCAAACTTGTTTCACCCTTGATCTTACTGGGAGTGCTTCTAATTTATCCCCATTCCATATGAAACTTGCCAATGGTTTTAAATAGATGTTACTGCTCATTTTAAGGAAAACTCCATCTATTCCTATACTTGCTGGTGTTTTTAATAGAAATGGATTTTGGATTGTGTCAAATGCTTTTTCTGCATCTATTGAGATAATCATATGTTTTTGTTAGTTTGGTTATCAATAAAGTCAATTATGCCAATAGCTTTCCTAATATTAAACTAGCCCTGCATTCCTGGTATATATCCTATTTGGTCAGGGTATATTATCCTGAGGATAGCTAGCTGTGATCTCTTTGCTAATATTTTATTTAAGATTTTTGCATCAATATTCATTAGGGAAATTGATCTAAAATTTTCTTTCTCTGTTTTGACCCTACCTGGCTTAGCTACCAGCATCATATCTGTGTCATAAAAGGAATTTAGTAGGACTCCTTCTTTCCCTATTTTTCCAAATAGTTTGCATAGTATTGGAATTAATTGTTCTTTCAATATTTGGTAAAAATTACATGTAAATCCATCTGCCCGTGGAGATTTTTTCTCAGGTAATTAATAACTTTTTCAATTTCTTTTTCTAAAATGGGATTATTTAATTTATTTCCTCCTCTATTAAGCTGGGCAATCTATATTTTTTGTAGGTATTCATCCATTTCACTTAGATTATCATATTTACTAGCATATAGTTGGGCAAAATAATTCCTAATTATTGCTCTAATTTCCTCTTTATTGGTGGAAAGTCCACTCCATTTTTGATACTAACAATTTGATTTTCTTCAATAAAATAGCTTTCTACAAAAGAATGATCAGTTATGCATTTAGACATACATGCATTTAATCCTGTTACCATTCAAAATTATAAATAATGCGTTCTTAATCTATATTTTTGGAAGGAAATGAAGCTGACTTTAATAACTGTGAAGCCTGGAGGGAACAAAAGCTCAAATATACAATAAGCTGAAAGTAAAATTCAAATGCAGTGTAGTAGGGATTTATTTCAGCCATTGTTAGCTGCTACTCTCCAAAATAAAAAGTTTGTCTAATTCTTATATTAATTGCTACTAAAAAACCTTCTCCAGGGATACCGGTTACCAGATGACCATGGTAGGAGATTTCTACTAGAGATGATGCTACCTAATTTTACAAAAAGGAAAATCTACATAGACTTGAAGGACCAAAGAACTTGCTCTTTCCCATGTATTATATTTACCCTCTCACATTATCCTTCTAAGTGAGTCTGGCTGCTTCATTCAGAGCCGTATCTTTGGTCAGACTCTGGCTCATGGAAGACCAGCCTTATTTTCATGTTCCTTCAGAAAACTGAATCTTTGGTGAGGGCCATACTAGACAAGTTCAGGCTGCAAGCTCTGACCAGTAGTGACAGGAGCATTTCAGAAAGGCTCAACCAAGTTGCTCAGATTAAAGGAAACAAGTGCTGGTGAACAAACTGTACTACTCAGATTATTTGTACTTCTTTCTGAATGTTCAGCCTTGAAACCTCCTTTCCCTCCCTTTATCCCCAACCCCAAAGAAAAGTCAGGGAAGAAAGAGGTCCTGTTGGCATGACTAGCTTGTAGTATAATATTCTTGTAGTTACTTAGGTGTAAGGATTTAAGAATTGCCAAACTGGCTATTGTAGATAAGGGCACTGATCAAACTGAGAGGTATAATTAAATCTTCCTTGTCCCACAAAGTCTTACAAAACCAACTGGGATTTTTGTGATCAAAGAAGCTCCTCATTTGCTTTTCCTTTTTGTGAACTGCTTTTTAACTTTCTTAGAAACTCCTTTTCCTTACAGATATCAGAATGTTTTTATTAAAGACTATGTTTCCATAATCCTTCAGGCTCTGAATGATCTACTGCACCAGTTGATTAACTGTGACATAGGCCCTAAATAAGAGTCCCAGTCACAATTCCTCATACCTAGCATTCTGCCATTGACAATGAGAGTGCGATGGCATGTTTTCGGTATAGTTCCCTAAACCATGTAAGTTTCCTGTAAAAACCTACTATGTAGATCTTTTGCCACCACATTTGTCTAAGCCTTTTAAAAATATACCTGTATTTTTAAAATTATTATTTAGACTAACATGAAAACATTATTTGCCTTAAATATACTCATATTAAATTTCATGGGGTTGTCATTTATTTTGATTATGCTGGAATATAGGAAACAAATTCTTGTATAAACATCTATATCCTTCATAAGTTCCTAGATAATTATCCCTTTCTAAATTAAACATTGTTAATAACTTTAGTATATTTTCATATACACTTTTCCCTATTCCCTTCATAACATCTTTCTCTGGTTCTTCTATCTTTTTTTGTCCTTCAGGCTTTAGGAAAGGATAATATAGAATACTCTAGCTATGCAAAGAAGAATAATGTTTTCATCATTTCCCCTCTTTCTATACTTCCAAATGATTCCCAACATATTGTTATTGCTTTTTGTTGTTGTTCTATAGATCCTTGTAAAGAATAATCTACTTGAAAACATTAGTTACCACCCTTATTAAACCAAAGACTTGACTAAATTGAGATGTAAATTATCATTCTGTCTTAATAAGTCAATGATATGGTGCAAGAGGCAAATTATTAGACCTGAAATTTGAAAACACTGGTGTCTAACTTATATCATGCACAATATATAGGATGTAAATTGTTATTTTTCTGATCTTAATTTGTAAAAGAATACTAATTACAGTAACTATAATAACAGCTAATAAGTTTATAAGGAAAATGCTTCATAAACCTTAAAGAACTACGTACATTTGATATTGCCATGCAAATATAATAATATTCATAAAATACTTTACAATCAAGAGATATTATATCAATGCAAGTTCTCACAATTGATAGATTAATCTGGAGGGACTTTTTTCCCAAAGACATGCTAGTTATTATCCAATACCATAGAGAACTTCAAGATGCTATAAATTGATCTGGGGATGATTCTTTTTGATGTTATGCTTTTTCCCCCATCATTCTATCTGAGTTAATCTACTGCCTTATATGTTACCATCAACCATAACTCAGATAAAACATAACACATTTTCATTTTGTTGCTCCATTATTTTTGCAGTGAATCAATATAATCTGAGGTGAAGCATGTCTTCCTCGGCACATATTGATCTGTCTGTTTGTTCATTGCTTACATCAAAACAACACTTGTCAGTTCTGGTCTGATTATAATTATCTTATCATCTAAGAAATGACAGATTCAAAACTCCAATAAGAGTCAATTTTCAAGTGAATTGTTGTTTAGATGCTGCCATAAATGGGGACCCACTTATTCCCTTGTAGACATGAATGATGAACAACTTTCATTTCTAGCTAAAAAAACTAAGAAGAAAACATACATCTGCCCTAAAAAGCTTTCATAAGACTAAAAGATATATTGGTCTAATCTACTGAAATCATTTAAGTAATAGGAAATCAGCTTCCACAAATAGGAACCTATGCATCTTCCATAAAATTTCAATTTAATTTTAAGTGTAAGAGAGTAGAGATGGGGGGGAGGAAAAAAAAGTAAGAGAAGAAATTAGAAGTATAGCAAAGGGAAGAGAGGCAAAGTGAAAAGAGGGAGAAAGAAATATATTTCAATCATAAGTATATATTTTGTCTTTAACTTAAAATCTTTAAGGGTTTAAGCACTGAGAGATTTAATAATTTACCATGATCACGTGTCACTATGTATCAGCAGCAGAAGCTTAATCAAGATCTTCCTGACTCCATGACTGTCCACTACAATTGCACTTCTTCTCTTACAGTTTAATTAGCTATTTAAGTGATATAAACACTATGTGATTTTTCTTTTCTTTGCTATCTGAATTTTTACCATAAAAAAGTTATACAGACAAATATGATTTAAGGGAATCATTATGACTGAACAGAATATTTTTCATGGTTATTGTTCCAGATTCTACAGTGCATATGCTTCTAATTAAAAATTCAGAGGGCTACAGAAAAATATATATTTTCAAGCAGATTTTTCAAGAAACTAAGCCTAATACTGTGCCTCTATTCACACAACCTGTTTGAATCCCTTGACTAACTTGGTCTATTAGTGAACGTTTTTTTGTTTTGTATTCCCTTGATTATTTTTTCAACTATTTCATAGGTTAATCCAAACTATTTATTTTATAATGCCTGCTTAATAGACTGTTGTAAGATTGAATATAAAATTGTCATATTTATGATTGTTGTGTTTATTCATGTCCAACTCTTTGTAATAACATTTTGGAGCTTTTCTTGGCAAAAATACCAGAGTAGTATATCATTTCCTTCTCCAGTTCATTTTACAGATGAGGAACTGAGGAAAATAGGGTTAAGTGACTTGTCTTATGTCCTTATGTCCTTATGTCCTTATGACAAGGTCATACAGGTTGTAAGGATCTGGGACTGGATTCAAACTCAGGGATGTGAGTGTTCCTGACTCCAGGCCTGACATTCTATACATTGTATCATTTCTGTGTTTAAAAATACATTCAAATTGGAGAATGGCTGAATAAATTATGGTATATGAATGTTATAGAATATTATTGCTCTGTAAGAAATGACCAGCAGGACAATTTCAGAGAGGCCTGGAGAGACTTGCATGAACTGATGCTGAGTGAAATGAGCAGAACCAGGAGATCATTATACACGGCAACAACAGTACTATATGACGATCAATTCTGATGGACATGGCTCTCTTCAACAATGAAATGTTTCAAACCACCTCCAATTGTTCACTGAAGAAAGCCATATACACCCAGAGAGAGGGATGTGAAATGTGGACCACAACATAACATTCTCATACTCTGATGTTTGCTTACATTGCTTTTCCTTTATCTGATATGTCTTCTGTGTAGATATGATTTTTCTTGAACAATGATAAGTTTGGAAATATGTATACATATATTTGATTTGTCAAGTATTTTAACATAATTAACATGTAGTGGATATCCTGCCATCTAGGGGAGGGGTGGGGAGTTGGGGGGGGAAATTTGTAACAGAAAGCTATGTAAGGGTTAATGTTGAAGAATTACCCATACATATGTTTTGCAAATAAAATTTAAAATAAAATAAAAATGCATTCAAAGATTGGGGAGAAAGTCAAAGGAATAAACCTAAAACAGAAGATAAATAAAGGAATTTGGGGATTTGGGCCCTAATCTAAATGGTTAATGGGAAACAAATTTAGCAATCAGAAGAAACAATAGAATAAAAAACAAAAAAGATTTTCCAAAGTGCAAGTTAATGAAGCAGGATCATTTCCATTCCTGAAATCATTCATCAGTGAATTGTAATAGAATATAAAAGTAAAAAATAATGGATTTTTTGTTTTCAAGTAAGTATGTCCACTATCTACTCCTACACATTTCCTTGTTATATCAGAGGGAGTTGTATAGCTCGGTAAAACCTTGAGCTATAGCATGAAAATGGACAGGTCATAGTGGAAAGTTCTGACAAAAGGTGATCTATTGGAAAAGGAAAAAACAAACCACTCCAGTATCTTTGCCAAAAAAATTAAAAAAAAAACTCATTTGTAGCACTAAAATGATAAACATGAGGAGATCAGATGATAAGATCCTTGGGTTGGAAAGTGTCCAATACACTAATTAAGTGGCAGGGCAAAGACCAAAAGGAAGCTCAGTTATAAATGTATCTGGTGATTAAAGGAAAATTCAATTTTGTGAAGATCAATATCATACAGGAACCCTGATTGTATGATCTATGAATTAAGGTAAATTGAACGTCATCAAACAGGATATAGAAAGATTAAACATAGATATCTTCTGAGTCAATGAACTTAAATGTATGGCAACAGGTGAATTTAATTCAGATGATCACTACAAATACTACTGTGGCCAAGAATCTTTTAGAAGAGATGGAGTAGCCCTCATAGTCAATAAAAGGTTGAAAAAAGCAGTATTTAGAAAAATGATCAAATTATATCCATTCAATTCCAAGGCAAAGCATTTGATATATGAGTAACACACTTCTATGCTCTAGCAACTGATGGCAAAGATAGCAAAGTCAATTGATTCTATGAAGAACTACATCTTCTAGAAATGACACCAATAAAAAAGATGTTGCATTCATCTTAGGGGTTTGGAATACTAAAGTAGGAAATCAAAAGATAATTGAAATCACATGCAAATTTGTTTTTAGAGCACAATATGAAATAGGGAAGAAACTAATAAAGTATTGTCAAGATAACTTGCTGGTCATAACAAATACTCTTTCAGCAAACCTAAAGGCAACAATATACAAGAACATCACTAGATGGTCTATGTAAAAATCAGATTTATCATATACTTGACAGTCAAAGGTAGAGCACCATATAGTCAGTTAAAGCAAGATGGAAATGACTGTGGAGCAGATTAGAACTTACTGCAAAATCCAAATTTATATTGAAGAAAGTAGGGAAAATCATCAGACTTTGCAAGCATAATTTAATTAATACCTCATATGAATATGAAGTAGAAGTGATGAATTTACTTCAGAGATTAGCCCTATTATAGTTTCAAATAACTATGGCTAAGGTTCAAAATACTGTATAGAATGCAGCAACAAAAAATATTACAAAGAAAAAGAAGAGCAAGAAAACAACTGGCTATCTGATGAGGTTTTTCAAATTGCTGAAGAAGAAAGGAAAGGGAAAGGGAAAAAGAACAAAAAAGATATATCTAATTTAATACAAATTCCAGAAAATGGCAAGAAAGGATAAGAAGTTTGTTTGCATTTTAATGAGCAGTGCAAAGAGAGAAAAAAACAAAATAATGGGGAAGATAAGAGATGTTTGAAGAAAATTAAAAATATCAAAAGAAAGTTTTATGTAAAAATGGGGCATGACAAAAAAAATGGTAAGAATCTAAAAGAAGTAGAAGAGATTAAGGAAAAATAACAAGAATATACAGAAGAACTATACAAGAAAGACCATAATATAACCAATAACCTCAGTGGTGTTACTGATCTTGAGCCAGATATTCAGGAGAATGAAGTCAAAGTGGACATTGTTAACAATAAGATTAGTGTAGATAATAGAATTACAGCTAAACTATTTAAAACCCTAAAATACGACAGAGTTAAAATGCTGCACTCAAAACGCCAGTAAGTTTGGAAAACTCAAAAGTGGCCACTGGATTGGAAAAGATTAGTTTATTTCTGAACCTAAAAAAGGATAATGCCAAGGAATGTTCAAATTACTGAACAATTGTTCTCATTTCCCATGCCAGCAGGAGTATGCTTAAGATTCTGCTAGCTAGGCTTTAGCAATATGTGAACCAAGAATTGCCAGAAAAACAAGCTGGTTTTCAAAGAGGCAGAAGAGCTAAAGACCAAATTGCTAACATTTGCTGGATTATGGAGAATTCAAGGGAGTTCCAGAAAAAAAATCTACTTCAGTTTGGTTGACTACAATAAAGCCTTTAACTACATGGATCCCCCCCCAAAAAAAATGTGACAAATCCTCAAAGACATGGGAGTATCAAGTCATCTCTCATTTCTTTCCTATGGAACCTTAATCTGGGACAAGAAACAAGAGTTAGATGCAAAGATTGACAATTGATTGGTTTAAGACTAAACAAGGTCTACAACAAGGCTGTATTTTGTCACTTTATTTATTTAACTCAGATGGAGGATAATTATATGAAATGCCAGGCTGGATCAATGAAAATCCAGAATTAAGATTGCTGAGAGAAAATGTCAGCAATCTCAGATATGTAGACAATATCACTCTGATGGCAGAAATTAAAGAGAAATTAAAAAGTCTCTCGATGATGATGAAGGATAGTGTAAAAACTGTATTAAAGCTTAATGCTTTTAAAAAAAAACTAGTATCTTGGCAACTTGAGCTCAAAGATCACTGCAGATGGCAACTGAAGCCATGAAATTATGACACTTGCAACTTGGAAGGAAAGCTATGGCAAGTCAAAGATATTATCTTGCTGACAAAGGTTCATACAGCAAAGGCTATGGTGTTTCCAATAGCAATATATGACTATAAGAGTTGGACTATAAGGAAAGCTGAATGCTATGGAATTATCACTTTCAAATTGTGGTGCTAGAGAAATCCTTGGATAGAAAACTCAAATCAATCAAACCTAACATAAATAAATTCAGGCTATTCACTGGAAAAAAGATGGGACTCATTAGAAAAAAAAAAACACTGATGTTGGAAAAGATTGAAGGAGGATGAGAAGGATAGATAGTGGTATAGAAACACTGAACATGAATATAGATTTTAGGAGATAGCAGAAGGGAAAAGGACCTGAGGTGCTATGATCCATGAGGAGCCATGAAGAGTCAGACATGACCAAATGATTGAATAAGAACAACATCTCAGAATTTCTTCCACTAAATTTCTATTCCAATGTTTCTTGAAACTTGCTAGTGGAGCTGGCTTCTAGTTCTGGCAGGTTCTATCTACTTGAAAAGAATTAAAGTACAGACCTCATGGAATATGATGGATCTAGTGTCTAAGGACAAGTGTAAATAAGTTGGAGGAGATTCATCACCAGATTGACCACAAGATGATTGGGGTTTTTGCCACAAAAATGCTCAAAGTCTGAGTTTACAAAGTAAGGCATAGACAAATTAAAATTTGCCTTAATGAAGGAAACCCAACACTGATGAAATCACATGTCCTTATACTTCAAGGACCAAGAACAATCAAGAGTTTCCTTTTTTCAAAGAATTCTATGCCTTTGCTATTTCTTAAGAACTTTATTGATTTAAGTCATAGAATAAAAATTCATTCTTTCAGTTTGGTACACAATAATAGATTAAATTGCCCTTTTCTTTGTAATTCCACTAACACTGAAAACATTTCCTCCCTTTCACTTATATGAATGTTTCTAAGATTGATAGCATATAAAATCATATAATATACATATATTAAATGTATATTGTTTAAAAAGGATACAAAATAGCATTTATCTAGGATCTAAGAATGTTAAAAGTCTGACTTTTTATCTGTTATTTTAAGTACCAACCTTTGAAAGATCATTTACTCTTTCTGCCTCCACCTATTTAAGTGCATGAGTCTTTTCAAACAAAGTTGATAACATTTACCATAAGCCTACAAAGGCTTAAGAAAATAAGTGCTTACAAAACTAATGTGAAGAAAAGATTTTTGTTAATAAAATAATATTTCATGGACTTTCAACTCCCAATCATTAATTAACCAAGTATTAGTCTCTCAGTAACAAAGCACGCAATATGTGTTATTGGGTTGCTGAATGCTAGATATAAAGAATTCCACAAAAGAAGTGGCTTAAAGGATGCTGTAAGAGAAATAAATAGAAAAGAAAGGCTGTTTGTAACGCCTATGGGGAGTCTGTGCTATAATCCATGAAGATATGGAGAGAAAAGGGGGTAGGAAAAGAACAAAGAGTAAATTCCCTATATTTTATTTATATCCAGACAATTTCAAATGAAGACTACTATCTATGGAAAATTTATGGGAAGATAAAGGCCAAGAGCTGCATAGGTTCATTGGATTATAAGCCATAGAAAGGATGCCTTCATTGATGAGAACACAAATGCACTATTTTGGAATAGTAGTAGAACGTAATTATGCGGCACCTTAAGGTATAGAGAGCACTTTTCTCAATATAAGCCTGAGGTAACTAGCAAAAGTTTTATTAGCCCATTTTATAACAGGAAATGAGGCTCAGAGAGCTTAAGTGACTTACATAGAGTCACAAAACTGATTAAGTGTTAAGAGCCAGAACTCACCCCACATCTTCTGGCTCCTTGAAACCTGCTCTGTCCAACATTATGCCCATAGGGGACTGCTTGTATATTTATATTAATCAACCAGTTCTATGGAATCAAGTTGTAATGTGATCTTCTCCTGTAGGGACACTGAAAGATAAAAACACTAAACTTTCTTCATGGATTATATTTCACATTCAGTGTGCCCTGGGGAAGATATTTCAGACAGATCCTATCTGGAGCCCTATCAACATTATTCTGGGCCAAGGATAAATCCTAACCAAAATATTGCAACTTGTAAAAGATCTCCATATTATTTTAGGAAATAAATCATTTTATGCTAATTCAGTTTTACCATGACATATACATGATGCCACTTATTCTTTAGCAAATAAATTATAGTAACACTCCTGCCAAAATACTGGCAATGAAATTGTCTTCCTCCTCCACCTCTCCATCTCCCTGAGCCAAGAGTGCAGTTAAGCTGTTAAAGAGCTTCAGAAAATGCATTTGGAAAGGTGGATGTGATGTTGAAGGCATGCAGGAGGGCAGTGCATGAATAAATGAATATAATCCATAAAGCTTTGCTTAAAAGATCAATCACCTTGTCTGACACACAAAGAATAGGGAAGGGAGGAAATGCAAAAAAAAAAAAAGAGAGAGAGAGAGGGAGAATTTTCTGCACACTTCTAGATTCTCATCCAGGTGACTAAAAGGAAGAGGGTTTAATAGGATAAAAGCAGAATTGCCCTATAAATCTCAAGGATGCAAATTTTTTAATAGGATTTTTGATCCAATCTAATTCTGTAGTAGAACTGAATGTGTTTTATGAGAATATCACAAACAGGACTTTAAAACTGGAATCTCAACATTCCAGAATGACAAAGTCCTTTGTTTTAAATTATTAACTACCCAAAGTAGGAATATGATTTTGTCTAGATTTGAGTACCGTTTTGGGAAAAATCAAGGAACAAGGTAAAGGAGAGGGAATTTAATTGGGAAAATAAGATAAACTTAATGGAAACAGTTAGAATAAAAGAAAAATCACAGGTTTTATCTTACAATTCAATGTTCTTAAGGTAATTTGACATAGAAACCTTGCAATATCATGAAGGGTGTAAATATTACTTCAGGTACAATGGGATTAAATAAAATTGCCCTAATCTTGTTCTACCCATGTCTTCTTTGTCTTTTCAGAGATTCACTCCAATTTGCAATGAAATTAATTTACTATGTTTAACTTAATGAGCTTCTTCTAGAAGCTTTATAAGATTCTGACACCTGTGTTCTTTTCTGTTTTCAGCCCAAGGTCAAATCTCATGGCCAAAAATATCACCACTTCAATTTAACATCTTCCTAGTACGTGATTTATATGTATTTCTGGAAATATGTTATTAAAATTCCCCTGCATGTTTTCTAGAGTGTTTCAACAAAAGTCTAGTTGCTGGGCATGCAGTCTATTTCTTTTTCCTTTGATGTGTATGGGGAAAGGGGCAAGGAAAGGGAAGATGTCCAACTGGCACATCAGAATTGAGTAAATGGGCCAGGGAAAGTGATAGGATACTTTGTGAAATGAGAGGGAAATGAGCTTGAATCAATTTATAAGCTATACCTCTTTTTACTATGTCTTACTAATTTGGATATATTTCCTGCTATCTATCTACTGTCCATTTTCCTAAAGCAGGAGCTGTAAATATGGGATCCATTTCAGAAAATCAATGAACACGAATAAAAGAAATACACTATTATTTTAATAAATTTAACTGAAATTTAATATTACCTTCTATTTTAACTTATAAAAATTTTCTGATATGGGATTTGAAGGCTTCACCATAGCACCTAAAGGGTCCATCACATACAAAAAGTTAAAAAAAATCCTGAACTACAGGCATTTCTGTGTACTTATCAAGAGACCTAGCAGTTGATCATCAATCTGACACTAACTATATGACTATGAATAAATAACTTAACTTTCTAAGCATCAGTTTACAAATATTTAAAATGAGAGTTCCCATTGCATAAGCAAACCACTAAATAAATATGATGAGAAATAGACTGGCTTAGCAGAGCACCAAACTTGAATCAGGTGGACTTGAGTTCAAGCCCTATCTCTGACATCCTATCTTTCTGAACCTGTAAAGAGTAATTCCCAATCTGCATTTATGGGAGGTGTTCCCAAGCCAGAGAATTTCCCACATCCATGCAATCCTAAATCAGAAGAAATAAATATGATAATTATTGTCATCTTCACCTATATGCAACTGAAAATAGATCAGCTTAGTTTAGGACTCAGAGAGAATGAAAATTGATAAACTAACAATTTAAAAAGTAAAAGGAACTAGGCAAAGAACTGAAGTTTTAAATGTCAGAGTATCAATATTTTTAAAGTTGATAAATGATAGTCAGGGGAGTGAATCTGACTTATTTAATTATTGTAACAAATCATAATATAGATATTCTCATCTCACAAAGGTTTCAAATCATCTTTACTATCACCCTCATTATAGCTAACATTTATATAAGACCTACTATGTTGAATGCTGTTCTAAGTGCTTTACAAATATTCTCATTTAAACATCACATCAACCCTGGAGAGTGTATATTAATTTTATCTTCATTTTGCAGGTGAAGAAACTGACAAACAGCTATTAATTGACTTGTCCAGGGACAAACAAGTAGTACATGTCTGAAATGAATGTGAACTCAGATATTTCTAACCCTAGACCCAGTACCCTTATCCACTGAAGCACCTAGCTGCATTTACCATAAATACTTAATCTTCCTCTTAATGTTGGTGTTTATCAACTGTTCTCAAAGCCCTTCCTTCAAAGGAGACACCATTTCATAGCATGTTACAGCTTGTAAGGATCTTAAAGATAATCAAGTCCAATCTCTCTTATTTCACAAGTGAGGAAACTGAGGCTCAATAGACATTAAATAACTTGTTCAATTAATGTTCATTAAGTGACAAAACTAGATCTGGAACCCAGACCTCCTAACTTGTTGAATTGTATTTATAATACAAGGTATTTTACTCTCTTTCTTATTTCACATCATCTCTGTGAGTTTTAGGAACTTAGAATGATTAATTTGATTTTTTCTAATCATACTGCTTTTTTTCAGCTCCCTTGCCTCACTTTCCTCTCATTCCTTGCATTTTTATTAACACACTTAGCCACTGCTCCCTTCATCCTTTCAGTTTTCAATCTATACACATTATACTATATATCTTCCAGCCATTTAAATTCACCATCTTCTCCCCATACTTCCACTGAAGTTCTTCCAAAGTATTAAATGTCTTATAAAATGTTTTCTAAATAACAGCAAGAGAATGTCACTCTCATTTCCAAACCAACTGCTTTCCACATGCAGTGTGTATAATTTGCAATGCAAACATCTTCCATGAAAATCATTATAATAAAATGGAAACCAGTCCTGGTCTTGCCCTCAGAAGATCTGATCCAAGTTTTGCTTCCTCTGATTGCTAGCCATGTGACCTAGAGCAAACCACTTAACCTCTCTGACACTCAATTATCTAAAAAAGATAATCTTTATGTCACAAAAAGTGACATAAAGACAGTGATGTTCTCCCTGCCAACTTTACAGGCTAGTAGTGATGATCAATTAAGACAATGATCATACTCAGACTTCATAAAGAGCATGCTGTAATAATCCTAAAGATCTATGATCTTGTTAGAGTATTCCCTCCTATAATATAAACAGCTCATTCATTCCAGCTCATCCTGTGTAATTTCCATAACTCACTATGTGGGGGTGCACCCAAATTTCTAGTGGACTTTCTTGAATTATTTTTATATTATATTGATACCAGTGGAACATTAAGGCTGGTAAGGGGTTATCTCTTGAATCTTAGCATGTGCCCAGCCCAATTTCTTTTTCATTTAAATATTTCTTTATGACAACCTTGACATTGATTCTTTTATAATATCCTTTGTTTGTAATTTATTGGAGCTAACATCTACTATGAAATTCTCCAGTGAAATTTGAGTGATTCTCAATTTCAGTTTTTCAGATACTGTGATGTCCCATGACTGGCAGCCATACACCATACATAAACTTAGTGTGAAAAACACAATTTTTTTGTTTTGAGCATCCATCCAGGATGATTAAAAAAATTTTGTAATTTCCCAAAGGCAATCTGGTCCTCTCTCCTGTTTATTAGTAGGTTCAGATTATTTTCCATTTGTAATTACTGTAATATATGCATATTTGCTTATATATTTGTATATGTATTTTATTAAACTTATGAGTTCCATATATATGTATATGTACATGTATGTTTATTAAACTTACTTTATTAAACTCTGATTTCATCAGAGGAAGTAATTACCAGGAAACAAACTTTCTCTACCAATGCAGATCATCTTTTCTACTACTTTTTGTCTTCATGAGTTTCCTGGGCATTAAAGGTTCAATGATTTGAGCAGGGTCATGTGATTGACATATATCAGAAGTAGGACTTGAACTCAGCTATTTCTGACTCCCAGGATTATTTTCTATCCATTAAACCACACTGACAAAGTGATCTGCAGTCTTGTCCATCTTCTAGTCAGTTACCAAGCTGATCTGCTGAAAGTAGATCTGACCATGCCATTCTCCTATTCAATAAACCCCAGAGTTTCCCTATCATATCCAGGATCAAATAGAAAATCCTCTAGCATTAAAAGTCTTTTGCAACCTGATTCTCCTACATTTTAAAGGTCTTTTTACATCTTGCACATCTCCACATTCTGATCAACGCCTGTGACACTGGTTTCCTTGCTTTTCAGTGCACAATGTACTTTATCCCTCAATTCTAAGAATTTTCACTGACTATCCCCCATGCCTAGAAAATTCTCCCTTTTCATCTCCCTCCTGGCTTCCCCGACTTCTGTCAAGTCCCACCTAAAATCCCACTTTCTTCAAGAAGACTTTTTCATTCCCCTTGAATTCTATTCCATTCTTCTCTTGATTATCTCCAACTTATCTTGTCTCTATATAGTTGTTTGCATATTTTCTCCCCATTAGACTATAAGATTCTTAATACTTGAAACTGCTTTTTTCTTCCTTGTGCTTAGCCTAGTTACCTGTTTCTTTCTGATTCCTTCAAGATATGTGTATATTAAATTACCAAAAAATTTTAATACCCAAAAAGTAAGCATATAGGGCAGTATTTATTTATATTTTCTTCTATGCTCTTTTGTTTTTAAAAAATGTATATTATTTTTACACTTTGGGTATTTTCCACTGTTTAATATACACTGAGAATTCATATCTCAGTGTCCTCAAAATAAAGTCACTGCTGGCATAGATTTTTTTTATAGGCATTTACTGTAGTCCAGCTGCTTATCCCATATTTGTTTCTTCCAAGTAATTTTGTCTAACTCAAAAAACATATTCAAGACCATATGCTAGTATTCAAATGTGGTGACTCTACTGTCCTTGATGAAAAAAAAAGAACTTACCTTAAAAATCTTTGTGGATTTTTCATCTTTTTTCTGTTCATTTTTTTTCTCAGTTTCATTGTTAGATTCCCTTGGGGTGACTATTGAGTTATATCTTTTCCTAAGCTTCCTTTAAAAATTATTTTCCTTCATGCTGTTTTCTTGGGTGATAATGTTCATAATGTTCCACTATCTCCATAAGATTTTACAAACAAATTTATAAACTAGCAGGTATGGATTTGGAATATCATTTCTCTCTGGCTTAGAAAATAGAACAAATGCTTAAGGAATAAATGTTTCCAGGCTCTTTTGATCTACTCATTATGGCAATTGATCTATATCAAATGTCTGTATGAAATGTTGTAATAAATGTCAATATTTTCTTCCTAAAATTCTGTCTCTCGTTCTTTTAGCACCAATAGTTCTTTTTTTAATATATCTGGTTAGTGCTTTTTATTCAAATAATATATTTTCTCATTTTTGTTCTTTTATTTGGTGTTTTTTATGTTTGGTGCCTCCTGATTCTTTTCATAAAGAATGTGCCTTTATGGGTACGAGGGTTCTAGATAGAAAATATTTGATCCATTACATTCATTTATACTTTGGCTCCCACTATACTTTCTGTACCTGTGGATTCTGCCACTTTTTCTTTATGTAAACCCTCTAGATGAGGGATCATAACCTGTCAGGCCTGTTATTCCTGCCTAGGAACCAATGACATCCCTATTAATAAGTTTATTATACATCTAGTATTTTACATTTTGCATTGCTTTCCTATCATCTCCTTGCCATCCAATCTGCTACTAAGACCATGTCTCCTTTCCACACCATCCACACTTTCTAACTCTAGAACCATAATTAAATCAATATTGCCTTTGCGACTAGAAAAGAAAATGGCAAAACAAGCAATTCCCCTGTGGCTCCACTTAACATCTTTGTGACTTCCAAAACAAAACACCTAATTTTCACGTTTGCCTTCTTTTTCAGAAAACAAGATCCATAAGGAAATAGATTATTTCACTAGGGCTTGATATAGTAAATGGTTAATTAACATCATTTTAAAAATTCATTCATTCATTCATTCTTCAGTTCTAGCCTGTATTTTACAAAATTTATTTTGCTCCCTCCACTTCTGCCCTTCTTTGCATTCTAGCTACTAATTATCAAAGTATGTTTATTTAATTTGGACAATATTATTGATTCCTTTGTAAAATTTCTTAATCTTCTCCTTTGCAACAGATGTTTCCATACATTATAGTTATTTTATGAGGGACTTTCATATATGCATATGTATATGTGTATATATATATGTGTGTATGCATGTATATATATATGTGTGTATATGTGTATGCATATATGTGTGTGTATCATATGTTCTATAAAACAAGAAAGCCAGATGTCCCATGAAGTGATGTTTCAGGTTTCCTTTGGGTACACATTAAGATCAACTCTTTTATTTTCTTTTCCAATTTGAATCTATTATTCATCTCTTCTATTTAAACTACAACTTCCCTTTAGCTTCTGATTTTGTTTGTAATAAAAATGTCATGATTAACACAGTTCAATTCTGATAGTAGCATATTCACTTGCTGGTCACTGGACAAGTATCTCAGATTTAGTCTATCAACATAAATAAATACTTATAAGTAGCTTACACACTGTGTAACTCAGCACCTTCTGCCTTGTTTTCCTTAACGAATAGAAGGGTTCCAAAAAGTTCTGAAAATTGTTTTGTATTTTTCTTTGCTTCATTGGTCATCATAGCCAAAGAACTCATCATTAGATGTCCAACCTACTGATGATAAGTCTCTGTCCCAAAACAGGCTTATTGTGAGAAGTCAAAAATATCTGTTTTGGAGACAGTACTCAAATCATTTCTAATATGAACTACCAGATCCTGTGCTATTTAGTATAGAATTTGCACACCTAAAATCACTTCAAGGCCAGGATGTAGAATAAGAGTAATACTTCATGGGAGATAAGACTAAGGTTGTGCTAGAGTCAGCTAGAATTGGCTTGCAAAAGCTGATTATTTAATTTTCAGTGTGAACATTTATACCTCAGAAATTTTCAAACACTATAAATCGGGGCTTGATTTTTTTGTTGTTGATTGTGTAAACTGACAAGTGATAGGGGAAATGTTAATGCATATTAAACTTAAAAGTGTGTCAAATGGACTTTTTTTGGAGAGCTACTTGCTAAAGATTTAACAACTTACCCTTAAATGAGAGATATAGCATTACTCAAATACAAGTCATTATTATAAATTATTCATATTATATATATAATTATAAATAATTCGTTGTTTTGAAATTATGAAAATTCAAACAGCTATGTATTAAAAAAAAAGATTGACTGAAAAAAATGTAAAATAAGCCAAGTAAACATTAGGCCAACTTAACAATGAAACTAACAAACTAGTTTCAAGGACCACTTGACTGGCATTTCTTTTTCCCACATTAAATATTTTCCCCAAAAGGCTCCTAGGTGTTTTTTAAAATAAATATAAGACTCTCTTTAACTATTGTCCATCTCTCTCTTCCCCTATCCTTATCAGTTATTACATATTACATACATTACCAAAAAAAATTAAAACTGCAGTTTTACAACTCTGAGGTAGGACCTCATACCTATTAGATTAGTTAACATGCAGAAGAAGGAAATGACAGTGGTCTGGAAGGATCTAGAAAAAATGAGACACTAATGTATTGTTGGTAGAGTTATGAACTAACTGGTCCAATCATTCTTGAGAGTATTATAAACTGAGAACCAAAGGGCTATAAGACTGTATACCCTTTGACCCAACAATATCACACTATTAGGTCTAAATCTCAAAGAGATCAAAGGAAAAGGTAAAGGATTTATTTGTACAAAAATATGTAGAGCATATCTTTTTGTGGTAACCAAGATTTGAAAATTGAGGGGATACCCACTAATTAGTGAATGACAGAATAAGTTGTGGTCTATTATTGTGATGGAATATTATTGTGCTATAAGAAATGATGAGTAGAATGGTTTCTGAAAAACTTGGGAAGTCTCATATAAACTGATGCAATGTGAGGTGAGCAGAACCAGAAGAACATTGTGCACAGTAATAGCACTATTGTTACCATAACCAACTGTGAAAGACTTAGCTACACTGCTCAATATAATGATCCAAAACAATTGCAAAGGACCCATGATGAAAAAATGCTGATTACCATCCAAGAGATAGCTGATGAACTCTAAGAACTTATTGGAGCACTTTTTTTTCATGTGTGTGTGTGTGTGTGTGTGTTTGTGTGTCTATGAGTGTGTTTTCAATATTACTAATATGGAAATAGACAATTAGGTGGTAAAGTGAATAGAGTATTAGGTGTAGAGTCAGCAAGACGCCTCCTCCTGAATTCAAAACTGACCTCAAATACTAACTAGGTATGTGACACTGGACAAGTAACAACTCTGTTTGCCTCAGTTTCCTTAAATATAAAATGAGCTGGAGAAGAAAATGGAATACCACTCTAGTATCTCTGCCAAGAAAACCCCAAATGTGGTCAGGAAAAGTCAGGCACAGCTAAAATAACTAAGCAACAGCAACAATATGAAGGTATGTTTTGCATCATTTCATTTAAATAAATAATATTACATTACCTTGCCTTCTCAGTAAGTGAATGAATGACAGGAGGAAAGGAAAAAATCTGGAACTCAAAATTTTTAATTGTGAATGTCAATTTTAAGTGTAATTGGGAAATATTTAATGAAATAAGATATATATTTTAAAACTATATTAAAAACAAATTAATTTATAATTTCAAGCTGGTAGTAACATTTCCCTAATTAGAGTATAAATTGTGATATTTTAGTAGCTCAGGACTTAGAATTTGGAAAACCAGAATTTGAATCCCATCTTAGATATTCAAGTCACTTGACGTATCTCCATCTCACATTCTTCACATGCAAAATAGAAATAATAATATCTTTGGCACTTACCTCATAAAATTTGCCAGCCAAAATGTTAGCCATCATTATTATTGCTATTATTATTATTATTATTAGACATTTGTGTTGGTTGCATTCTCCATGATAGTCATTAAATACTTAAAAGGATACCCTGCATATCTGAATAATACTTGGGAAATTTAATGGTTATGAATCAAAAACCCTTTGTTTACAATGTACTTACCATTTATTAAATAGCATGCAAAGCACTATGCTACATACTGGAAATAAAAATATGAATTAAGATATAGAAAATCTTTCTAAAGGTGCTTCCCAGACAATCAGGAGTATGACACACAAATAACTCTGAAACAACAGAGAATTCACCAGAGGCAAAGAAGAGATTTTTTTGATGCCAGGGAAAATTTGAGAAAGAATCTCTTTCAGCTAGATATAGTCAGATATGATCTCTTGGAGGGAGATGGCATCTGATTTGAGTTTTAAAGAAAAAGAGTCATTTAAAAATTTGGAAATTGGAGGACAGGAAGGATGTCTCTATGAAATAGAATTTTGAGTGATAAATGAGAACAACTTTTCTTGCCCTTCCACCATGTTAAATAACTAATAAAATGTCAAATGCCCAGTGCTTTCTAATAAAAACTAATCAAATCATTGAGCACATGATGTGATCTGCTCACACTGATGACCACAATGCAATTGTTGTGATTGCTTTTTGGAAGCCAGATAAGGAACTGGTATATTCTTTCAAAAGTCGCGAAGCCTATATATTTTCTAGAGAATGTTAATAGTGACAAATATCGGTGTAATGAAGTGGAACTTCCTGTTATTGCAGCATGGCTCATCATTATGTCATTGAAACTAGGAAGCAGAACAGAGCATGGGAGGAATTTGTTGGCAGCCTCCAGCTTGAGTGTATGACTATGGGAAATTAATGGTAGTCATAATCAGGTTTGTCTTGTCCTTGCAGGAAAGACCAGGAAACATTTCCTTCCCAGTTCTTCCCTTCACAGATTATGCTGCCTTGGCCTTCAAATCCAACAGACTTATTCTGCAATAAAAGATGGCTACTCTCATTTTGATTTAGAAGCATATTTTTAAATGCCCTAAGACCAACTTGTACACAGTATAGCTATCATTACTATTAATAATAATAATTTAGGAGTTCTTGAATTAGAATAAAAAAGACCAAGTTGGAATCCCACCCCAAATATTTATTTGCTTTGTGACTCTAGACAAGTAATAATTATAATAACAATAACTGGCATTGACATAGTTCTTTAAGATCCTCAAAACACTTTATATGTTAATTTAGTACATGTTATATATGGTATCATTATCCCCATTTTACTAACATATTTGACATTCAGAAAATATGAACAATTTTTCCCATGGTCACAGCCAATTAGAGGTAGAGTGTATTCAAAATCCAGGTCTTCTGATTCCCATGTCAACCATATTTTACCTAATCCATCTATAATGAAAAAAAATCACCTTTATCTGGGAAGCTGAGAAGAAAGTAGTTAGGAAGAAAACCTATCTTTTTCTCCTCTATCTTAAATATTAATCCAGAACATTGTTAGAGAGCACTTTAAAGTTAGATTTAAAATCTTTTTCACAAATGTTAGCCCACAAAAGAGATCCATAAGGAAACTAGCCATAGACTCTTTTGACATGAAGTAATTGCTGTAACTGTAGCAAAGATTTATATAATTGGAAGTGAATTATATGCCAGTTGATATTAAAAACATCTGTGCCATGATTGATCACTAAAGTTCCCAAATTTGTGTCTTCCAAAAATGTTTGCCACTTGAAAAGATACAAATAAAATCTTATTAAATTTGTTCTTTTATAACATTGATAGTTTAAGTCAAGTCCAGCAGTTATATAAAATCACATTTGCTTATCCATAGCATAACTTTCAGACATCTAAGCTTTGAAATTCCTCCCTTCACCTTCAGAAGGATATACAGATTATCAAGTACAAGTTTTATTAATAGAATATGAATAGGAAAATTTTTTCGTGAGTTCAGTTAAGTGTCTTTAGAGAACAAGTTCTCTGGAAAATACTATTTCAGCTCTTCTCAGAAATCAAAAGTAGTTTCAAGTTGGTTCTGGGATTTAGTCAAAAATGTCTTAATCATGCTTTCTAGGCTCTCCATGTATTGGACTTTTCCTAACATACTAGCTCCAGCTTTCTAATCCCTGTGTTGTGAACCTTCAGCAATCATTGTTCCCCTATGTGATCATTTTATTTCCATCTCTGAGCTTTTCCTTTAAGTCCTTTCTTCCATCTAGCACATCATCCTTCCCAAACTCCTTCTAACATCCCTCTTTTTCAAAACATTATTGACAATTCATTACCATGACACTTAATTCTGACTTGTCTCAATAGGGTCTGATCATCTCTATCACTTCATACTAATAGTGCCTAGGTATTCATGTGTTTATGTGAAGAATTATATAGGATTTAAATATATGTGTGAACATCTATATATAGTCACTTTAAATACTCAGCTTAGAATAATGGAAAGAGCACTAATCTGGAGTCAGGAAAGCTGGATTAAAGTTGTAGCTCTATCACTTAAATAGTTTGTGACCTTTCACAAGTCACTTAATTTATATATCTTCATTTTCTTATATGTAAAATTGGAATATTGATACTCGTGCTACTTACTTAATAAGGTTGTCATGAAGATCAAATGAGATACAAAACAAGCATGATGACCATAAAGAGCCACAGAAATCTAAGTTGTCATCATCAGTTATCATCATTATTATTTTGGCACAAAATAGATTATTGTCAATAATATGAGACTATTAGAAGCTGTATATATGCGGAAGATACAAAGCTGGGTTTGAAATCAAAATGATGTAGTTTCTTTTTCTTCTAGACTGCTTTTCAGTTTTCCCAACAATTTTTACCAAATAATGAATTTGTATCTCAAAAACTTGTCTTTACACTTGTCAACTACAAGGTTACTGTATTTCATTGCTGCTATAAATTGTATGTCTACTCTGTTCCAATGATCTACCTTTCTATTTCTTAGCCTATACCAAAGAGTTTTTTAATACTACCCTGGGATAGACAGATAGATAGATAGATAGATAAATGGATGGATGGATAGGTAGGGAAAGAGAAAGAGAGGGACAGAAAGAGAGAGAGAGAGAAAGTGTTAGGTAGATAGATGGATAGATGATAGTTATAGATATATGTGTATATATAAATGCATATATACAAATATAGACATATTTATGTCAATGGTAACTATCTCTAGGGTGGGAAGGAAGAAAGGAAGAAGGGAAAAAAGGGAAAAAAGAAATTTATAAGATAATTATTATATATTTAAAAGGAAAAGCAAGTTGAACATAATAGATTTGTTGTTTCATGTTACAAGCATCTTTTATTTTCTATTCTACTATGTTAGAGAAATGCTTGTTTTATGTCTAAAGTTCAAAGTAAAATAAATAAAATTTAAAGAAAAAAGAAGTAAAGGCAGATGTTCAGGTCTATTCTCTGACACGTCCTGGCTAAGTAACCCTAGGCAAATCCCTTAATGTTTCAATGCCATAGGCAACTCTCTAATATGATCGATCACAGAGTAAATATCTAGCTGAATTGATATAAATAAATAAATAAATAAATTTCCTCACTGGAAATTCTATGTACAAATAAAATCATAGGTTCATTCATCTGTCACATACACATATCCCTGGGGAAAAAAAGAGGGAGGGGGGAATATGAGAAAGAACTATGATTTTATCAGCACAGGAGATGTAGTCTACAACCTACCCATCTGTGACTTAACAGATAAAGCCTCATTTTTTGTGTTTTTTTTCCCTTGAAGCATACAGAAGTTTAGTAGGTTTCCATGTATTATACAGTCAATTTTGAAGTGTGATTTGAACTTGTCAGTCATACTCTAACCCCACTGACATTTCTATCATGAACAATAAAGATCATTATGCATATTTGTATTCAGAGATATATTCTCTGAATTTTCCTGTATGAATTTCCAGTTGCTCAAGGGCAGGACCCTTTGCTACCCCTGGAGTTCTTTATTACAACTAAGATAATATTTTTTCATTTTACATCTGAGGAAATTAAATGAATCACTGCACTCTTCTGGCTCTAGGTTGCTCAGCAAGTTACTATCAGAGAGCCTCCTGGCTAGAACCGCTATGGTGACCAGCCATCACCCCTCCCCTGACTCCTTTGCATAACACAGAGGCTATTAGTGTCCTTTAAGGGCCCAGCATGTCAGTTATAAAAGAGGATTTTATAAGCTCCCTAAAATCCTTTGCTTTTGTGAATTCTTAGATTACATTTATAATTTTACCTTCATCTTTACTAAATTGTACTAAGTCCCCATGTGGCTTAAACATAAGCATTACTGATCTGGAATTCAGCTCAGAACAGACCAGATTTCCAAGCTTCAAGTCTCCATCATATAAAAGATGTGCTCTGTATGTGTGTGTCTGTCTGTCTTTCTGTCTCTCTCTCTCTTTCTCTTTCTCTCTGTCTCTGTTTTTCTCTGTCTCTATCTCTCCTCTCTCTGTGTGTCTGTGTGTCTTTCTGTCTCTGTCTCTGTCTCTGTCGCTCTCTCTTGTTTTTTGTTTATTTTTGTCTGTCCATTTCTATCTCTCCATCTCACCTCTCCCTCCCCACTCCATCTGTGTCTTTTTCTTCTTGTCTCTCTTTCTCTGTGGAGCTTCTTCTTCTCTTTTTCTCTCTCTTCTCTCTCTCTGTTTCTTTCTCTCTGTCTCTGTTTCTCTCTGTCTCTATCTCTACTCTCTGTCTCTGTGTCTTTGTGTGTATCTCTGTATGTCTCTGTCTGTGTATGTGTCTTTCTGTCTCTCTCTTGTTTTCTGTTTATCTATTTTGTCTGTCCATTTCTATTTCTCCATCTCACTTCTCCCTCCCCACTCCTTCTGTGTCTCTTCCTTCTTTTCTCTCTCTGTGGAGCTTCTTCACTTTTTCTCCCTCCTCTCTCTCTGTTTCTTTCTCTCTGTCTCTTTTTCTCTGTGTCTATCTCTCCTCTCTCTGTGTCTCTGTGTCTTTGTGTATATCTCTGTATGTCTCTATCTGTGTGTGTGTCTTTCTGTCTCTGTCTCTGTCTTTGTCTCTCTTGTTTTCTATTTATCTGTTTTTGTCTATCCATTTCTATCTCTCCATCTCACCTCTCCTTCCCCACTCCATCTGTGTCTCTTTCTTCTTGTCTCTCTTTCTCTGTGTAGCTTCCTTTTCTCTTTTTCTCCCTCTTCTCCCTTTCTGTGCCTCTCTGTATCCCTGTTTCTATCTCTTTCTCTCCACCTCTCTGGTTTCAGGAATCTGCCAGTATTTGAAAATATTGGTGAGCTGATTCCATGTACTCTGTGGCCATGAGGTGCATTTACATAAGGTTTAGGTTTTCATGCATGAGCAGAGAAGGAAGCAAGAGACAAATTCTACCTTGGGAAGACCAGTGATTTTCAAATTTAGGGGCATAAATCAATATTAGATGCAATGTCTTTCTACTAGCCACATGAATAGTACTGCCATGTCTTATAACACTCGTACAGCTGAATTCTGAAAGGAATAGAGTCCTAAATTATTACCAATGACACGGTTACAAAGAGGAACTGAATCTCAGGACCTATATTTTTGTTCATTTCTCTAGGCGTGTTCTGCATGGCTTGCTCTGTAAGAGCATTTAAAGGCAAGACCAGCTCGCCAAAATCTGATGAGGAAATAGCTCCTTGGAGTCTGAGTTCCTCTAGCAGCTTTTCTTTGGCTTCCTTCTCTGATTTGTATTGAATTTCCATGCAATGTTTTTCATGTACTGTGTCCCAAACCACTTCATTTTCAGGATAATGAATTACACGCCATGTTTAGATTGGGATGGTTTTATGGGAACAAATATGACAGCTTTCATGGCTCTAGCCACACTTCTGCTTCAGCCATGAAGATCAGCATTAGTGCCATTAAATTAGCACCATCATTAATTGCAACGGGAAACTGGGGGTTTATAGATGAAGGTTAACCCTAATTGAGCATTGCATGATCCTCTTTGTAGTTCACAACAAAAGGAATATCTGCCCTGGATAGGCTTTGGTTATGAGCCACGGCCCATACTCAAGATATTTGACAGATGATTTTATTTGGCAGCATTGTTCGCTCATGCTGGTAGACTGTGTCCAAATATTTTCAAACCAATTTTTCAGTGACCCTTCTGCTTCCACAGAACCTGAAGCCAGGAACAGTGAGTGGTATTTGACAGAACAAATACTACACTTAAATAATTTATGTGCAGCTTACAGGTCTAGGAAAGCAATGCTGTGAATTAATCTGAGCCCTTGAGAGTCTGACTTTAGTTTATGGTTTAAAATGTTCATTTTCATTTCAAGTGCTTTCTCCTACTCCTGTTTCTTTGGCATGGTGGAAAAGTTGCTAACATCTTTGCTCAAAATAAACTGGGACAGGGGACTTGTTATCACACAGTTATATAAATGGTAGGAGGAAAGGAGAAGCTGTATATCATAATGATGCTTTGTTTTCCTTGCTGTTCCTTATATTTCTGTGTTTTCTATTTTTAAAAGGGTGAGACTTTCAACAGGCAATACAGATACTCAGAAAGATCTTGGGACTGCCTCTGGTGTTCTGGCCATACCTTTTCTTAGTGTCTCTATTTTTCAACAAGCGGAACCAAAGACTCTCTCCTTATGGATTTGCTGCATCATCTAGAAGTGTTTCACACTCAATTTTTCCACTAAGCTGAGGGAGAAGAATTGTGTTAATTCACTACCAGCAATACTAAAAATATATAAGCATTTCAGTACTTCACAAATGCTTAATTTTATCCAGAATTTTGTTTCTCATCCTATGCAATTCTTGGTCAGGTACCCCACATACATCTGCCACAGGGATGTCCATTCTAGATCATACTGGCAGCCTTTCTCTAAATCTTGGGATATGATCTGGGTACCAAGAGACTTTATGGAGTTTCCAGGAGTTATCCCTTACCAAAAATGTTTGGACATTTATCACTAGATAAAATCATCTGAAATACCTTGATTATATGGACACACCAATAACTGAATAAATGGAAAAGCATTTATTAAGTTCTCACTGTGTACCTGGATACAAATGCAAAACCAAAGAGCTTGTTTTAATGGGAGAAATATTATGATCCACATGATCCCCTAGAAGAGCCATATGGTTACTCGGGATTCTCATCTATGTATGTCCAAATGGTTTTTCCCTGGTCATCTCACCTGTGATTGTCTACATTAATCTGAATTTCTTCCTTTTAAAGGACAACTGCAAGGGTATAGCTCAGTGAGCATGACTAGCCAGGAGCCCCATGGGTTCAATTATAATCTCCGTGTAGATGACTCCTCATATCTATGTATCCTTCCCTAATCTCTCTCCTGAGCTCTATTTCTATATTACCAATTGCCTGTTGTGCATCTCCCCCTTTTAAAGACCTGTTCCAAAACCATAGCTCAGTGTGCATGACAAGCCAGGGTTCCCATGGGTTCAGTTATAATCTCTATGTTGATGCCTCCCCATATCTATGTATCCAGTCCTAATCTCTCTCCTGAGCGCCATTCCCACTCATTGCCTATTGCATAGCTCCAACTAAATGCCCCTTGGGCATCTCAAGCTTAATGAGTCCAAAAATGGAATGCTCCCTAAATATGCCCTCTCTTCCAAAATTCCCTATTTCTCAGAAGGATACATCATCCTGCCAGTCACTCAGATTCACAAATCAAGTTTTCCCTCTTATTTCCCACACTGACTTAGCCAAGTCTTATCCCATCCCTTCCTTTCTCCTAACATGGCCATCACCACCTCTCATTTGTAACAATGCTATGATGCTTTAATTGAGCTTCAAGTTTCTGCTTGCTCCAATTTGTCTTTCATGCAACTACAAAATGAGGATTATAGCATAGGTCTAACCATGTCACTCCTCTGCTCAAGAATTTTCAATGACTCCCTATTGTTTCTAGGGGGGAAAAATACAAATCCCACATATAGACTTTTAAAATCTTTTGAAAAATATCTGTAATCTACCATTTTATCCAGCAAAGTAGCCTATTTGCTTTGCATGGAATTCAGCATTTCTTTTTCAATCTCAGTGTCTTTGCAGAGGTTTTCTTCCAGGTCTAGAATATATTCTGTCCTTAACTCTGTCTCTTGGAATACACAATTTCTTTTAAAGTTCAGCCTGTTGCCACCTCTTATTGGAAGTCTTTCCTGACATCCCTATTTGCAAATGTTCTCTCCTTTCTCAAATTATCATGTGTTTACTTCTGTTTGCATATTGCATTATAATTCCCTGTTAGAATATGAGTTCCTTGGGCAGGAGGAGGAGGATGGAGAGAAAAGTTCTTGTTTTATTTTTGTCTCTATATCCCCAATATTTCACACAGTATTTTACACATGAAGGTGCTTCATAAATATTCATCAGATTATATTCTTCCCATCTCTCTAACCAGTCATTTATTATCAATCTCAGTTTTATATTAATTGATTTATAAGTCCAACAGTTGCTAACTTTTTCAGTTTCTGTATGATCTACAAGCCAATGACCTCTGATTCTCATTCTTGTATCATATAATATATTTTTCACCACATTATCTCTATAGCACTCACTGAATATTGAAATATATATTGTTTTAATTTAGTGATTGTTACTGCATTTTTATTCCCCTCTTTCCTTATGTATTTTTCTTCCTCATCCTCTAGAACAAAACTTTTCAAACTGTGGGTTAAACTCCATAAGGGTTCATATAACTGAATGTGAGGATAGAAAAATTATGATTTATTATCAGTAAATGTTTGATTTGTATCCCTTTTTTATATACCTACATATCTGGGGTTTCATAAAAATTTCTGGGGTAAAAAGGGGTCACAAGTGGAAAAAGTTTAAGAAACTCTATTCTAAAAGAGATATCAGTAAATAATCTACAGTTATTTCCATTCTGGTCTTTGTCCAAATGCTTATCATGAACACAGAAAGACTAGGTGACCAAATATCTCAAGAAATGATGTCCTCGTTGCCCCTGGAGGCATGATAAAATCAGTTCTGTCAAAGCCTTTATCTTCCTGTCCAGGAAGAATTTGTGAGCCATCCTTCCATTTAGCTGCAACTTGTCTTCTGGTTTCATTTATAGCAATAACATCAATTGATATGAATCAGTTCCTACAGCAGTATGTCCACTCATTTATCACTGGACAAGGATCTCACATTTGGAATCCCAACAGCTAAGTTCATGTTTATAGATGGTTTAAAAGCTGTGAGTCTTAGAAACTTCTCTGCTACTCTAAGTCAGAGACCCTGCAGAAACAAAAGGGTTGGCTTCTCAGCCACTGAGAGTTATGGGCCATTTGGTATTTTTCTTTCTTTCACTGGGTGCTATAACCAAATATCCTTCCCCAAATGCAAAGCCCACTGGTGACAAGCCTTTTCATGTTTATTAGACTGATCTTTGAAAAGCTGCTATAATTTGTTGCTGGGGTGATCCTTAAAACCTTTCCAAAATGTCACTGGTATAGCTCTCCAGAACTCAGGGTTATCTTTATATTATACTACATGAGGCATCTGAGTAGAACTTTATGTAGTACATTATAAATATTCAATTAAATTAGAAGTGTAGCATGTGAACTTTACATTTAAGATTTTGTCTTGCATTTATTTTTTCCACCACATTGCATTCTTTATCTTCTGAATTCTGTTTTCATTTTATGCTTTACAAGGTCCATGTAATGTCGTTTAACAATGAAAATTATCGTAATTCCAAGAACTTAAATACACAATAAAAATACCTACCTACTCCCATGCTTTCTACTATTGAAGCATAATTTTATACATACATACATACATACACACAGAAAGATGTTCATGTCTATAATAGTTGGGCTTTTTTACATTTCGGGGTTATTTTGGAATGACCCTGATACCTTTGTAGATATGTTCATGCATTGTCAGCAAATGTCCAGGGTATTATGATATAAGAGTCTTAATGATATGATATCCATTGAACTGACATAATAAGTTTTCAGAGAAAGATAACTTAATTGGCATCCTATTATTGGAGCAATTATGGAGGCTCAGTGGTGATAGGAATGTGTTCAGTGAAGCACAAGGTAATTGGGGTGCAGAGTGATTTGAGCAATGGTGATTGGAATCAGCTGTGTGTAATGTGCAGTAAGTAAAATTAAGAGACTGGAGGAGATTTTTTTTTCTATGAGACATTTAGCTTTTCAGACCTGTAAATAACTTTTCTCTTCTTCAAACTGTCCTTTCTCTTCACCTTCAAAACTGAATTCGGTATCCCTGGCAAGGTTCCTGTATGACACAGTGAAAAGTACATTGAATTTGAAGTCAAATCTGAACTGTACTTCTGTGAGCATGGGGCAAGTCAAAAACTCAGTAACCCGGTTTCTCCAATTATAAAATGAGGGACTTGATATATGACTTCTTGTGGTTCTAATGTGGCTACTTCAAATTCTCTTTATTTAAGGGAGATTTTTATTTAAGAGCTTCCATAAATCCGGTCACGAGATGGCACTGTGGATAAAATGTTGACCTGGAATCAGGAAGAATTATCTTCCCTCGTTCAAACCTGGTCTCAGACATTTAGTAGTTAGGTGACTGGTCAAGTTATTTAACCTTAGTTCCTCATCTGTAAAATGACCTGGAGAAGGAAATGGCAAGGCAGTCCAGTGTCTTTGCCAAGAAATGCCCCCAGAGCTTTTCCTTAAAATGATCAGCAGCATCTATTTAAAACCATCAGCAAGCATCATATGTTATGGGGACAAACTAGAACCATTCCCAATAACATCAGGAGTGAAACAAGGCTGCCCACTGTCACCATTATTATTTAATATTGTATTAGAAATGTTAGCTTTAGCAATGAGAAGAAAAAGAGATAAAGGGAATCAGAGTAGGTAATGAAGAAACCAAATTATCATTCTTTGCAGATGACATTATGGTATACTTAGAGAACCCTAGAGACTCAACTAAAAAACTACTAGAAACAGTTCACCACTTTAGCAAAGTTGGAGGATACAAAATAAATCCACATAAATCATCAGCATTTTTACATATTACCAACAAAGTTCAGCAGCAAGAGATACAAAAAGAAACTCCATTCAAAATAACTGTTGATAGTATAAAATATTTGGGAGTTTATTTGCCAAGAGAAAGTCAGGAACTATACGAACTAAACTACAAAACACTTTGCACACAAAATCAGACCTAGTCAATTGTAAAAACATAAAGTGCTCATGGGTAGGCCAAGAGACTATAATAAAAATGACAATACTACCCAAATTAATTTACTTATTTAGAGCCATACCAATCAAACTCCCAAGAAATTATCTTACAGATCTAGAAAAAAATAGTAGCAAAGTTCATCTGGAAGAACAAAAGGTCAAGAATTTCAAGGGAATTAATGAAAAAAAAATGCTGATGAAGGTGGCCTGGCTGTACCAGATCTAAAACTATATTATAAAGCAGCAGTCATCAAAATGGTTTCATACTGGCTAAGAAACAGAGTAGTTAATCAATGGCATAGGATAGGATCACAGGACAAACTAGGCAATAACTATAGCAATTTAATATTTGATAAACCCAAAGACCCCAGCTTTTGAGATAAGAACTCACTATTTGACAAAAATTGCTGGGAAAATTGGAAACTAGTGTGGAAGAAATTAGGGTTTGACCCACACCTAACACCACATACCAAGATAAGATCTAAATGGGTTCAAGACCTAGATATAAAGAGTGATATTATAAGGAAATTAGAGGAACATAAAATAGTTTACCTTTCAGACTTGTGGAGAAGGAAGGAAATTGTGTCTAAAGAAGAACTGGAACTCTTAATTGAATACCAGATAGATAATTTTGATTATATTAAGTTAAAAAGGTTTTATACAAACAAAACTCATTCAGACAAGATTAGGAGGGAAGCAATAAATTGGGAAATCATCTCTATATTTAAGGGTTCTGATAAAAGCCTCATTTCTAAAATATATAGAGAATTGTCTCATATTTATAAGAATTCAAGCCACTCTCCAATCAATAAATGGTCAAAGGCTATGAACAGGCAATTTTCAGATGATGAAATTAACACTATTTCAGGTTATATGAAAAGTTGCTCCAAATCACTACTGATCAGAAAAAATACAAATTAAGACAACTCTGAGGTACCACTACACACCTGTCAGATTGGCTAAAATGACAGGAAAAGATAATGATGAATGTTAAAGGGGATGTGGGAAAACTGGGACACTGATACATTGTTGGTAGAACTGTGAATGGATCCAATCATTTTGGAGAGCAATTTGGAGCTATACTCAAAAAGCTATCAAACTGTGCATACCCTCTGACCCAGCAGTGTTTCTACTGGGCCTATATCCCAAAGAGATCTTAGAGGAGGGAAAGGGACCCTCATGTACAAGAATGTTTGTGGCAGCCCTTTTTGTAGTGGCTAGAAACTGGAAACTGAATGGATGCCCATCAATTGGAGAATGGCTGAATAAATTATGGTATATGAATGTTATGGAATATTATTGTTCTGTAAGAAACGACCAGCAGGATGATTTCAGAAAAGCCTGGAGAGACTTGCATGAACTGATGCTGAGTGAAATCAGCAGAACCAGGAGATCATTGTACATGGCAACAACAATACTCAATTCTGATGGACATGGTTCTCTCCAACAACAAGATGTTTCAAACCAGTTCCAGTTGTTCAGTGATGAAGAGAGCCATATACACCCAGAGAGAGGCCTGTGGGATCTGAGTCTGGACCACAACATAGCGTTTTCACACTCTTTGTTGATGTTTGTTTGCATTATGTTTCCCTTCTCAGATTTTTTTTTCTTGTAGATCCGATTTTTCTTGTACAGCAAGATAACTGTATAAATATGTATACACATATTCGATTTGTCACGTATTTTAACATAATTAGCATGTATTAGATTTCCTGCCATGTAGGGGAGGGAGTGGGGGGAAAGAGGGAAAAATTTGTAACAGAAAGCTTTGCAAGGGTCGATGTTGAAAAATTATCCATGCAAATTACCCATATTTTGCAAATAAAAAGCTTTAATTAAAAAAAACTTTTAAAGACCCCCCCCAAAATGGGGGTCACAAAACGCTGGACATGGTTGAAACAACTCAACAACTATAAGCTCTAGATAAGCTCTAAATAAGGTCTAAAGACCTAGATTCACATCTCTTCTCAGATAGAAATTAGCTATGTGACCTTGGCAAGTAATTTACTTTTCTGGGCTTCAGTTTCTTAGTCTGAAAAAAAATATGATGATCATGATAATACAGTTTACAAACTTATTGTAAAGATCAAATGAAATGATGATGCTTTATAAACCCCAAAGCAAATATTGCTGTCTTTATCTTGTCACCTTTTTAATGGAATTCAAATAGAGATGGTTTTTGCTATTAATCATTTCTATTTAATGATCAATAGGTAATTGCATAAATAGATAATAACTTGCTTGAAACTGAATAAAAGTAGTAGAATGCAAGTTATACTCTGTAGATTCACAGAAAGCTTTCTAGAATAACTCCAATAAAATAATGATAAAATTATATATATTCCTACAGGCTTTTATTTCTTCAACAAATTTTATATTTTCAAAATATTTCATTATACACAGACTGAAAATTATAAATATTTGATTTGATGACATCTATTTAAAATGTTCTCAAATTTATAATGGACTCATATTATGTCCAAGCGATTATGAACAACAATTGGATCCATGATAATGTCAGATTATAATGTGGTTTATTGGTTGCATTCTCAAGGATATTTTTAGGTCTGCATTGAGTATAGAGATTTTTCATTTGACAATCCATAACTGATGGATGGATGATGTTTTCTGAGGTATTTATCAAGTGCTAAATTCTTATAGGTTGCAATTATGTGACATATTTTCTACAAGTTCTTTGCAAAATCTGCTTTGATCACCTCATCTAGACTACTTAAAGATAGCCTTTGAATAATTTTGGGTTGATGACCAGATTCTGAATGGCCTTCATGAAGTTTTTTATTTCTAGAAACAAATCCACATTACTTAGCCCTTTCATGGATGCTTGGTTGCTGAATAAGCTTTTGACTGAGATTATAGAGATGTCTTTTGTACTTGTATCTTAACTGTTTCATAGGCTCTATTCAGAGTTGAATGGTTTTAGTTTATACTTGTGAAATCCAATGATGTGTATCTCTTAGCTTTAGTTTTTACTCATTAAAAATGATCTCAGCTTGTTTCAAATTGATTTTTTTAGATTTCTTGCATGTATATCACATGTTCTGAAAATATCCATCTACATGGGGCAGCTAGGTGGCGCAGTGGATAGAGCACCAGCCTTGAAGTCAGGAGGACCTGAGTTCAAATCTGGTCTCAGACACGTAACAGCTGTGTGACCCTGGGCAAGTCACTTAACCCCAATTGCCTCAGCAAAAAAAAAAAAAAAATATCCATCTACTTCCTTTTTGATGGGGAAGAATATAGCTTCTTATGGTTACTTTAGGGTAATGGGCCTTGTGTTTCACTAATATTTTTGGTTAAAGTATTTTCCAAATTTGTTATGGTCCATTTATAGTTCCAATCACACATAAGCATTAATTGCTTTAAACATGTTTTTTACTATTGAACTTTGATTTCGAGCAGTTGAAAAGTCTAAATATACTCAGCCATAGCTTTCTCCTTGATTGACTTATACTTGATCTTTACCTCTGGATTCACATTTGAAAATTTTAGTATTTGTCTTTCCTTAATAAACATGAGGAACATTAGAAATACAAATGACATTTTTTTATAATTGGAGAAAGATTTTATAAAATCAAATACCTATTTAGTGTATCTTTTGATGTCACCCATTTATATCATATGACTAAAAATGTTTTCATTCAATTTCATCTTTAATTTGAAAGCTATACTTACCCATTTGAAAGATGATATTGGATTTAAGTCTAGCCAGAACTATACTTACTTAAATTGTCTTCCTTGAAAAGTGCTTTTGTATGTAAATTATTCTTGACATTATCATGACAATGCATATTTTTAGTAGAGAACAATTTTCCATGTGGGTATCAAAAACTCTACCATACTCACTATGCTTGATTCTATTTTACATTTTAGAACTTCATGAATAAGCCATGAGTGTAGAACTGAGCCAAAGGTTTGCAATGATTAATAAAGGAAATGTAAATGTTGCATTATTTTCAGATGGCTTGTCTAATAAATATTAAATCAATAATAAATTGTTCTGCGTGCTTACGTTTTTAGCACTTTTTTCCTCTCCTCATCCAATACATTGCTTTCTTGTAAGTGGTTATAGATTTGTGTGTGTATGTTTGTGTGTGTATAATTTAAGCTGTGAATTTTTTATACAAAGTAAATTGAAAAACTGATTTCCTATATTTGAAGTTATCACTGTTGCTCTCATATGAGATGGCTTCTGTTAAGAAAGGTGGGATCAGATTTGTATCTGAGAGTAAACTGATAAAGAGCTTTGACAGTAATTCATGATCCACTGTGAAACATTTAAATCAATAATTATAGATCTTATCTAGCCCTATTACTTGCCAGTTTTGCAGAGAAGTTAGAATTTCTGTAATGTCCTTTGATGTCACTATTTCAAGTAATAGAGCACATTTTTTTGTTGTTTCATACAATTTAGCTTGCATTTTTATTGTATTAAACTTTTCTTAACCCTGCAGATAATCAGATATTTTCTACATCCTCCTAATTAGGGGATTCCCTCTCTCTTCTGATCTCTTTGTTTCTCAAACCTCAGTAGTAGAGTTTGGATTGATATTAAAATATTTATTTTATTCTTTTTGCTACTTTTAACTTTTAAAATTTGCTTTCAATTATTAAAGAAATCTAAAATTTATGACATGCTTTTGTTTTCCAGATTCTATTTCTGTGTTGCTGCCTTTAATCAGGCAATTTGGTTTTCAAGCTTTTTACAATTCATACTAAAGAGATTGATATCATCCTTCACTTTCTTTTCTAAGTCTTCAAGAACTATCTCAAGGGACTACTATCATGGTGACATTTGCTGTCTGTCATTAAGAGTATTCTGAACTCCTTAAGAGTATTTTACATTTCTTTCTAAGGTTGTTAGCATGGCAATTGCTCCTATGTATGTAGTCATGGCAAGGTTACAAAAATGTTTTTTATATGTTATGTCAGTTACATGAAATAGCTGATACTACCTTTTATAAGTTACTCTGTTTTAGTATAAATGATCAGCTAACTAATTCATGACATCAAATTCAATAAGGAGGAAATCTGTGGACTATATTAAAATTGTATTTTTACTAGTTTCCTCCAATCATATCCCATGCCTTCTGGTCAGTACAGCAAACAAGTTTATATATACAAAGCATGAAGTCACAATGCGAGAAGATTGCAGAAGGGAACCTAGAAGTCTTATATAGGTTGGTCAAAGGAGAAAAAAAATTTTTTTTACATAATTGCATCACCTAATTATCTTTGTACCCTTCTGTGTTTTTTGCCCCTGCACCCTCTGTGCCTTATTAAAGTGTTATTGCAGTCTTACCACCTCTTGCCATGATAGACTTTCCCAGTGAATACCTGAAGAGCTAGATATGCCTGTCTCATTTCATGATTTTATAAATTAGAAGTTTGAGGATTATTTCCCAGAATTATAGGATATGACCTTCTTTTTGAGCACATTTAAGTAAAATATTTGTTATCCAATTTATTTTCCCATTATTTATTTTGTCCTGTTTTAATTAAATACCATAAATGTGTGTGTGTGTGTGTGTGTGTGTGTGTGTGTGTGTGTAAGTAAGTAAGCATGTGTCACTTGTATAATCTGGTGCATAGATTATTATTTCTGGGAGTTAGGGGCATGGTCTGGCTGATAATTCAAAGCAGCAAACTAGAAAGGACTGAGGGATCGATCCCAGAGTCTTGTGGAAATTCATGGGCCCAAGGCTACTCAAAATTATATGGAGCATAATGCACTTAATAATGAGTGCTTGGTCAGTGTTGATAACAAGGAAGCAGGGCTGGACAATCAGAGAGAGAAATTCTGTCACCTAAAAGATAAGAGCTAACTCCCTCAAATTTAGAGGATTTAGATCAATTGGATATTATATGCACATTTAATCTTAATGGAAGCTGAATGGTCCCTTAAAACTCTTTTAAAATACTTATCTCTTATTGAAATTGCAGGACTAATCCAATAGTAAGAAAATCTCTTGGTTATCATTCTAGCTTCTCCATCCCCAATCCTGGTATGGGCTATCTGGGTGACAACAAGGCCTGTGCTCTCTGCGTTTTATATTCATGCTTCAAAAAGGAGGATAATAATAATAATCTTCAAATATTTAATAAAATGAGCTGGCTTAAAAGTAGCCTTATCTACTTGCTACTGAAAGATTTAAAGTTGGAAATAACCCTTTGCCACTTATGAGTCAAGTTGCTATTTTTCCTTTTGCTGGATTTATCATAACCACTATAGATTATAATAAAATATTTTCCTGCTGTTCAAGTTTAATTAGGTAGAAACATTTTATGTGACCTCTGAAGAAGAGTTAGACCATTGCAACAAGAAGTCATGTCTATGAAACAAAGCAGATTAGAGTAAACCTCTTAATGTATCATAATAAGTTGAATCGAAATAACCTATTTAATAGGTTAATTAATGCTTCCAGTAAAAAAAGAACAAAATGGTTTCTTTCCACTGATGCTGTCTACATTTAATCTCATAAAAAAGACAAAAAAATCATCAATCTGCTATCAATTTTATATTAATACTTGTCTTGGTTACTCCTAGTATGCTTGACAAAAGATAAAAGGTATCATTTACAAAAGGGAAGATGTTATTAAGTTCTAAAGTATAGACATAAATTATAACATTTAAATAGTGTTTTAAGGATTGCAAAAACTATTACAAATGTGATCTCATTTGAAACTCACTGTGAGGTATGTACTACTGGCACTTTTGTCCCCATTTTACAAGTAAGTAAGGATATAAGTAAGACTGGTCCACAGTCACCTAGCTGTCGGCCCCAAGATGATGGTTGGGCTCAGACTCTCCTGCCTCCAAAGCGCATGTTCTTTCCACCACAGCACCTCTATGGTAGTTCAAACTTATTTGTCTCTTTCAATCAATATTTAGCCCAATAGAACTAAAACCACAACCAATGCAGAATTCTAGAATCGTAGTTACTTTTAATCATCTTTCATGGAAAAAAAACAGTTTTATTCTTAACTTCTCTACTGTGGTTAATAACACCCAAGCAAAAGCTGCATAGTAATTATTTAATTAAAGCTTTTTATTTGCAAAACATATGCATAGGTAATTTTTCATCATTGGTCCTTGCACAGCTTTCTGTTACAAGTTTTTCCTTCCTTCCTCCCATCCCTTCCCCTAGATGGCAGGAAGTCTAATACATGTTAATTATGTTAAAATACTTGACAAATTGAATATGTGTATATATATATTTATACAGTTTACTTGCTATACAAGAAAAATTGGATTTATAAGAAAAAATCTGAGAAGGAAAACATAATGGAAACAAACATCAATAGAGATCATGAAAATGTTATGTTGTGGTCCACATTCAGATCCCTCTCTCTGGGTGTATATGGCTTTCTTCACTGAACAATTGGAACTGGTTTGAAGTATTTCATTGTTGAAGAAAGCCATGTCCATCAGAACTGATCATCATACAGTCTTGTTGTTGCCATGTATAATGATCTCCTGGTTCTGCTCGTTTCACTGAGCATCAGTCCATGCAAGTCTCTCCAGGCCTCTCTGAAATCCTCCTGCTGGTCGTTTCTTACAGAGCAATAATATTCCATAACATTCATATACCACAATTTATTCAGCCACTCTCCAATTGATGGGCATCCATTCAGTTTCCAGTTTCTAACCACTACAAAAAGAGCTGCCACAAACATTTTTGCACATGTGGGGCCCTTTCCTTCCTTTAAAATCTCTTTGGGATATAGGCCCAGTATAAACACTGCTGAGTCAAATGGTATGCACAGTTTGATAACTTTTTGAGCATAGCTCCAAATTGCTCTCCAGAATGGTTGGATCCATTCACAGTTCCACCAACAATGCATCAGTGTCCCAGCCTTCCCACATCCCCTCCAACATTCATGGTTATCTTTTCCTGTCATTTTAGCCAATCTGACAGGTGTGTAGTGGTACTTCAGAGTTGTCTTAATTTGCATTTCTCAGATCAATAGTGATTTGGAGCACCTTTTCATATGACTAGAGATAGTTTTAATTTCATCATCTGAAAATTGTCTGTTCATAACTTTGACCATTTGTCAATTGGAGAGTGGCTTGAATTCTTATAAACATGAGTCAGTTCTCTATATATTATAAAAATATGGCCTTTGTCAGAACCCTTAAATATAAAGATGATTTCCCAATTTATCGCTTCCCTCCTAATCTTGTCTTCATTAGCTTTGTTTGTACAAAACCTTTTTAACTTAATATAATCAGAATTGTCTATCTGGTGTTCAATTAAGAGTTACAGTTCTTTGGATACAAAATCCTTCCTTCTCCACAGGTCTGAGAGGTAAACTATATTATTTTCCTCTAATTTGTTTATAATATCACTCTTTATGTCTAAATCATGAACCCATTTAGATCTTATCTTGGTATGTGATATTAGGTGTGGGTCAAGCCCTAATTTCTTCCACACTAGTTTCCAATTTTCCCAGCAGTTTTTTGTCAAATAATGAGTTCTTATTCCAAAAGCTGGGGTCTTTGGGTTTATCAAACACTAGATTGCTATAGTTATTACTTAGTTTGTCCTGTGATCCTATCCTATTCCACTGATAGACTATTCTATTTCTTAGTCAGTACCAAATGGTTTTGATGACCGCTGCTTTATAATATAGTTTTAGATCTGATACAGTAAGGCCATGTTCATCAGCCTTTTTTTCCCATTAATTCTCTTGAAATTCTTGACCTTTTGTTTTTCCAGATGAACCTTGCTACTATTTTTTCTAGATCTGTAAAGTAATTTCTAAGGAGTTTGATTGGCATGGCACTAAATATGTAAATTAGTTTGGGTAGTATTTCATTTTTATTGTATTTGCTCAGCCTACCCATGAGCATTTGATATTTTTACAACTAATTAGTCTGACTTTATTTATGTGGAGAGTGTTTTAGTTGGTATAGTTCCTGATTTTTCCTTCACAGATAGATTCCCAAATATTTTATACTATGTACTGTTATTTTGAATGGAATTTCTTTTTGTATCTCTTGCTGCTGAGCTTTGTTGGTAATATATAAAAAAGCTGATGATTTACATGGATTTATTTTGTATCCTGCAACTTTACTAAAATGGAGAATTGTTTCTAGTAATTTTTTAGTTGAGTCTCTAGGGTTCTCTAAGTATATCATCATATCATCTGCAAAGAGTGATAATTTGGTTTCCTCATTACCTACTCATTCCCTTAATCCCTTTTTCTTCTCTTACTGCCAAAGCTAACATTTCTAATACAATATTAAATAGTAATGGTGACAGTGGGCAACCTTGTTTCACTCCTGATCTTATTGGGAATCATTCTAGTTTGTCCCCATTACATATGATGCTTGCTGATAGTTTTAAATAGATGCTACTGATAATTTTAAGGAAAAGCCCATTTATTCCTATACTCTCTAGTGTTCTTAATAGAAATGGGTGTTGGATTTTATCAAATGCTTTTTCTGCATCTATTGAGATAATCATATGATTTTTGTTAGTTTGGTTATTAATATAATTGATTATGCTGATATTGAACCAGCCCCGCATTCCTGGTATAAATCCTAATTGATCATAGTGCATTATCCTGGGGATGACTTTCTGTAATCTTATTGCTAATATCTTATTTAAGATTTTTGCATCAATATTCATTAGGGAAATTGGTCTATAATTTTCTTTCTCTGTTTTCACCCTACCTGATTTAGCTATCAGCACCATATTTGTATCATAGAAGGAATTTGGTAGTACATCTTCTTTCCCTATTATTTCAGATAGTTTATATAGTATTGGAATTAATTGTTCTTTGAATATTTGGTAGAATTCACATGTAAATCCATCTGGCCCTGGAGATTTTTTCTTAGGGAGTTGATTAATAGTTTGTTCTATTTCTTTTTCTAAAATGGGGCTATTTAAATAAATTATTTCCTCTTCTGTTAACCTAGGCAATCTATATTTTTGTAGATATTCCTCCATTTCAATTAGATTATCAAATTTATTGGCATAAAGTTGGGCAAAGTAACTCCTAACTATTGTTCTAATTTCCTGTTCATTGGTGGAAAGTTCTCCCTTTTCATTTTTGAGACTAACAATTTGATTTTCCTCTTTCCTTTTTCTAATCAAATTAACTAGAGGTTTATCTATTTTGTTGGTTTTTTCATAAAACCAACTCTTAGTTTTATTTATTAACTCAATAGTTTTCTTATTTTCAGCTTTATTAATCTCCCCTTTTATTTTAGGAATTTCCAATTTGGTATTTGAGGGTTTTTAATTTGTTCTTTTTCTAGCTTTTTTTAAATTGTAAACCCAATTCACTGATCTTCTCTTTCTTTATTTCATGCAAGTAAGCATCCAGAGATGTGAAATTACCCCTTATTACCACTTTGGCCTTATCCCACAAATTTTGGAATGTTGTGTCATTATTGTCATTCTCCTGGATGAAATTATTGATTGTGTCTGTGATTTGCTCTTTCACCCATTCATTCTTTGGGATTAGATTATTTAATTTCCAATTAACTTTTGGTTTATTTTCTCCTGGCCTTATATTACATGTGATTTTTATTGCATCACGGTCTGAAAAAAAAATGCACTTACTATATCTGCCTCTCTGCATTTGATTTTGAGGTTTTTATGCCCTAACATATGGTCAATTTTCTCCAAAGATCTATCATACCTAACTTTGCTAACATTTTGTTTACCTCCCCAACTTCTTTCTTATTTATTTTGTGGTTTGATTTATCTAATTCAGAGAGATCAAGGTTGAGATCCCCCCTTGTATAGTTTTGTTGTCTATTTCTTCTCGCATCTCTCTTAACTTCTCCTCTAGGAATTTTGATGCTATACCACTTGTGCATATATGTTTAATATTGATATTGCTTCATTATAGATGGTACCCTTTAGTAAAATATAGTTTCCTTCCTTATCTCTTTTAATTAGATCTATCTTTGTTTTTACTTGATCTGAGATCAGGATTGCTACCCCTGCTTTTTTTTTATTCACCTAAAGCATAATAGATTCTGCTCCAACCTTTTACCTTCACTCTGTATGTATCTCTATGCTTTAGATGTGTTTCTTGTAAACAACATATTGTTGGATTCTGGCTTTTAATCCAGTCTGCTATTCACTTCCATTTTATGGGAGAGTTTATCCCATTCACATTCACAGTTAAAATAACTAATTCTGTATTTCCTGCCATCTTATTTACCCAAAGTTATGTTTTTCTCTTTTCTTTCCCCTTTCTCCCTTTCCCCCTCCCCCATATTTTGCTTTTGATGACCACCTCCCCCAAACAATCCTCCCTCCTTCAGAGCTCCTCTCCCTTTTCTTACACCTTTCCCTTAATTCTTCTATTTTCCCCTCTATTAGTCTATCCCTTTCCTTTCCTCCTTTTCCTCCAACTTCCCTATATGGAGGGATAAGTTTCTCTGTGAAACCAAATGTGTCTGATATACTCTTTTAGAACCAAATCTGATGAGAGTAAGATTCACACAATGCTCATCCCCCTCCCTTCTTTCCCTGAATTATATTAGATTTTCTTTGCCTCTTCATGAGATTTTACTTTATTTTTATTTCTTTTTATAACCTTATTTTACCTCCTTTTCCCTCTTTTTCCAGTATGATACCCCTTCTAACCTCTAGTTTCTTTTTCATATTACCAAAGTAAAATCAAATTATACCTCCATTCTTTAAGTATACCCATAGTAGAAATATAGTTCTCAAGAATTCTTTCCTTATTACCTTTTTATGCTTCTCTTGAGTTCTGTTTTTGGAGGTCAAATTTTTTGTTCAGATCTGGTCTTTTCATTAGAAATAGGTGAAATTCACTTATATAATTAAATGTCCATCTTCCTCCCTAGAAGATAATGCTCATTCTAGCTGGATAGCTTATTCTTGGCTGTAATCCAAGTTCCTTTGCCTTTTAGGATATCGGGTCCCAGGTCCTTTGATCCTTTAATGTGGAAGCTGACAAATCCTGTGTGATTCTAATAACAGTTCCTTGGTATTTGAATTGTTTCTTTCTAGCTCCTTGCAATATCTTTTCCTTGGTACGATAGTCCTGAAATTTAGCCATGATATTCCTTGGGGATTTAATTTTGGGATCTCTTCCAGGAGGTGATTGGTGAATTCTTTCGATGGTGATTTTGCCTTCTGATTCTAAAACATCAGGGCAGTTTTCTTTCAGGATTTTCTGGAAGATAGTGTCTAAGTTCTTTTTTTTTATCATGGCTTTTAGGAAGTCCAATTATCCTTAAATTGTCTCTCCTAAATCTGTTTTCCAAGTCAGTTGTTTTTCCTAGGAGATATTTCATATTTTCTTCAATTTTTTTTCATTTTTTTTGTTTTTGTTTAACTGATTCTTGAAATCTTATTGTCATTCACTTCTATTTGTTCAATTTTAATTTTTAATGTATTATTTTCTTCAGTTACTTTTTTAGCTCCTTTTGTAACTGGCCAATTGAATTTTTTTGCTCATTGCAGTCTTTTTACATTTCACCAATTTTGTTTTTCAATGAATTGGTGTTTTTTTCATATCTCTTTTGTAGGGCATTATATCTTCCCTGCAATGATCTTATCTTCATTTCCCCATTTTCTTCTAACTCTTTTTGGAGATTCTTTAAGCAATCTTCAAAGAAAGGCTTGTAAAATGGAGACCAGGTTATGTATCCCTTTGTGGCTTCCCCTGGAGTTGCTTTACCTTTATGAATTTCAGGATCTGAGGTCTGCCCTTCTCTCTCTCCATAAAAGCTGTCTATGGTGAGAGTTCTTTTTTGTTTTTTATTCTTTAAAAAAAAAAAAAGCTTGAGGTCTGTTTAAACCTAATTTGCCCGGGGCAGTTCAGCTGATTGACTTCTGGTGCTGCCCGACCCCCTACCTTTCTGAAACAGACCTGCTCTGAAGCTCTTCCAAGGTAGCTTCTTCTGGGAATGTGTTGTAGTCCAAATATTTGGAGGCACTTTGACTCTAGAACCAGTTCAGAGGCTTAATCTGCTGTTGGTTTCAGAGAAGGTCAGAGGAGGTCACAGAGAGTCGTGTCTTCACTCTGCCATCTTGGCTCTGATCTCTGCATAGTAATTTTTAAGATATTCTTTGACCTTATGGATTCAGTCCCATCAATTTTTTTCCATATAGATTTTAAAATATTTTTCCTTACTATAATAATAGTAAAATCTTATTCCATTCCCTTCAAGATTCTACTCAGGAGCTTCCTTCTACCTGAAGGACTATCTTATACACCTAATACTTAGCACTTTTCCTCTATAAATCAATTTATATTCAATCTTCCCTCTATATGTCTGTCTTTCTGTCTCTGTTTTTCTGTCTGTCTCTTTTCTCCTCTTTCTCTCTCTTTCTCTCTCTGTCTCTATGTTGGTGTCTGTCTTCTCTGTCCTTTTCTGTCATCTCTCTCTCTCTCTCTCTCTCTCTCTCTCTCTCTCTCTCTCTCTCTTTCTCTCTCTCTCCCTCTCTCTGTCTCTCCCCTTCCCTTTCTTCCCACCCTGTATTTTTAGGTACCAAGATTTTGACATAGAAAGGATCTTAAATGTAACTTAGTCATATATCTTTAGAGTCATAAAGATTTATATTCAAGTCCAGTTTATGATACTGTGACCAAGGACAGGTCATTTACCTTCTCTTTACCCTAGACAACTTTCTAAAAGTAAAAATTACAGAAGTATTATTAACCTACATTGATGGAAGTCCAGGGTCTTACACAAAATAGACACTTAGAAAAATGCTTATTGAATAGAGTGCTAATGAACTCAGAATGCAGAATGAGACATTTGGGTTTTTTGGACAATATCAAGATAGCTATTCTGGTTGACTATGCACATTTGTAGCAGAGTTTGGTTTAGTTTGTTTGTTCGCTTATTCTTTCTCTAGTAGGAATATAGGAGAAAGAATGTGGATTTTTGTTGACTAAAAAATAAAATGAAATTTAATTTTACCAAAAGGATGTCTGCAACTTCTAACTAACATTGATTTGCCTGATGAGCTACACAAAAGACATGATCAAAGTCATTCAGTCAATAAACATTTATTAAGCATCTACTATGTGCTCTCACAATCTAACAGGGAAAACAATAACTACATACACAAAAGATATATACACAGGATTATTTAGTGATAACAAAGAAGACATGAGAATTAAGAAGGATCAGAAAAGAAGGTGAACAATTCTAAAAGGAAGGAAGTCAATCATATAGCAAAATAAAAGGATAACAAATGGAGAGGCTGAGTGTTACACTAGTATTAATATGAAAGATTAAAGGATATAGTAAAGGATATTCTTAAAGCATTTTGAAAAAAACATGGATAAGAATAGTACAGGATGAGAAGACATGAACAGTGTTTAACGTTAAATGTAAAGAGAATTCCCACATCAATCTGTTATAGATTAACCAAAGCATAATGAATATTTCTTCTTCATTCTAAAGTACAGGTTTAGAGTCCTGAATCCTAATAGAGACAATATTTTGTATAAAAAGTCAAAGAGTTAACTAGATTTCCTATGGAATAGGAGTAGCATATAAGTAGGATGTAAGATTAAATAAAAGTCTCATGCCAGTAATATCTTATTCTCTTTTCCCTAAGTACATTCCTCCTATTTACTTTTCTCTTTCCCACAAATCCTGAAACTTTAGGTCACTTGTCAGCCAACCAAAAAATTATTATGTAACCTCCATATGGATACCATTTCTCTTTTCTAAAAGTACGGCTTTCCACACAATTCTTCTACAACTGCAGAACACATTAGCTAAATTTCATACTGATTAGAACTAAGGTATCATTAATTTCAGCCCTGAAATAAACAAAAAAATTGGAAGTTGTTCAATTTAATTAGATCAAGTGACAGCTCATTTGGTCTCTACCTGCACCATGTATTCTTTCACATGCATAGAAGCTCAATTTGGACAAGACAGACCATGAATGAATAGAAAAATAAAGTGTCAAAATCATTTTTCTCTTTCTTCTCTGCATTGCACTATTTTTTCCCACTCCATTTCTAAGTACCCTTTATAAACTGTTAACTTGTCAAAGCTCTAGGCAAAGCAGTTGAAGAGGCTCAGATGAAGAATTAGTACATTATTCAAAAACAATGCAACTTGGTTTTTTTAATATAAAATTTAATACTTTTCTTGACACATACTATGTCTTCATTCTTAAGCTGCAATATGTAGGATTAATGTTTGCAGGTGACAATACACTAAGAAATTTTTTTAAATAATGCACTATTCTGAGCCTTATTTACATATTTCAAATCACTCAAAGTATCATCATGTATCCTCTACCATTCTGCATGTCTGTATTTCCATTCTAAATTCAGTGGCCCCTAATTTGCCATACAACAGCATTATTTAGACACACTGCCCTCTGAGACTTTTGTAGAAGATTTATTTCATCATAAATTAACCACATAGTTTAAGGTCACATCTCCATGGAGTCACCACATGATCATTTAGAGTTACTTTTCTTTCTTGATTGTAATATTGAGATTCACAGAATGATATGACTTCAGGTTTAGCAACTTAATGATATTCATAGCTTAATGACAATCTTCATATATGACAGTGGTCATTCTTCCTTTGCTTAAGGACCAGTATAAAGAAAAATGCCTATTCTCTCATGGGAATCTTATTCTGCATTGAGATAATTGTAATGGTAATGAAGTTTTTACTAAAAACAAGTCTAAAGTTCTATTTGCTGTTTCTACTTCTCGGCCAACAGAATAAATTTATTCTCTCAATAGTTGGATATAGGGAGCATGCCTTACTTCAATCATTTCCTACTGCTTTTAGAGACACTCTGTTTAATTTTTAAAATTCTTCATAGCCTGGCCCCAACCTACTCTTTCAACCTAATTGGGCATACTACCACACTCTTTGATCCAGCCAAATTGATATTCTCTTTCTTCCTCACACACAAAAAATCCATCTCCCTCCTCTAAACCTTTGTATGGGTTCTTCCCTGTATCAAGAATGCATCCCCTTTATCTTACAGAATCCCTCTTTTCCCTCGAGACTCTACCTAAACACCACCTTCTCCATGAAGCCTTTCCCAGTCCCCTCAGCTGCTAGCATCCTCCTCTTCAAACTAATTTTATTCTCTTTATATTTGTTCTGCAGATTCTAATAGATGTCCCTGTTGGCTTCCCCATTAGGATGTAAGATCTTTGTGGGTAAAAAATGTTTCATTCCTTGTAAAGTCTCCCCCATGCTGACATCTACTAGATCCTGAATTAAAAGATGTTCTCAGATTGATTAATGTCTCTACTTTTCTCCATGCTAAACATTCCTATTTCTTTCAAAGGATTCTCACATTATGATCTTGAGGACCTTCAGACTCCTAGTTGCTCTTCTCTAGATATTCCCTAGACTATCAGTGACCTTCCTATAATGTGGCGTTCAAATGGAACCCAGTACCCTTATTTTTGGACAATATATTTCTCATTGCAATCTTTTTTGGCCATCATATAAAAGTATTGCCCCACGTTCAGCTTTCAGTTCATTAAAACCCTAGATATTTTTTCCAGTTAATGTATTACCTCACCATAACTTTCATACTTTGCTGAACTATGGGCTCAAAGTCAATTGACCCAAGATTCTCATCTTCACTAGAGACTAATTACTCAATGTTCCATTGGTTTGTATTTTTCCCTATTACATTTCATCTCCTTAAACTTGCCCAAAGTTCTATTTGGTCAAGATCTTTTTGAATCCTGCCTTTGTCATATAGTTTGCTGCTGATCCCTTCTAGCTTTTGTGTGTATATCTGAATAATATGACATTTGTTTCTTTACCTAAGTCAATGATTAAAAAAAAAATTAAGTTGTAGAGCCAAATACCGATGCCTGGGGCACTCTACCAAGCTGATTTAAGTTAAACCATTAATGATTCCTCTGGGTCCAGTCATTCAACCAGTTCTGAATCTCCTTGTTTTATGTTCAGCCCACATCTTTTCATCTTTTTTCCCCACAGGGATACTATCAGTTATTTTGTTAAATGATTTCCTAAAATCTAAGTTCACTGTATTTACAGCATTCCCCTGATCTTTCAGTCGCATTAAAAAAAAAAGAAATATGACCTGTTCCTGGTGAAACCACACTGACTTTTTAGAGTTTCATGTTCATTAACTAGTTTTCTAATAATACTTTTGAGAATTTCATCAAATACTGGAATCAAGTTTACTATTCTATTGACTGCATTCTCTTTATTTTTGTGAAAACCAGAGCAACATTTTACTTTTGCCAATCCTGTGCTCCTTCTTTTCCCTTGCAAGATCTTTCAGAGTTCACAGCTCAGTAATTGTGACTTTTGCCAGTTTATCTATTCTTTTTAAGGACCTGAGAATGTTGTTCATTTGGGCCTAGTTACATGAATTTATCTTTAAGATCAGGGAATTACTAACCCTCTACTTTGCCCTACATACGCATTCATTCTACTGAAAATATAAGATAAGTTTCATTTTTTTTTCCTTAATAGAATCTGTTTAAATATATACTGAGTTTGGGTAAATAAAGCAATTAGTGTGAAATATATTTAAAATAAAAAGTCACAGTAAGGATTTCTAATTTCTTTTTTTTAATTAAAGCTTTTTATTTTCAAAACAAATGTAAGGATAAATTTTCAACATTGATCCTTGCAAAACTTGTGTTCCAAATTTTTCCCCCTTTCTCCCACTCCCTCCCCTAGATGACAAGCAATCCAATATATGTTAAACATGTTAAAATATATATTAAATCCAATACATGTATACATATGTATACAATTATTTCGCTGCACAAGAAAAATCAGAATAAAACAGAAAAAAATAAGAAAAAATGCAGGCAAACAACAAAAAGAATGAAAATGCTATGTTGTGATCCAGACTGTTTTCCCAGTCATCTCTCTGGGTGTAGATGGCTCTCTTCATCTCAAGATCATTGGAACTGGCTTCAATCATCTCATTGTTGAAAAGAGCCGTCAATTAGAATTGATCATCAAATAATCTTGTTGTTGCCGTGTACAATGATCTTCTGCTTCTGCTCATTTTACTTAGCATCAGTTCATGTAAGTCTCTCCAGGCCTCTCTGAAATCATCTTGCTGATCATTTCTTATAGAATGATAATATTCCATAACATTCATATACCATTACTTATTTAACCATTCCCCAACTGATGGGCATCCTTTCAGAAGGATTTTTAATTTCACGAACATAGGAATTCCTTCCACAAATGCAGATCAAAACCCACCTACAAATTAGTAGATGAATAGAAAGTTGCATGAGGTTTAGAAATCTTAGGTGACTTGACTATGGTCACCTATTTTGTAAGTACAAGAGGTAGAATTCAAATACAGTTTTTCTTGATCTTAACTAGCCCTAGTACTCAGTCCACCACAGCACATTGCCTTTTATTACTATAAAAGTAAATGGGAAAAATGAAGGTCAAATGGAATCTTGTATCTGTACTGATATACTCAAGATGAAAACAGATACATACAATGTGTCAAGTAGGATAATAGGATCAAAAAAAATTAGAGTTGGTATCTTAGAGATGTAGTACATTCCCATTTTTTATATCTCAGAAAACTGAGGCACAGAAAAGTTAAATAACTTGTTCCTTGTTAAACAGGCAATAACAAGAAAAAAACTAACATTCCCTTCACCAAATCTAGCACTATTTCTATCATATCAAACCATGGAGCCTGCTTTAAATAAGTCTCTATTAAGGATGGTAATTAAAAACATCCAACATGTTAAAGATGAAATAGTTTGATTTAATTTGGAAATATACTAGAAAAGTCACTAAAATGTATAGTCCACACACTTTTGGACCCAATAATATTGCTGCTGGGTATATACTCTCAGGAAATAAGAGAAAGGCAAAGATCTTGTGTATATAACAATATTTATAGCAGAGCTTTTTGTAATAGAAAATATCTGAAAAGAATGTAGATGCCTAAAGATAGCACGTTAACTGCAAAAATTACAGGAAAGAAATGTTATGTTTTGCTATTATTGTTCCATAAGAAATAATATGAAGAATTTAGAGAAAAATGTGAAGAGTGGTATAAAACAAAGTAAACAAAATCAGGAAAAAAAATTGTAAATGGTAACTACAATAATATAAGGGAAACAATTAAAGGTCTTCAGAACACTAATCAATCCAGTGATCAATCATGACTTCAGAGGAGGGACACTAAAGCATTCTTCCCATTTTTTAACAAAGAAACTGTGAACTGTAGGTGAAGAATGAGGCTTACACTTTCAGGGAGAGTTCCACTTGAAGTGAGGATGGGGAGGGGTCATGGAAAGTGAGAACAATTTCAAAAAACAACATCAATAAAACATTTTAATATATGTATACATATATATATATTCATGGTGTACACATTCACACATATGCACATGCACATTTATATATTCTTTTTAGTGAGAGACTAGGACTTTTGAACATATCCTGTACTGTCTGTGTTTTTGTTTATGCTTCTCCCTACTCCAATAATCAATCCCTTCCTTATCTCTACTTTCTGATGCCTAATTATCTTTAAAGGCTACACTAAAATGCCATCTCTTTTACCCTGAAACCATTCCCATTTCCTCCATCCAGAAGATATTTGCCAGAAAAATACTAGAACCAGCTTTAACAAATTTGTATGAGCTATTGAATCTGTAGTATCAGGAGATAAACTTTAGAAATCGATAAATGCTAAGAATAAGGGTTCGATTTATCTTGTTGATTGTCTAAAATAAAGAAAGGGAGAAAATGTTTAAAATGCATATTAAACTTAAAAATGTATTATTCATACTTTTTCCCGAGTCAGTTGTTAAACATTTACCGTACACCCCTAGATATGTTCTTTCTCTTCATAAATCTTTTATGTACTTACAAAGTTATAATTTGTATAAAATGTTATAAAACTCCTCCTAAATTGCAATCTTTTTTTGAGGATAGTTTCTATTCCTTCTTAGTTCTTATATCCTGAATTAAATTTAAAATATACCTTTAGCATGGTAGTTGCTCAGTAAAACACCTGCTAAGTTTGTTGAATCAAGACATTTCTTTACCTCACTATAATACAAATTTTGGTTGCTTAAACTAATTTCAGATTTGCTATTTACTAGCTACATGATTTTGGGCAAGTAACACTTCACTTCTCAAGCTGTCAGTTTTATCGTCTGTAAAATGAGAGGGTGTGACCTCTGGGATCCCTTTCATCCCTAATGGTCTATGATTCTATGAATGAATGAATCAATCAATCTGTGGTTAGTGATGTATGTCTTTTTATTCCAAATGTAATAATATATCCATAGCATATGTCTTCCACCTGCTTATTTAGAGATCATTCATAGTGAAATTCATTCTTTCAACAAATATTCATGGAACAGCTCTCATGTGCAAAATACTGTGCTGGGATTTATATTATTCTGGCAAAATATTCTCCTTTTAAAACATTGACTGTCTTGTATATAAGAAAAAAGTGACATAATTGTGCACAAATTCCATTTTAAAAGAAAGAAAAATCTTGCATCTCTTGTTACAAAAATCAGAAAATTTCTTTCATGGGGTACTTTCAGGAAAAAAAAATATGACGTTTATAACTGAAGGGAGAAAGGCTATTATACATAGTGTTCATTCTATCTGGAATGTTATAATTAGATGAATTAGAATTATCACACTTTTAATGCAGTTGAATCGCATCTGTATGACTCCTATATTTTAAAGGTGATATTGGTAAATAGTTTGCAATTAAAGCAAACTAACAAATTTGCCAGATTCTGTAACTGATTCACCAATCTGGATCAAGTATGATATCAATAATTTAATAGCCATGCCAGTAAAAGCTAACAATCTTTGGCCTTTTTTGTAACCAAAGATTTCATTCATAATTCCTCATAATTCCAGGTGATTGTCTTGAAAACACACAATTGTCACAAAGGGAGACTAAGAGAGTGAATTTGACTAGACAAGCTTTAAACTATCACCTCAGCTGGAAAGTAGACTGCAAGTCAGTGTCAACTGTTTGAGGGAATGGAGTCGAATAGGAAAGAATGTATACCATTGTCTTTATATAGGCATGACAGAACTACAAAACAGAAAAACAAAATTGCTTCTGGGACAAAATTTTTAACCACATATCACAAAACATGTTCTTGAAAAACAAGCAAGTTGACCAAAAAATATAAATAAATAAATAAATAGGTCTTTGTTGCTAGAGCCCTGATTAACTGAAAAATTCAAGTAACTCATAAGGAGAAAGATGAAAGAGAAAGAATTTATTTAAAATAGTATAAAGCTGATGGTGGACTTAATTTTTTTATTTGTTTACATCAACTGTGTTCAAATGAAAAGAAATACTCTAGCTCCAATAAAACCTAGTCCAAGTTTTGGTTTCCATATTGATATTACATCCTGATTCTAAAAGATATATTTATACAAGGGTCAAGTACCAAGTATAATCAGAATTGTCCTTTTGGGTTCCAACTAGCCACCTAGGGGATTTAGGGCCAATTCCAGGACATGAAATGATCCACTGTTGAAAGACCTTGGAATTTTAGTGTGAGTGAGCCCTTGGTCTTTCATCATAACAACTTTGGAAAAGAAAGGTTCAAATAAAAAGAAGAGGCAGCTTGGTATTCACTCGCTTGTTTCAATTGACCCATGTGGCAAATAGTATGTTGCTTCTCTGGACCTCCAGTAAAAAAGGATGATACTCTTTTTTATGTACTACTCCCACATGAAACATTTATTCAACTAGACAAGCTTTCACTAGGGCCCCAGATGATATTTTCTCTTTGTGCTTCCTTTCCAAGGTTGGTTATTGAACACTATTTTAAGAATAGACCTATCAAGACTTAGAGGAGACCTTATAAGTTCCAGAGGACTACAGGCTTTGGGTACCACTGGGCTACAGTTATGTGATACAGAGAAACTCCTGCATTGGAGAAAATAGCCCCTAACAAAAAGATTGATCCAAATCTGGGATTTTACCATAATTGTTGACCAAGAGTTGTTTAGATTATACAGAACCAAAGAGATTAATAAAATATCAAATTTTCAATATTGACAACTATTTTATGTTCTGATGAGGTTTAAGTATCAACCTACAAGTAGGGTGTAGCAGTATATGTAGTAAATTACTATATATTATTACAAATTAGTATAGTAAATTAGTGAATAGTGTTATAAATCATTCCATTAATGATCATTGTAAGTCTTTTATGATACCACTTCTTTTGTATGTAGGAATAAAATAGCTGTCTTGTACCTGATTTGTATAATAATTTGAGTATATTTCTATGACCTATTTTTTGGCTAAATCTTATACAATATCCTCAGGAGAAAATGGAAGCTTATTCTCCCATTATAGGCCAGACTGAATCTTTTTCCAACTTTATGCCTGGTACTGAATAGGGAGTAAGCATAGTACCCAAGCCCTTGTGATCCAACAGTAGTTTCTCGGTGTTAAATATAAAAAACAAACAAACAAAACTTTAATTCAACCATAGCATGAAATCAGTTTAAATCTATGTTTGAAGTCTTTGTTTCAATTTTTTTTGTTTAAAACTTTCTGTTCAGGGGAAATGAAAGGGGAAGAGGGGAAAGAAACCAAAACTTGGATTTGATACTGGAAGCAGTTCTGCAAAAGACAGCAGTTTGGGATCTCAAGCTGTTGCTGAGAGGAGTACTGTGGTAAAATGGAGAAACAGTGCTGTTATGCAAAATTGGTTTTTTGAAATGTGTTCTGTCTAAAATATGTTTCAAATTTCTAAGAGGAGCTTATTCCTTTTTTAAAAGCAGTTTCCATCTGAGCACCCATTTTGACTGATAGCCAGGGCTGTAGGACAGAAGCAAAAAAAGGATTGAACAGTTTAAATTGATCTACCGCAGAGAAGGAGGTAGGCTAGTTGGTCTGTCAAAAAGAAAATCAGCATATCCAGAGTTATCAGACACACTTTAAGATGTGCCACAGAAATAATGGGACCCCACATTTCCTCCTTATATTCAGTCCCTTCTCTGATGGAATATAAAAAAAATGGGCATAGGGGACATGATGGCTACAAGCTGGAGAACGGTTCAAATTGTCGTCAAAGAGGTACAAAAGGGAGATTTGGAAAGGTTTTCACTTTGCCAAGAATAACTTTCATTTAGAAGCTTAAGGTAGCTAGGTGGTTCAGTGGAGACAGTGCCAAGCCCAGAGTCAAAAAGACTCATCTTCCTGAGTTCAAATCTGACCTCAAGCATTTATTAGATATGTGACACTGGGCAAGTCATTTAACTATTTGCCTCAGTTTTGTCATCTGTAAAATGAGCTAGAGAAGGAAATGGCAAATACTTTCAGTGTCTTTGCCAAGACAACTCCAAATAGGGCCACAAAGCACCAGGTATGACTGAAAATGACTCAACAAATAGTATAGATGAAAGATAAGAAGGTCATCTCAGGAAAAGCCCAAACATGAGGAAGGGGGATGAGGGGAGGGTATCTCCAAAAAGATTAATACAATTTTAAATGATTCTTGAAGGAAGTTAGAGAAGCTAGGAGGAATAAACAGGAGAAAGAGCTTTCCAGGGATATTAGGTAACTAATATAAAGGCATAGAATCAGGATGAAGCATTTTGTTTGATGAACATCAAATAGTCCAATATAGCTGGATTGTAGAGTGCATGGAAGGGAGTCAAATGTAACAATGCTGGAAAAGTAGGATGGAGTTAGATTGCAAAAGTCCTCAAATATCAAAGAAAGGACTTCATATGAAATATTGAAAGTAAAGGAAAACCACGGGGTGTTTAGAAGAGAGATGGCATCTTCAGATTTAGGTTTTAAGAAAATCACTTTGCTAGGAGAGGGGATGGGGGGAAAGGGGAGAAATTGGAACACAAGATTTTGCAAGGGTCAGTAGTAAAAAATTATCCTTACATATGTTTTGAAAATAAAAAGCTTCAAGAAAAAAATAGAAAATAAATTTGGCATCTGAGAGTGGGGAAAGACTTGAAGCAGAGAGAAAAAACAGAAGGCTATAGCAATCCAGAGAGAAGTTAATAAAGATCTAAATTAGGATAGTGACTACATGAGCAGAGAGAAGGACCTAACAGCATGTCCTACATACATTTTCATTGTGTATATAGGAGGGAAGGGTGTTGATATGAAAATAGAAATGACAAGATTTGACAATAAATTGGATATGTTGGGTAAGTGCATATGAGGAATTAAGCCTATTACTGAGATTGTGAGCCTGGGCCACTGGAAGGATGATGACCTAACTAATAATAGATAGTTGAGAAGAGTGTAGGTTTTATGGCTGGGAGAGGAAGAAATATAATACATTCTATTCTGTTTATTTCTAAACATTAATTCTGAAATATTTTTGGGAAATCCAATTAAAGATTTTTAAAAATCTGATGATTGTAATTCAGCAGAAAGATTATGATGGAGATGACAGAGATGATCATTGAATTCATGGAATCTGATGAGATTACTAAGCAAGATAGTAGAAAGAGAAGAGAAAAAAGAGTAAAAGAGGGGACCTTGTGGACATCTATGGTTGTTAAATATGACACGGAGATCCAGCAAGAGAGATTTCAAAAATGATAGGATTGATAATAAGAGAACCAGGAGAGAATTCTGTCATGTAAACCAATAAAGAAGAGAATATCCAAGAAGAAATTATCAATAGTATAAAGGCTACAGAGAGATCAAGAAAGATGAGGATATAAAAAGGGTAATTAGATTTGGCAATTAAGAGATCATTAGTAACTTTGGAAAGGATAATTCCAATTGAATAATTAAAGCTGAAAGCCATAATCTTTAACTCTGAAATTCCCTCTCTTATCATAATTCCCTGCCATTTCTGTCTCATTCATGCTAAAATTATTCTTTTTACCCATGGCTTTTAGCCCCATTATCCCACTCTGTTCTCCTAATCCATCATGCTGGCACTAGTTGTTTTTTACCTTTGAATTATTTGTCCCTTTGTCCTACCATTTCATGTTTTGCTAATTCTTCACCCTCAGTTACCCATACTATTCTTGTTCTTCTATAATACTAGAGGAAGTCACAGTCTTCTGTTGACCCAAACTGGTAAAAAGTCATATATTCTAATTTTGCCAGGGACTGACCTGATTGATTTGCTACTTCATTGTCAAAGTAACAATTCAAAAATTTCTTCTTACTGAAGCTTTTTCCAATTTCCCCATTTGAATCCACTCTCTCTAGGCAGATAAACTTACTACTTAATTTAATTGAGAAAATCATATATAGCAAGTTCCTTTAACTTCTCTCCCCAAAACTTCTATACTTCTACATCCATCTTCTCCTCTTATGATCTCTTTAAAGAACTCTTTATTTGTGTCATTGATTCCATTTCCTTCCCATTCCTATCAACCCCATTGTGAGAACTTTCCTTATTGAACAAACTCTTAAGGAATGTGTTCAAGCTTCTCAAGACCTTAATTTAAAGTTTGAAGGATTTTCTAGATTTTAGAAATTACTAATAATGAATATTAAACCTAAAAGCATGTCCTACATACATTTTAAAGAGTTTGCTGTTAGATTTTTATCCTCATACCACTAATTTCCTCCCCCTGTCATTTTCATTTTCATTTTCTGTGGTTCTGTCCTTGCTTTCAGGGGGCAGGAAGCAGAGAAGGGAGAAATATCTCCCTAACCTTAAAAAATAATAAAAAAAAAACTTCTGCCATCCCCTCAAGATATCTTCCTATAACTTTCCTTCTTTTCACTGAAAATGCAGAGTTGCCATGTCTGGCTGTCTCCACTTCCAAACTACTCACTTCCCTCCCCCTGAGCTTTCTTTCTTTTGTGCTATTTATTGAAACTACTTTCTTTCCAGTTACCAATAATTGCTCAATTGCTAAATTCACTGGTTCTTATTATCAATCCACATCCTTCTTGACCTCTCTGTGGTTTTTGATTCAGTTTTGCTTCTGCATACTCTATTCTCTCTTGTACTTGTAAGACTGCTTTTTTCTAGTTCTCTTCCTGCCTATCTTGTTTCTGCTGGTTAATTATCTTAGCCCCTATGAATGGGTTCCAAAAGGTTATGTCCTTGGTTCTCTTCTCTGATCACCAGTCTCCCTCTTTTAGATTTCTTTGGACTTCAAGGGTTCACTAATTTCCACAATAATGAATCTAGTTATCAATTCCACAATAATGAACCTAGCCCTAACTCTTATTCTATACTCTAGGTCTATGCTATTATTACAGTTTCCTGGATATTCCCTCCTATGTGCTCCATCAAATTCTACATGTCCAAAATATATAAATCATCGTATTTTCAGTTAAACCTACTTCTTCCCCAAACTTTCCCTGAGATATACCATCTATCTAATTCATCAGGAATTATAACAAGTTATCCTTGTCTCTTTTATAACCCACATTAAATCAGTTGCCAAGTTTGGTTGATTTTACCTCCACAACTTATATTCAGACAGTTTTTTGACTTTACTCATAACTTCAGCACCCTGGTTAAGGCCCTTATTCCAGCATACCTGGAGTTAAGTAATATAACCTTCTAATCTGATTTCCTTGCTTTCTACCTCTCCAATCTCCAATTTATTTATCCACCTAGCTACCAGTATGATCTTCCAGAGACACAGATGTAACACCAAAATCACTACTCCAAAGTGCCAGTCACTTCCTAGTATTTCATTCAATTCAATAAATACCTGTTAAGTCCCTACTCTATATCAGGCATTGTACTAAGTGCTGAAGACACACAAAAAGAAAAAAATGACATTTTCTAACCTCAAGAAGCTTTCTACCTGATGGAGTAAAACAAGATATAAAAGGAAGTAAAAAGAAATTTGGAGTGAGCACCTAAGAAATCCCCAGGGAGTGTTAAGACCAGGATCTGATGTTCCTAGGAGTGGAGCTGTGAATGGAAAATGCAGTTACTTGAAAAGTTCTGAGCCTTGTATAAAAGAAGACTTTGGGAAGAGTTTATTGCTCTAACCTCCAGCCCTTAAACTAGATAGGAGAGGTCACTGAGGAAACTGAGAAGTTGTTGAATATCAAAAATTTAGTTGATCTGAATGGCAATGAGATTTCCAAAGACCAGCTTATTCTGGGGGAGGCCTGGTGTTTCCAGTAATGGAAACCAAGCTGAGCAGCTGATGGAAAATAGAAGAAATTATCTCTAAGATAAAATACAAAGTCTTCAGTCTGACTTTCAAAAACTACACAGTTTGGTTCCAGCCCAGATTTCTAGTTTTATTTACATATTTCCCCATTACATATTCTATGTTTGAGTAAAACTGAAGTATTAGCTCTTCCTCAAAGCTGATATTTTCTTACATTTACACAAGTGTCCCATATACACTATCTCCTTATCTCTGCCTCTCTCAATCCTCAGTTTTCTTTAAGGCTCAACTTGCATGTTTCCTCCTATATGAAAACTTTCTTAACTCTCTAGTTATTAGTTCTCTCCCTAAATTCAAATTCCATTGTGCTTATTTTTGCATGTTTTGGATAGGTGATGAGATATAAGGTCCTTAAAGGGAGAACTGTTATTTTGTCTTTAAAATAGTGATTTACTCATAATAAGTCTTTTGTTGAATTGACTATTTCTCTTTAGGAGAAAAGGTAGGCAGGCCAGCATATAAAATCCTTCTAGAATCTCAGCATGTCTAGGAGGAGACACAGGAAAAGAAAGATAAGCTCAGGCTAACAACCCTAAATAAAATAAAGAATATTTTATAATAAAAACAGCAGAAGATACTAAGGGATATGTCAAAATGCCTAGCTGTGAAAATTCTTCAAAAGTATGCTTTAAATTATATTGGATTTTCTGTCACTTTTTTATGACATATAGTTATATTAATATTTTGATGAATTCTTTCTGAGTTTATTTTCATAAGCAAAAGATAAAGTGTTTGCCTGGGTACTTATTGTCTCCAGATCCCTCTGAATAGAGACCAGGGAACAATTCTATTTGTATTTCCCAAAGGAACGAGCAGAATCCCTTACATATGAGAGGTCATCATAATAAATATTTGCTGAATGGATATCTTTATCTCAGAGATCTATGCCATCTAATTAAAAACAGCAGAATCTAGTGGCACCGATCTGCAAATGTGGACACAAGATCTTTGGCCAGATTGTACACAATAATTCAGGCTTTCTATCATCGACCATATAACTATCCAGGACTTCATCACTTACAAGACCCAGAAGCCACACACAATGTGTATGGCATATGCAATGACCCAAACATCTCCATATGTGCATAGATCATCCCAATCAGTAGCAGAGCTAGTATGGAAAGTTATATCTTTCTTTGTAAGCTACTAAAATCACTTCCTTAAAGGTTTGAAGGAATGAATAATAGAGTTTTATGTTCTCCTCATAGGGATACCTAGGAAGATGCCCTTTTATTTTACCAAGAAAGTTACAACATCCCCAACATTTTGTTTTTGTTTTTTTGCTGAGGCAATTGGGGTTAAGTGACTTGCCCAAGGTCACACAAGTGTCTGAAACCAGATTTGAACTCAGGTTGTCCTAACTTTAGGGCTGATGCTCTATCTACTGCTCCACCTAGCTGCAAATCAATACCCCCATCTCTTTGCCCAGCCTTTGGAGACTCCTGTAAACAATGCAATGCAACCCATCCCAATATGGAATAGTTTGAATTGTTAAGAACTTGGTTTGGGTTTGGGTTTTAATTTGATTTTTCCACTTTTCATGGATCCTAAACCAGCTTTCCCTTAAATTACCAGCACTCAACCTCATTTTGTCCTCTGGAACTATGTAGAATAAGTCAAATCAGAGGCAGCTAGGTGGAGCAGTGGATAAAGCACCAGCCTTGAAGTCAGGAGGACCTGAGTTCAAATCTGGTCTCAGACACTTAATACTTCCTAGCTGTGTGATCCTGGGCAAGTCACTTAACCCCAATTGCCTCAGCAAATTAAAAAAAAAAAAAAAAAAAAAGAGAAAAAAAAAACTCTCTTTTCCATAAAACTGCTCTCAAAAAAAAATGCATTGGAATTTTAGAAGTTTTATGTGTGTGTGTGTGTGTGTGTGTATGTAGATGTATGTGTGTGGATATATGTATATATGTGTGTATATGTATATGTGTATGTGTGTATACACTCATCTATATTGCTATTGACAAAGAATGCTAATGAAAAAACAGCAAATAAAGATTAACAGACTTCTTTGTTGGATATCAGTTAACTTTGTCTATTTATTCTAATAGGGAACTTTTAGAGAATTAGCTAATTCACCAAACTTTTCCCAGAAAATTTTCCCACAACACAATCTGTCTACAAGAAAGAGAAAGTGATAGAGAAAGGGAGGGAAAGGGAGAAAAGGAGATACAAAGACGGAACTGAAAAAGAAAGTTGGGAACTCTTATTTTTTAAGGAAGTAGTTTTTAAGTGGAGTTGTGTGTGTGTGTGTGTGTGTGTGTGTGTGTGTGTGTTTATTCTAAATTGCATTCTGTATCCTACAATGCTATCTAAATCCCTGCTGATTTCCCCTTAAACTTTCAGCCGGCTTTCATGGCTCCCAGGCACCAGACAGTTTTGTTAATAATGGTAAATCCTTTTAGCCTCTGGTTAGTGCAGGTGGTGCAGTGATTGACAAGGTAATAAAAGTGTTAATGAGAGAGACTGGCACAGTCAGAGATCAATAGTTGCCAATAAAAAAAACAATTCCTATATTTAATTTTAGAGAATTCCCCCAAACCAGTTGAAAAATCCTTCCATATGCATCACAATAGGGCTATTTCAGTGTTTAATAGATGTTCTCTTTGATTCTCTGGTGAAGCTATCAATTAACATAGATAAACATCAGAAAGGATGACAGTTCCCTGGATGGAAGAATAGTCTTCAATGCTTTGCTACATTTAGAAGACCATTCAGAACTGATCCCTGTGAGACTGGGAGAGCTCTGAGGAGTCAGCACAGGAGTCCGGGTGCTCACAAAAACAGAACTATAAGAATTATATACAAAGTAAAAGGAAGAATGAACAATATTGAAAATTTATGTAATTTGTCCTCTATGGAAGAAAAATATTTGGAATTAAAGTAAGTCTATTTAAGGTTAGTACTGAAACAATATACTTAATCCATACATTTGTGTATATTTAAATTTATGTATGTGTGTATAATATATATATAATTTTCAATATGATTCTGTTTTTAGATACATGTTATTTTGTGATTATAATACTCCATCTTTCAAGGCAATATAAGGGGGGGAGACAGAGAATATTAGCATTTATAAAAGAACATTCAAAACAAGAATATGCTCAAGATCATTGAGATGGAAATCATTGTAAAATTTTCCCAAAGAAATTCATGGGCAGCATTTGGCATACCAGGTAGAACACCAGCTCTAAGTTCAAATCCAGTGTCAGACACTTAACTCTTACTAGCTGTTTGATCTTGGGCAAGTCACTTAACCTCAAATGACAAAAAGAAATAAATAGATAAAAAACAAGGAATTAAGGAATTCAGTCAAACTCTTTCTTCTGTGTTCAACACATGGGTCCATTGTAATCATATCTAGTTAGTATTTATTTAGGGCAGGTAGGTTACAGCTGTGGATAGATCAGCTAGCCAGGAGTCAGCAAGACCAGAGCTCAAATGTGACCTTAGACACTTGGTAGCTGTGTGACATGGAGCAAGTCACTTACACCTCTTTGCCTCAGTTTCTTATTTGTTAAATGAACTAGAAAAAAAAAATTGGCGAATCCCCCCTACACACACACACACACACACACACACACACACACACACACACACACATTTAAGTGCCTACTATGTGCAGGGCATTGTGCTATTTTTCAGTTCTTCAAGAATTATGATGCTGAGTGAAACCAGCAGAACCAGGAGATCATTATGCACAGCAACAACAGTATTACATGATGATCAATTCTGATGGACATGGCTCTCTGCAACAAAGAATTGTCTCAAACCAGTTCTAATTGTTCACTGAAGAAAACCATATACACCCAGAGAGAGGGATATGAAATATGGACCACAACGTAACATTTTCATGATCTCTATTGATATTTGCTTACATTGTGTTGCCTTTCTCTGATTTTCTTTTTTTTCTTGTACATAGGATTTTTCTTGCATAACTTGTCAAGTATTTCAATATTATTAACATGTCGTGGACTTCCTGCCATCTAGGAGAGGGGAGGGGACTGGGGGTAAAATTTGTAATGAAAAGCTTTGTAAAGATCAATGCTGCGGAACTACCCATACATATGTTATACAAATAAAAAGCTTTAATAAAAAAAAAGAATTTTATTAAATGCATATGATCTCAGTGGAGAGAGCACTAAACCTAGAGTCAGGAAGACCTGAATTTGAATTCACCCACAGATATTTAATAGCGGTATGACCCTGGGCAGATCATTTAAACTCTGTTCGCTGTAATCCACTGGAAAAGAAAATGGCAAATCACTTCAGTATCTTTTGGGCACACTATGGTCCACAGGCTCACAAAGAGTTAGACATAAATGAACAAGAGAATCAATCAGTCAGAGAAGTCCCAAGATAGTGCAACAGCTGAGACATCTGAATTGAGTTGGGCTCCTTCGTTAACTGAAGATTGGGAGTTCATGGTCCTACCTTCCAATAATAAAGGCTGAGGGTGATGAAGAGGTAGGATGCCAGAGATGATGAGATTCTGCAGAATGATAAAGTTCCCAATAATACGCTTCCTGGAAATTGGTGAAATAAGTCAAAGAAATGCTAAAATGGTACAGCTGGATGAGAAATGGAGAGATACATATATAACATCTGATTAATATTTTGTTAGTGGATTACAGATGGCTCTGGGGGAAAAATTGAGACTGATGACTTTGCACAGCTTACCCTCACTTAAATCCAACTCACATGTTATGGCATCATCTCCCTAATGTCATGGTTTTTTCCAAGAACAAAAGACAAACTAGAACATTCATATATATTTCACATATATATATAATATATATACTTATACACACACACACACACACACACACACAAACACACAACCTTGTAGGTAGCCTGAAAGCCCTTAGCTTCTTCTCATGTCATACTTTTAAATTATATTTTCAAACAGTTTTCCAACTTCAACTTGATCCACTTGTGCCTCAAAAACACCAAGAATGAATGCATAAGTAAATTTTGGAAAATCATACTGAGTTTTCCATACATTTCCCAATCTGATCATTCTTTGAAATTGATAATAGATGTCAGATATTTGTGGGAGACTTTTGGCTGATACATGTCACAAGCACCACAAAGCAAAATGGCTAAGATATCCCCATGAAATTGACTCTTTTTGCCTTTGGATACAGGATGAAACTAAGCCTTCAAACTCCTTTGGTTGCCTTCCCAAAGACAACCAATGATTTGTGACCTGTTATCATTTATTCATTCAGTTATGTCCAATTCTTCATGACCCAGTGGACCATAGAGTCTATGCGTTTTTCTTGGCAAAGATATGGAAGTGGTTTGCTATTTCAGTCTCCAGTAGATTAAGGGAAACAGATGTCACACAGCTAGTAAGTGTCTCAGGATAAATTTGAACTCAGGGCTTCTTGATTCCAGGCCCAAAGCTCTAAATACCATGCCATCCAGCTGTGTCCATTCATTTAATTTAAATTCCCTTATATCTTCTTCAGTAATACTGAGATCATAAATACTACTATATTGAGGATACTCAGGATTCAATGGTCACTAGACTAAGATGTTAATTTTGAGAAACAACAGTTCAATTAATATTTAGAGAGAGCATTGTGGTTTTTAACACTATCTGTCCCCCTTTCTAACTTTCTATAAATGCAATGAAGGATAGAGGGGAAAGAAAAGATGAACTACTCTGAGCAAAAATAAATGAAGGCAAAATTTGATAAGTCTAATTGCAAAACTGGATAACTGTTGAAAAAAAAAGTATGGAGAGTACATGATAAAATCATAGGATATGAACTTAGGCCTTGTAGAAATTAACAAAAATTATAGCTAAGTATATAAAACTTAGAATCTCATTTTCACTAATTTCTGATGTTCACTTAGCTTCAGCCTAGAAATCATACTTTTTTTTAACAACTTGGGAAGATGGGGATGGCAAAAATTAATATTGAATTATTTCAGCAGTTTTTAAATTATGAGAATGGAATAAAAATATCTGTCTCAATTATAAAAACAAAACTTTTTTCTGAATGATAATTTGTAAAAAGTCTAACAAGTACATCTTTTATTCCATAAGTAGGTAGACCTTTATGAGGAACAGAAGGTAGATATTTTCAGAGAAGAAAAAAATGCCATAAACCATTTTTTAAATTGCTTTTTCACATTCACAGTAAAATGTTTACTAAGATCTCAATGATTCAATTCCCTAGGGCATTATAGAGTTGAATGCCTTAAGGATAATAAAGCTTCCCATTTCCATTATTTCTCATCTTCTATTTCCTTTCTCCACAGATGGGCCTAGCTTTACTTGTTTCTCCAGCAGTAGTACATTTTAAAACCCTGGTGGTGTGATATTTCTGAATCATACAAAAATATGTTTTCCTCTCCATGTTTATTATCCCTTTTTGAAGAAGAGAAGGAAAAAAATCTGTGCCCAAACTATACTGCTAGTATAGATCATGTTAAAATTTCAAGTAGAAAGCAATTTCACATCTCTCTCATACATGTCAAGTTTGGGTTTGTTTGTTTTTTTAAGTCTAATTTTAGCTTCTGACGACTCTGTAAGGGTTAGTGAGAAAACATTTGTCCAGTTTTATCTTTCACATATTCAAGGAATTAGGACTATGTGAAGATCATTGCAGTATCTGCAAATTGACCACTAGACAAATTTCTCTCACTTCAGTATCCTTCTTCCTTGAAAATACCTGACATAAACAATATATATTTCCGGCATATATATCCAGAACAGGATAGAGAACTTCCTTCAAACTGTCAGACCTGACAAGCACTATCCACTCCTGTGACTCATGTGAGGATAAATGATATCACCAGAGGGAATCTAGAGATCTTGACTGATAGAGCTGCAGAGTTCCCAGTGGAAAAGGCTTAACTTGTGGAGGGCTCTTAAAACATTTGAGAATTCTGACTAGACAGCACATTAGAAAGAAAGAAAGAAAGAAAGAAAGAAAGAAAGAAAGAAAGAAAGAAAGAACAAAAGAAAATGGCAGCAGATAATCTGGGCCCCAAGTCCAGCACAAATGGTTTAATAAAAAGAGAATATATCAAAATACAGTTTTTTCTTTTTTGTACATTTATCTAACCCTATTTTTCATGGACTCTCCCATGGAGAGCCATTTGAAGCCCTTTAAGTTAAAAGGAACATAACAAACATTCATGAAATATCCGCTGGGTACCAGATACTTTATGAATATTATCTCATTTCATCCTCACAACTCTGGAAGTCAGGGACTATTATCATCACCATTTTACAGTTGAGGAAACTGAGGTAAATAGTGGGGGGAAAATTGGTTCAAGGTCATACAGCTACTAAGTGTCTGAAGCTGAATATGAAATGTGACCTTTTTGTTCCTATCTGGGCCCAGAGATCTATCCAATGTGCTACCAGGTGCTATTCAAAACTTGCCCTGATCTTATCTTCATTACTTCTAATTTGTAAATAGAAGAGCAAATCCTTGAACCCTTTTATCCATTACTATGCATTCTAAGGAAAATTTCTCTTTCAGTCCCACATTTCTGTTTGAAAAGTTGAACAGAAATAGCAGATTCCGGAAGAACTATTTGTTACTCATAATTCTTTGAGCATTTATGAAAATATGATAATTATAAAAGAAATTGAAGTTGTGGGATAATCTTTATTTTTAAACAGACACATTGTAAGCTGGTAGGGAGCCATTGTAAGCAGGTGAATCACATAATATGTCAGAAAAAAAGAATAATTGCCCTCATGTCTCAAGCACTGAATTCACACTATTCAGATTTTTATTGGGCGGGAGGGGGAGAGCGAATATCTATCCAGTTATAGAGACTCTAAAGTTTAACCAAAGCTTCAACAGTGTCCTCAAGAATAAAGCACCACCCAATCCCATCCCACTTGATACAGAAGAATTTTTTTACCTAAAAAATTCTTTTCCTTTCTGTTGCTACATGCTTTTTTACACAGATTATAGCAAGAACTATGACAGTGACAATATAAGAAGGGTTTAATCTTTTCTCCAAAACTGCTAATGTCACTAAATCTTTTCAACTCTCCCCTTCTTTATATAACATTTTTTTAACTCAAGAAGCAGTTGATAAATGGCAAGAACAACATACTTTAAGAATCACAGTATCCTTTAAATAATTTATGGAATCAATCCAGTATGTCTAGTTATCTAGCTATCAGGCTTGATTATTTCCCACAAGAAATGGTGAGACCGGCCAATCTCTATCCCTAGATAAAAATAGAGTTTCATAATAATATCTATATATAGAAAAACAGAGAGAGAGAGCGAGAGAAACAGAGAGAGACAGAAACAAAGAGAGGGGGAGACAGATAGAGAGACATAACCAGACACACACACAGAGAGAGAGAGAGAGAGAGAGAGAGAGAGAGAGAGAGAGAGAGAGAGAAAGGGACAGAGCTAGAGAGACAAACAGAGAGATAGAGAAAAGAGAGACAGAGACAGAAAAATACAGAGAGACAGAGACAAAGATACAGAGAGAGAGAGAGGGAGAGAAAGAGAGGGGGGGAGAGAGGGAGAGACAGAGAGAGAGAGAGACTGAGACCAAGAGAGAGACAGAGAGAGACAGAAACAGAGGGGGAGACAGACAGAGACAGAACCAGAGAGAGAGAGAGAGAGAGAGAGAGAGAGAGAGAGAAAGGGATAGAGCTAGAGAGATAGAGACAGAAAAACAGAGAGAGAAAAAGAGAAACAGAGACAGAAAAAGACACAGAGAGAGCAGAGACCAAGATACAGAGGCAGAGACAGAGATATAGATACAAAGATAGAAAGAGAGAGCTACTGAGACAGAGACATTGAGACAGAGAGACAGAGGGGGGAAGGGAGACAGAGAGAAATAGAGACAGAGAGACAGAAAGATTTCCCTTTAAAACATCAACAAGTACAATTACAATCAGTCTTGAAAATATTGGTAAAATATATGTTCCACCCAGGACATAGTCCTGTTTTCAATTAAATTAAATATGCCACACCAGACAATTCTAACCCTGAATATTGGCTCTGAATAATATTTTCAGGAAAGAAATTTTTTTAAGCAGGGGTTTTTAACCTAGGGTCTGTGAGCTTAAAAAAATTCTAACTATATTTCAATATGATTTGTTTCTTTTATAACACTATATAATATATGTTACTGCATTGAAAAGCAGTATTCTGAGCAGGAGTCTCCAAAGGATCCACTATACAAAGGAGATAAAGATAGGAAACCCATTTTCGGGTGGGAATTGGAAGGATTTCTCTTTTGTGTGATATTCTCTTACTGTAGAGCACATTTGGGGGAAAGGAGAAGGGACTTGGGGGAGGGCTACTTTTCAACTCTAAACTTTCTTAAGAGAAAATAAAACTAAAACAGGCCAACTCCCACCACCAGCAAGTGTTTGGAGCTCTGTACCCTTAGCGGGTGGTGAGAAAGGATTTGCAATGCAAATTGCTTTGGCTCCATTAGCATTTGTGTGTGTCATGCCACATGAAATAGCTATTTTCTGTGTTTAAAGGAGAGCATTTCTAGTTCTCTCTGTGTATACACCTGGGCTCACTTCCCCTGAGAAACTGTCTCAACAGTACTTGTATAACAAGACAATAATGCAATAAGAGTGGGAATAATAGAGATTTATAGTGATTGTCCAGAAGTCAACAGGGGATGGTTAGCACAGTGAGCATAGCCATAACAAGTGTCAGCTGTTCAAAGACTAAAACAAAAGCAGGGCTCTTTGGCACAATCAAATGCTTCTGCCGCAGAGCTGCTCTGAATACTCAGGCTATTAATGGCATTCATGTATTCTTATGTTGAAAACGATAGCTGAAAATGAATCCAAAAAAATTGAACTCGCAACACTACAATCCACATTATATGGAAAACTTTAATTATGGTAATGGACGCATCATTATTACCTGCACTGATATGGATGAACCTGCCATTCCCTTTGGTCCCTCTAGACTATGTATTTAAGGATTCTTTCATGAAAAGGAAAAAAAAAAGTTCACTACTCACGTGAAGTAAATTTTCCACTCTTCAAATTTACTTACGGTGATTTAGGAGTAATATGCCCATGTATCATGTTTTGTCACAAGATCTAATGAAGAGAGCACTGGCTGGAAAGTTATGCTTCTTGGCTCCATTCCCAGCTTTCCCACTGACTGGTTCTGTAAAGGACCACAACTGTCATAGCAATCACTGTCCTCATGGATTTTATCAAATAGCCCCATGGGAAGCATCATTCTTTTTATTAGTACAGGTAGAATAAGCCTCCCGGGCCACCACAGTAGATACTGGAAATTCTGGATTATTCAAGTGATCTAATTCAGTTAGATTTTTAGCTTTACATAAATCGCCCTACCTTCCATCATTTATATGGTGATATCCAATAGAATGGTAACAGCAATTTACAAACATTCTGAGAATCAACATAGTAGGAGGTGCTATTCAAACCAAACCAAATGAGGTCAGCTGTTGTTCAAGAAAAAAGAAAAAGCAAAACCCAAAACCTGAAACAGTTTTAGAAAGAAATTGATTAAGTCCAGAAAGAGACACAGAGAGAGAAATAGGGAAAAGACAGAGAGACAAAGATGGGGAGAGAGGGAGGGAGCAGGGGAGACCAAGAGACAGAGATAAGCAGAAAGAGAGAGGGAGGGAGAGAAAGAGAGTCGAAGGAAGAGAGAGAAAGAGACAAAGAGACAGAAAAACAGAGATAGAGAAAGACAGAGAAAATGACGAGAGAGAGAGAGAGAGAGAGAGAGAGAGAGAGAGAGAGAGAGAGAGAGAGAGAGAGAGAGAGAGAGATGGAAAACTTTTCTGAGGTTTGTTGCTAACAGGGCAAAATTAGAATATGAATTTCTAATCCAAATACCTATTCCCTCATTTCCTATTCATATATCCAAAAATCAAGATTAGTATAAAAAGGTCACTCAAGGAGAATATTCTGGATTTCTAGTTTGGGGATAGGATTTAAAAGTATAATAAACCTGTGAAAATATAATCCTTTCCAGGGTATCCAAATTCATTTTAATTCAATTCAATAATATTTATTAAAGAAATGAGAATATTTGGCCTTGTCCTATTTGACATTTTAATCAACAAACTTGGTTATATTTTTAAATACACTGCATTTATAAAATTTGAGGATGACAAAGTTCTGGGGGGAAAGTCAATACAAAATTCAAACTGATCAGAATAAATGAAAACTAATGAAATAAAATTTAATAGTGGTAAGTTCTGGGTTTCAGTTTTAAAAAATCAATTGCACAAATGCAAGATGAAAGATACATGCCATGGTAAAAATTTATATAATTTTATTTATTTATTTATTTATTTTTATTTATTTTTTAATTTTATTTTATTTGCATAACATATGTGTGGGTAATTCTTCAACAATAACCCTTACATAGCTTTCCGTTACAAATTTTCCCCCCAACTTCCCCACCCCTTCCCTAGATGGCAGGATATCCACTACATGTTAATTATGTTAAAATATTGGCAAATCAAATATATGTATACATATTTCCAAACTTATCATTGTTGTGCAAGAAAAATCTTATCTACACAAACGATATATCAGATAAAGGAAACACAATGTAAGCAAACATCAATCAAGGAGTATGAGAATGTTATGTTGTGGTCCACATTTCACATCCCTCTCTCTGGGTGTATATGGCTTTCTTCAGTGAACAATTGGAGGTGGTTTGAAACATATCATTGTTGAAGAGAGCCATGTCCATCAAAATTAATTGTCATATAGTACTGTTGTTGCCGTGTATAATGATCTTCTGGTTCTGCTCATTTCACTCAGCATCAGTTCATGTAAGTCTCTCCAGGCCTCTCTGAAATCATCTTGCTGGTCATTTCTTACAGAACAATAATATTCCATAATATTCATATACCATAATTTATTCAGCCATTCTCCAATTGAAGGGCATCTATTCAATTTCCAGTTTCTAGCCACTACAATTTATATAATTTTTAAAAGGAATTTGGGAAATGATAAACTCTGTGCAAACTATTGGTTAATATAAAGAAAAATGCTAATGCTTTCATTGGCTGCTTTCATAAAATTAATAAATAAAAATCTGTAATATCTGCTATGTTTAAGATATTCTTCTACTATACAAAGCTAAAAATGACACAATCCCTGCCTTCAAGTAATGTAAATTCAAATGATGATATGACTCATGAACAAATATATTTAATGCAATATATGAGTGTTGGGGACATAAAAGAGATCCTGAGAAAATGCTGCTAGAATTCTTGAAGGGGGAGAAAATAGTTTTGGGGATTTGGTGAGAATGTACAAAGGAAAGCAATTGAGCTGAGATTTAGCGAGGCAGTGTTGTGTAATGGATAATACACTGGACTTGGAGTTAGCTAGATTCAATTCAGATTCCAAAAGATAATAAAACTAGCATAACATCTTTATATTTCATCCCAGAGGAAATAGGGAACCATTGAAATGTTCTTAGAATGACAACAACACAGTCAAACCTGTGTCTCAGGAAGTTCATTTTGGCTTCTAGATTAAGGCTAGATCAGAAAAGGGAGATAATAGTGACAAAGATACCAATTAAGAAGTTATTATATTGATCTAGGCAGTAGGCAATAAGTATTTAAATGAGGGAATTAGAGTAGTATACAAGTGAAGAAAACTGGACAGATGTGAAGGTAGGATTGACAGGCCTTGACAATTGATTGGCCATCAGGAGTGAAGGAAGAAGAAATTTCAGATTATTCAAAGACTTCAAATCTGGGTGTTTGGACAGATAATGGAACATCCATCAATAATGGTAGGGAAATTTGAGACATGAGTAGATTTAAGGGAAAAACAAGAAGTTCCATTAGTATAATGAAATTGAAGATCAAGAAAAACATATAGAAGGAAATTAGGCATTGGGTCATAGTGTTCTAGATAGTGTCAGGAAGACTTGGTCCAATTCTCCCTTCTGTTTTGTAGTTCTCTGTAAGCTATCCCTTCCTTCTTTGGAAAATAAAGCATCATTGGGGGTTACTTCTCCTTTTAGTCTGCAACTAATACCATTACATGCAAGTTTCCTCTCATATAGCTCATGAAATAGCTCTCCTCCAAACTCACCTGCATCTAATCTGCCTTCCTTCTTCATGACAAGGAAGTCACAATACCAGAGGACAAAATTAAAACACTCATTAAAACAGCAGGTGTAAATGTTGAACCTTGTCTGGCTTATTTGTAAAGGCCCCATCCAAAGTAAACACTGAAAGTCTCCTCTGCCATGGAGGACCTGGTACACTAGCTGGAACTGATCCTACTGAGGAGAAAAAAAGGGTAGAAAAAGAGTGAAAAATCTGAGGAATCATTTGACAACATAACCTTTGGTCTTTTTAATTAAATTTCTTTTGGAACTTGAATAAAAAAGCTTAATTTAACTGGAAAAAACCCTATAAATTTTGCTTCTCCTACCTGAATGCATGGACCTCAGTTTCCTCATCTGGAAAATAAGAGATTTAGACTAAATGATTAAATCTGTGTGGCCTGAATTGGAGATTCAGAATGAGTATTCAAGTGAAAGATGAGAGTTGGATATTGAGATTTGAAAAGCAACTGCATAGTGTGAAAATTCTGCTGGCCTAGTCATCTCTGGCAATCATAACCATGAAATGACATTACATTGTCTTCTGGATGTTCAAAATAGAATGCAGTAAAGTCATTATAATATCAGGCAAAACAACAAGTCTCAAAAAAAATGAGTTCCAAAAAGTTATGTGGCTAGGCTGAGATGGTAGCTTTCTGTTGCTCACAAGTCCCCCTCGTTTCAAAACGGACAGCCCATGAAAAAGAGCTACAACTAAACTAATCTGAAGACTGGCCATAAAGCATGTCACATAAAAAGTGACACAGACACCAAACCAAAGAGGAAATGTGGAGGAAAGACAGTTTCTACCATAAGGTCTGAGAAGATGAAAAATATGAATAAGAGTTAATGATATAAAGTCTTCTTAAGAGCCAGTTTTAAACTTGTGAACCTATATTCCTATAAGCCCTCCACATTCTGTTTTTCAGACTTATCCTACATTATGCTTCATGTTTCACTGAAATTATATTTCTCTCCAAACCCATAAATGTCCTCCTCCCAGGACTAAAACTGGTCCTTCCCACTCTATCTCATCTGTTCAAAGCTCAAATGAGACCAGGGTCACATAATCTCTGATTCCTACCCCACATGAAAGTCTGGATTGCTCAGAGAATCACAGATACAGAGATAGAATGGATCTTTAATTCTTTCATTTTATAGAAGAAACCAATACACAGAGACACAAATGACTTGTCATTTTACAAATACTTTGGGTATTTGAACCCAAGTTCTCTTTTCACGATATGAGACTCCCTATCAGAGTGTTCAGACTTGCCTTAACTTCCCTTTTGCAATCGCCTCATAATAAAAGGCAATTTTGTTCTTTTCCTTATCTCTCATTACATTATAAATTTCATGGAATTCTGGCCTTTGCTTTCCTTATTTATATCCCAGAATCTAGCATATTAGCACGTACCCTTAAGCAAAGTAAACTCTTAGTATATGTTTATTGAATTCAATTCAGTTTAGTTTTTGAGAAGGGAACTCAATATTATGATTCCAGATTAAAATTCAAAGACTTCTGTTTAGGGTACTAGATAAATCTGCCTTGTTTCATCTTGTACTTTTGCTTCCCACACATAGAACTTTCATCACACAGTAACTATCATTGCTATACTGAGAATCGTGGACTCTTTTCCAGTCTGTTGAAATTCAGAGAGCTCTGGATTGCATTATTAATATTGTAAAATTGAATATGACCTGTTGTGACTCTACTTTAAACAATGTACTTGTTGGACTATTTTAGAAATAGATGGCAGTATTCCTTGTGGGACTTTAACAGACGGCAAAACTCAGGAGCACTCAAACTCCCCACTGTGAGACTGTATGTGGGCATAAGCAACTGTAGAGCTGCAATTCCGTAAAAGTTGAGAAAATAGTGGAAACTGCATGAGCGAAATGTGAAAATTATATTGATCAATATGGTAAATAACAAGGTGCGACCGTAACCCACCATTTGCCTATGTAATATTGATTGCAATGAACAGTAACCAAAAATACTGGCTTTGGGTTTTTAACCTACAAAGTCAGACATTTGAAGTTCCATTTTAGCATCTGTCACTCTTGTCCTGTTTCTCTCATCTAGAATAACAATGAATCCATACTCTAGTGCAATTCATCTATAGAATTGTAAATACATAAACTATCTTCTTAAAACATTTGACAGAACTCAGATCAAACATGCTACTGCCATATTCCCAAGCCTGGGGAAGATATGGGCAGTGATGACTCAGGTGACTTAAAATCAATCCTGAAGCATCCTTTCCCTCCTCCCCCCCAATTGCTCCAGGAACATAGGATTACTTCCATTAAGGACACTGAGGTATGGACAGAAGATCCAGCCAGAGACCTAGAAATATCAGAACTAGAACCAGACCCTGCGAAGGGGTACCCAGGCCAACCATGAATTACATCCCTAGATCAAGACTGGCCATTTCTGTGGCTAATCCAAGGCAGTTTCTAGATTTTTGACAGATTACAAATTGCAAAGAGTCAAGGGGTAAGTAGAAGGTAAGGAAATGGAGGCAATGAGTAAAAACTTTTTCTTTAATTTCAGGGAACAAAAGAAGAGATGTCAGATGATACCTTCAGAAGATAAAAGGAAAAATTCAAATAGACAGGTATAAGGAAATCCCTGAAACAGGCATTGGAAAGCCAGTTTTAGGGACTAAAATTCAGAGGTAGTATTATAATATCCAGGAAGATGGCAATGGGGAAAGAGTTTGCAAGTCATGACCTCATGCATTAAAAATTATATAGATACCAGGCAAAGAATCAAGTCAAGGATAGAGCAAAAAAGGAAAAGAGTGGTACTTCAGACTGGCATTAAAATCTAAGCTGGAGAATGGGATAGGAGAGAAGTAAGGAGCTTTGATCACCTTGGACAAGAATCCAGATTACATAGATTACTATAATCAACAGCAAATCTGATGGTTCTATCTGACAAGCTAGAAATTCTGAAGGTGGAATTGGGAGGGAGAGGAGAGGGGAAAGAATGAGCCTTAATCACTTTGATGTACTTGAAATTAAGGGAACAACTTGCTCCAAGACTATTTAATATTCTCTATATTAAAATAGATAATTGAAGACCAGTGTTCAAAACTGAGAAGTTAGATACTACTAACTTTGTGACCCTGATCAAGTCCCTTAATTCTGTTTGATTTAGTTTTCTCTTCTGTAAAATGAACTAGAGAAGGAAATAGCAAACCTCTCCAGTATCTTTGCCAAGAAAACCCTAAATGGGGTCATAAAGAGTCAGACATGATTTAACAATAATAACAAAATCTCTTTAGGGCTTGAACCTGAAGATGTGCTATCTGGTAGCTGGGACATAATCTGACTTTTGTAGAGAAAGGGACAATTAGGACATACATACTACTGCTTAGCAACAATAATAAAATCTCACCTTTGCATAACACTTTAAATTTGAAGAAGTAATTTCAAATTAACTGTGAGGCAGGCATCATGGGCATTATTATCATCATCATCATCATTATCTTTTGAAAAAAAGAAAAAAACTAAGCCTCAGAAAAATCAAAGGACTTTCCCAGTGCTTGGATTTGGACCTACTTTTTTCCTGCTGCCAAGACCCTTCTATAATACCACATGGACTATGCCAGAACAAGCCAGGTAATTTGGAAATTTTTGCTGGAATATTTAGAATATTTAGAAATTTGTAAGAGTAAAAATGTAGACGCATATGTGAATTTAAAAAAGAGAGAAATTCTGGGGAAATTTTGTTCTCTTAAAAAATTTACAGTGACTTTAATGAAAAAAGAAAAGGAAAGGAAAATTACACATAAGACTGTCTTAAAATAAGCTATTTAAAATTACCTTCATAGCTGTAGAAAAATGCATCATTTTGCAAATACATTAGTTAAGAGAAGAAGGTTGGCACAGAGCATAGAAGGCTTGGAAACAGGAATATCTGAGTTCCATCTCTGCTTTTCTCTCAGCATCTCTATGACCACATGCAAGTCAAGTTCAATCAAAAGATTACAGATTTAGAGTTGAAAAGATCCTTAGGAGTACAGCCTACTAAACTTCCCTATTATACCACTCTGGTGACTTTGTCATTAAAAAATAATAATAAATTATGTCCCTCCTGAATAAAATGCCTTTATAAATATTTATTACTTCTTACTGATCACCATTTCCCTACTTGTTTAAAAAAAACACAATCTAAAAGTAAATTCTATACTTTGATTAGGATGCAACATCTTATTCATTGACCCATTGATTGATAAATCTATATTTTCCTTCATTTTGAAAAATCAAGATATTTAACATGGTTAAAATAATTCATGGGAAGAAGTAAGATTTTTTAACAAGTTTTCTAGAAGGGGCTTCCTAGAACAGAAAGACATTTTATATTTTTGAACATTCCATGGGCTTCTATGTGCAAAGATTTTATTATCTAAAGGCCATCTGTCTGGTTTTTACTCGCAGTGACTGGGCTGGTCATCAAACAGCAGACAGCCAATCTCTAGGACAAAAATAAGACTTTCCACCTTAGTAAAATCCATAAGAAGTTTTGCTCCATTTGGGTCAGCCTCTGAAAATACAAGATCACCTGCACTTCACTATGAAGCATCAGAAAAAAATTCTGGCAGCTCTGATAAATTAAAATCAAACAGTTATAATTTTTGGTAAAACTGGAGCTATCTCCTAGATCCCTTTCCTAAAAATCCACAACATGCTACCTCCATAGAGTTTCTCTTTCTGGGTCTTGCTATACCCTTACTTTAGCATATGATACCCCCACTCCCACCCAAGATGTGAATTTGCATAGCCAGCTATCACCACATAAATGTGTCCAACATTGTGCTACATTTTATTTGATGCTTAAAGCTAGAGATATGATTTGATAAATTAAGATATCATTAACATCTGTATTTTTTCTAAATATTTTCTGTCTCATATTATAAATCCTGATATTTTATGACCAAAATATTGGACTTTTTTTATTGATGCAAAAGGAAAAAATATCAGCATTATATAGCCATGACTATATCTATCTCTATCAATCAATTATCAATCTACATAGATTGATAGAAATAGATATAGGAAGTGTTATAAGGTGTTCTGAGCATAATACAAAATTGATATGAATTTGAGTTACAGCAAATCATTGATCAATCAATAAGTATTTATTCAACATCTATATACTAAGGCCTATATTAGGTAGTGGAGATACAAAAAAGAAAAGAAAAAATAATTCCTTCACTTCAAGATTATTTAATCCAATATCTCACCCAATGAAAGAATCTTCACAATATCTCTGACAAGTGGAATCTAGCCTTTCTAAATGTTACTAGTAACAAAAATCTTATAATTTCCTTATACTACAGTCTATTGCATTTTGGATTCATTCTAGTTTTTAGAAATAGTTTCCTTGAATTGGGGCAAACTTGACTGTCTTTTTTCCAATCTTATTCTTATTCTTTTTTCTGGAATTAGATAAAATATGCCTAATTTCTCTTCCAATAGTAACCCTTCAAAAAAAACTCTTAAGTTTTCTCTTCCTCACTAAATATCTTTAGTTCTTTTAATTTTATCCCTCATATGGTTTTGAGACATCACTATTCTGTGTATTCCCCAGATGCAATGAACCTCTTAAAAGATGGTACCCAGATTAATGACAACATTTCAGATATGTTCTGGCCAGTTCATCAACCTTCTCAATGATAATAATGTACAGGATGGGAAAAGGCTATTATACTGTACTGAGTAAGCATGATGTTCAATCCCTGATAAGGTAAGTGAGAATGATCAGTCCCACTATCTATAATTCAGTAGTAAAAAAAAATGTTTATTTCATCATGGAGATAAAATAACACATTTACACACACATACACACACACACATTTCTGTGTTGTTCATTTAGTTTAGTTGAACAACAAATCAAAGTATACTCGTTCCTTAATTGAGCCTTCATTATTCCCTCCATTTGCATACACACACACACCTAAATATGTGTTTTTCCAATTTCCTAAAGAGACATTTCTTCTCTAGTCTCTATAGAGTCGCACACCAATATTTCTGGAAAAGACTACACACAAATTAGCCCAATCTTCATGCTATGTCACATGGAGGAGAGAGGAGAAGTTATCTTTTAACCCTCCTTTCTGTTTTCACTTTGGATTATCCAACATCTTAATGGATGAGAAGAAAAGCTGCTATATATCGTCTCCACTTCTCAATCTATTCCTTGAATGAACTAATGAATGAATTAATGAAACTAGGCTTCAAAGTCTTTGGGCCTTATGACTGGTTGAGAAAAGCAAAGGAAAGGGCTGCTCTGGATGTGGTTAGCCTTGAAATTAATTATACACAGCACACATCTAACAGTGACTGCTTTATGTGTCCTTGCAAATGATACAACTATCACAAAATGGTTTTGTAAAGTGAGATCTCTTTGACAATGCAACAAACAAATATGTTTCAACATATTTACATACATATCTACATTATATATGTAATATATATTTGTATATATATGTATATATATATACATGTGTGGATATGTGTATTTGCATTGTGGACTAATTCAAACATCTCTGTGTTTCCTTGAAAACCTCAAATTGGGTGAAATAATGTATTTATTGAACTGCACTCTTGTGGCCAGAAGTTGTAGCTGAGTTGGTCATTTTGGGGGCTTCTACTTTTTTTCCTCTATACACAAGACCCTCATCTCCACTCCACCTTAGCAATCCACAAAATGTACAAACCTTAGACTTTACCATCACCCAAGACTGATCTCTTTCCATCTGAAATTTCCCCTTCTGATCACAATGCCCATTATATCTTTCCCTGCTATTTCTCTCTGATCAGTAATACTAATTCTACTCTTAAGCTGCACTACAAGCTCAAGTTGCCCAATTCTTCACTATTCTCTTCATTTAGCCTTCTTTCACTTCCTTTCTTTCAGTCTTGGCCTCAGAGTTACCAGGTTCAACAAGACACTGCTCTCACTTTTTAACACTTTGTCAATTGTGATGTTTTTGCTTATGCCCTGCTAATCTGTACACAACTATATATCCTCTCCTCCAGTACCCCTATGAAACCTGTTAACTCTGTTAACCCAAACTACTAAACACTTCTGAAGAAAGTTATTAAACTGCTTTCACTATATCTGTTACAATTTTATATAATATACCTCAATTGGGCCTTCTCTACTGAATGACCATCTTTTTTTTCCCCTGAGGCAATTGGGATTAAGTGACTTGCCAAGGTCACACAGCTAGGAAGTGTTAAGTATCTGAGGCCAAATTTAAACTCAGGTCCTCCTGACTTCAGGGTTGATGCTCTATCCACTGCATTACCTAGCTGCCCCATGACCATCTTTTTTGGTTTTCTTCACTATCTGCCGTTTTATTCTTATCTTTCTTCAGTTTCCCAATGGCACTCCCACTATTACTCCTTTCCCACAAGCAGAAGATCTTGCCTCCTATATTACCAAGAAAAGTGGAGTTATTTATGAGCTTTCTCATCTCTCTTACATTAGACTTGAAAATGTCTGCATTTTTACTCCTCCTGTCTTTATTTGCTCCAGTCAGAAAGGATGTAAAAATCATTGTCTTTGCTAAGGGGAAAACGTCTACATTTCCTTTGATTAATTTCCTTCCCTTATCCTTCAGGAACTTGTCCCACCCATCACTCCCTGAGTCTTTTTTCTCATTTCTCATAACTTGTTAGATTGGATTGCATTAGCTTAATCCTGGTCAAACCCAATATACTTGTGTGATTTTAATATATAAAGTATAGCATAAATGTTAAGTACTTTGGATATCATTTTCTCACTTCTGTCACAAACCTAGAAAACTTTTGTTGTAGCTAATGCTCTCCAACTTTTGTGTTATAACTTCCTATGTTAAACCATGTGTAACAGTGAGATTTTTGCAAATTATTAACCCTGTGGTAGATGTTGACTGACTTAGGCTAAGGGTGAAAAAATAAAGATTAAAAAATAATCCATGTCTGTAGGAGCTTCAGAGTGTGTATAGAATGGTTCTTATTGTTGAGTAATTTTGAAAAGATGAATTCTTATCTACTAAAAGAATAATCAAGACATCCTTTGGTAGAGGAAACAGGAGAAGTCAGAAGATAGCTTTTAGAAGCAACTAAACAAAAGATAGGCATGTTATCAGAGACCAAAACAATAATAATTTTTTAAAAGCAAGGTGAAAGCCAGAATAGTCTTGCCAGAGGCACAGCTATCATAACCTACATTTGGAGAAACCATTTTAATAGGCCTTCTGGGAAAATGAACCAACAAATTGTCAGTATGTCACACCCATACACACACACACACACACACACACACACACACACACAACATGGACCCATCCCCTGCCAACCTTAATCTTTCAAAGTATTCAATCAAAAATATGGACTGCTTTCCTCCAACACAATATGTGGAACTATATACAAACAAATCTTTTCACTATTTCTAAAAGCCACTACTAAATTACGCTATAAGGCTAAATGGAGTTAAAAGATAGTGAACCCAGATTGACTACTTAAATTTTAAACAAACAAAAAAAAACCTTTTGCTTTGCAAAGATTGCCCTATAGAAAAGGAGTTTACATCTAGGAGAAAAAAATTAAATTAGTAGAGCAAGACAGAATTAGGCTACGTGGGGAAAATGGTAGGAAACACGATAATGGTAGAAAATGCTGATCTAGTTTCTTTTCTTCAACGATCTTTGTAGAATGATTCTCAAATTACTTAACCCCTATATGCATTATTTCCAGTTTTGAAACAAAAATACTATTTGTTCACATAAGAAAGATGTGGAAGAACCCACTTTAACTCCCTATAATAAAAAATAAGGTTATATTAAAGCATTTGCCAGTAAGGTACATTCAAGCAGGAAATGGAAGGAAGGATGGGGGAAGGGCAGAAACAAACTCTACTTGCCCACAAACTGCCATAGCCAGGGTAGAGAAAAATCATACATCTCAAGATGAAAGTGGCCTTAAGCCATTCAATCTAATACCTCAGCTGCAAAATGCAAAATCTGAGATTCAAACAAATGGAATTGACTTACCCATGTTACAGCAGCAATAAGTAGCCCAGTGAGGATTTGAGCCCATGCTGAATGTAGATAATGGGTCAATTTGGCAATTCTGCCAGTATGCTTCCAGGCCCTAAATTACCCCAATCCTTTCTTCAGATTGGTTATAGAGCTAAACTTCTTTTGCATCTGCAGGCATTGTCAAGAGAGTCTCTGGGATTCCCAGACAGCCACTTTAGAGTGTTTTTGCCATTCCCAAATGAGTGGGTACCCTTCTGCCACTCTTGTAGATAGAACTAAGCTGAAAAGATTTGTTTTATAAAGGAGTATGAACTTTTCAAAACAAAGGGCTGAGGCTTGTTTAAAAAGACTTTTAATAAAAGAGAAGATCGGAAATTTCCTCATGGAACACAGAACATGTACTCTGTCAGCATCGGTGTTTTAAAGTTATCTTTATTTCAGTGTTGAAACACAGACATTCATTTCAGACTTTGCTGAACATCTCTCATCATCCTAAAGACACTGGATAGGGCAGACTGATGATAGAAGGGAAAAAAATCCATGGGGATGCCTTTTTATTTTATTCTATGTTGGAATAATGATAAATTTCTCAACACAGTCTAGGTTTGCTCTCAAAGCACCATGATTACCTTTGTAAGAAACAATGACAGTATAGCCCTTTGGCTATGCCCACCTTCCCTTCTTTCTTTTGAGAATTGGTGGAGAGAAGGGAAAGAAATAGCCCCGAAGCTTTTCATGCCTTCTTATTTTTCTTTGTCGCATCATTAAAGGTTCAATGAATCTCCAATTAAATCTCCCTGGCTACTGTCACCACTTTGATTGATGGGTGTCCTTGGATCACCCTTTCTAGGATACGCTACTGCACTAGGCCCCCACCCATCATCATCAATTATCAGCCTCTTGTCATCAGTGCCCTACCGTGTCAATTCATTTGCCACAGAAGCAATGTAAGCTGCTAATCAGTCAGAAAGAAAACATTTTTTATTTTTGAAAGGAGGAGGAGGAAGAAAAAAATCTTAGCAAACCAGGTAGAGGGACTGGACACTTTAGACTGCTCATTTTCTTTTTTCCCTTTTAAAATCCTTTTTTACCCACAAATACATCAAGATTGACTGAATAGGCCTTGTCAGAGATGTACACATATCACACTTTGCTCTTAATGAGGGTGAAGTAGAAGGAAGGGAAATAAAGCATGAAGGATATTTACAACTAATACGATTTCAAGGTTTGAGATTCCACCTCCCCTCCACAAAATATACATGCATACATGCATAGAGAGACATATAGACAAACAGAGACACAAAAAGAGAGAGAGGGAAAGAGAGACAAAGAGATTCATTTAAAATTGTAAATAAATAGAGTATAGGGCTAACAACAAAAAGAAAAGGGGTTTCTCCATTGTTAGAATCCCCATTAAATATAATGAATATTCTTCTCCCCTCATAAAAACAAACTTTTTTCAGGGAAGAAAACAAGCATTTCTATAACAGTACAATAAAAAAGGATGATTGCTCATGAAACCATTTATAATTTGCTATCCCTTCAAATATACAACAAAGTTCTCAAGGAAATTTTTTAATTTTTATATGGTAAATAAGTATTCAGAGCATAATTCCCAGGCTAGAACATTGAAATATGTTGTCTGTTGACAAAAAGATATAGCTTCAACATTGCTCACTCTACTAGCTCCCATGAGCATTGGCTACTTCTGACAGAATCTAAGAATGAGGGGCTGATTCCATTTTCCTGCCTATTATACCTTACCCCTTTGTGCCTAAAATGTCAACCAGAAAACACTAACTCTGGCCGATGTGATGTTCCATGGAAGACATCTCTGATAATAGTCTTTTCTGATAGCATCTTTGCTGATAACAGTTTTTCATTTCAATCAGAAAGTTTGTAGATGGTGGATGGAAGCATTCCACAGAACTTGAAAAGTGGTTTATCAGTGTGGTTCAAAGGTTGAGTGACTCCTAAAGCCTAAAAATCTTTTAATTTCCTTATATAATTTTGCATATATGTTTGAAGTCATTTTCCTGATCTGAAATCCTTCCCTGGGTGATGGATGCTCACTCCCCATAGTGTACTGTGGCACATTGAGAGAGCATTACTTTCTCTAACATTAAATATACATTCCTGCAAAATGAATATTGTATTCTCAAGAAGAGGGGGAAATGAACAAATCAAGATGGAATGAGAAGGGAGGGAGCTGGTAGAGAGAAAATAAATCTCTATTATATTTTAATTAATTCCTTCCTTCTGTAGCAGAATTGCTGAAGTTTTACAGGCATATAATGCCAAAATATATGTATGTTTGTAGCATTAAGTGCCTACATGAATAAATAGATACTGAGCCAGTATTTATGGGACTGTAATCTGCTACTATCTGATAAATACAGCACCTTACATGGTAGTTAGATCAGTTTCTGCAAATCTAATCCTTCAAAGAAACAAGACCATTATTACCACCATGGAAACAAGGCTCCCAGAGTTCTCTTTTTTAAAATAAAATCTACATTTTGTTTAAGCCATTAATTAACAGCTCAGGGAATCACAGCCCAATGTTTTAAAATGTTTGTCATCTTAATAGCTCCAACTGAAATGGACTACCCATTAAAAAGAAGAAGGATTGAGATGAAGCAGAGAGAAAAAAAGGAAGAAAGCTAAAAAGCTAAACTATCTGCAAATTAAACCAAACTGTAAATACCTTGAAATATTTATTGCTGAATTTTTGCACAGTGGCCAATATTCTAACACCACTAGTTAGATACTGAAATTAAGTTAGGAAACCAATGGCCATGAAGTTACTGGGGCTCCAAGATGATCATTCTCATTTACAAAGTTCACATTTCAGTATCATATCAAGCACATCACAAAAGATGATTTTATAGAGCTAGAAAAAAAATAATATTGAAATTCATCGAGATGAACAATGGTCAAGAATCACAAGAGATTGAATGGAAAAGAGTGAAATAATCAAAAAGCAAGAAGGGAGTGCTATAAAGGAAGCCAGCAGCACCAAATTTCAAACTACATTCAAAGCTATAATCATCAAAACAATTTGGTACTGACTGAGAAATAAAAATTTTGATCAGTGGAACAGATTAGGTGTATATGGAAGCAAACGAGCCCATTAGCCAAGTGTTTTGTAAAAAAAAATTTCTTAATTCTTCAAAAACTGCAGGAAAAATTGAACAGCGGGCTAATAGAAACTGTTGTTGCTGGTTTTGTTGTTTGTTGTTGTTTGAACGTTGATATCAATACATCATGCCATATCCTAAGAACCAAAGGTGTTGATGATTTAGACATAAACAATGACATAAACAAATTAGAGGAGCAAGAAAGAAACTACCTATCAGATCTAAAGATAGGGTAAGAGTTCATGACCAAATAAGAAATAGATAGGATCACTAAATATAAAATAGATAATTTCTATTATATAAAATTAAAGGTTTTTACAAACAAAACTAATGCAGCTAAAATTTGAAAGGAAACAAAAATTGAGAAAAAATATTCCAATAGGTTCTCTGAAAAGGGATTCATTTCTAAGATATCTATGGAACTCATTCAAATTTATAAGATTAAGAACAATTTCCCAGTTGATAAATGGTCAAAAAAAAATAAGCAGGAAGTTTTTAGAGGAAGAATTCAACCTACTTATTGTCATTTGAAAAAAAAATGTTCCAAAAGGTCAAGAGTTTCAAGAGAATTAATGAAGAAAAAAGGCTGATGATGGTGGGCTTACTGTATTAGATCTAAAACTATACTATAAAGCAGTGGTCATCAAAACCATTTGGTAGTGGCTAAGAAATAAGAGTTGTCGATCAGTGGCATAGGATAGAATCACAGGACAAACTAGGCAATAACTATAGCAATTTAGTCTTTGATAAACCCAAAGACCCCAGCTTCTGGGATAAGTACTCACTATTTGACAAAAACTGCTGGGAAAATTGGAAACTAGTGTGGAAGAAATTAGGGCTTGACCCACATCTGACACCACATACCAAGATAAGATCTAAATGGGTGCATGATTTGGATATAAAGAGTGATATTATAAGCAAATTAGAGGAATGTAGTATAGTTTACCTCTCAGACCTATGGAGATGGAATAAATTTATGTCCAAAGAAGAACTGGAACTCTTAATTGAAAACCAGATAAATAACTTTGACTATATTAAGTTAAAAAGTTTTTATACAAACAAAACCAATGCAGTCAAGATTAGGAGGGAAGCAATAAATTGGGAAAGCATCTTTACATTTAAGGGTTTTGATAAAGGTCTCATCTCTAAAATATATAGAGAATTGTCTCATATTTATAAGAATTCAAGCCATTCTCCAATCGATAAATGGCCAAAAGATATGAACAGACAATTTTCAGAGGATGAAATTAAAACTATTTGTAGTCATATGAAAAGGTGCTCCAAATCACTATTGATCAGAGAAATGCAAATTAAGACAACCCTGAGGTACCACTACACACCTGTCAGATTGGTTAAAATGACAGGAAAATATAATGATGGATGTTGGAGGGGATGTGGGAAGGCTGGGACACTGATGCATTCATTGTTGGTGGAGCTGTGAACAGATCCAGCCATTCTGGAGAGCAATTTGGAGCTATGCTCAAAAAGTTATCAAACTGTGCATACCCTTTGACCCAGCAGCATTTCTATTGGGCTTATATCCCAAAGAAATCATAAAGGAAGGAAAGGGCCCCACATGTGCAAGAAAGTTTGTGGAAGCCCTTTTTGTAGTGGCTAGAAACTGGAAACAATGGATGCCCATCAATTGGAGAATGGTTGAATAAATTATTGTATATGAATATTATGGAATATTACTGTTCTGTAAGAAACGACCAGCAGGACGATTTCAGAGAGGCCTGGAGAGACTTGCATGAACTGATGCTGAGTGAAATGAGCAGAACCAGGAGATCATTATACACGGCAACAACAATACTATATGAAGATCAATTCTGATGGACATGGCACCCTTCAACAATGAAATGTCTCAAACCAGTTCCAATTGTTCACTGAAGAAAGTCATATATACCCAGAGAGAGGGATGTGAAATGTGGACCACAACATAACATTTTCATGCTCTCGATTGATGTTTGTTTGCATTGTGTTTCCTTTATCTGATTTTTCTTTTTTGTAGATACAATTTTTCTTGCACAACAATGATGTGTGGAAATATATATACATATATTTGATTTGTCAAGTATTTTAACATAATTAACATGTAGTGGATATCCTGCCATCTAGGGGAGGGAGAGGGAGTAGGGAGGAAAAATTTTTAACAGAAAGCTTTGTAAGGGTTAATGTTGAAGAATTACCCATACATATGTTTTACAAATAAAAAATAATAATAATAAAAATAAATGTTCAAAAGTTAATAATTAATAATAATAAATGCAAATTTGTGAAGTTTTACCTCATATCCATCACATTGACAAAGTCAATAAAAAAGAGAAATGACAAGTATTGTTCAAAATCAGTTGCTGATAGAAAATGGAGAGAAGGAAAGATTCTGATTTCAGCACTTTTATCAACATAAACAAAGCATGCAACTCACTTCCTGACAGGAAAGTGATAGATTCAGCATACAGAATGAGACACATTTGCCTTTGGACATGACCAATAAGGAAAGTGGTTTTGCTTAACTACAGAACAAGGTCTCTGTTTTTTGTTTTGCTTTTCTTTTGTTTTTCTATTTTCAGAAGGGCTGGAGGAGGTGAAATAAAATAGATTTTTGTAAATTAAACAAAGTCCATATTTCACTACTGGTCAGAATTCCTGATAAAGCATGGAAAAAATAGAATAAATGGTTATACTCTTAGTTTCATGTAGGAAATTTGGCCATATTCTCACTTATGATAGCAAGGATGGTACAAACTCTTCTTATCATTGTCATATCTAGTTCATATTCAGTAACCCCAACCAAAATTACTCCCTCTGCCCTTGTTCCTAATTTCTGTAGTCAATGTGCAAGAGAGTCACAAGTTCCAAATAGAGTAATTCTCAGGATTTGGGGAAATTAGTAACTATCTCCAGTCGGTTTTAAAACATTTCCAAAGTTATTCTTTCTTCCATTGTGAGATTCTCATTCAACTTCTGATTAAACTTTATAATCTGGAATCTGGACATTAGATTACTTATCCTTGCCTACAGAAATGTACCAAATGGAGAAAATATGTTGTATTAATTAAAAGCTAAGAGCTGGCCTAGATGGCCTCTGAGGTCCTTCCCAATTCCATGATCCCATGATTCTATAAATTTTATTGCATCTTTACTATATTTGAAATGCCTCCTAAACCTTCTCTGACATGAAGGGCTTCCTCACATTCCTACCCCTTATTTATGATTTAAAAAAAACTCTTCTCCCTCAATATTTTTATGTTAAAAATTTTCCTTTTTTGGCAAAAGTTATTCTGTCCCCTTCTTCCCAGTTTCTGTTGTCAGTGTGCAAGAGGGCTATTAATTCCAAATAGAGCAAACTCCGGACTTTAGGGAAATTAGTAAATTAATAAATAATACAATTATTTTATTTTATCAATTAATAAAAGCAATCTCTGATCTCTCCCTACTGAAAGTGAAAATCAGAATTTTTAAAAAAATTATATTGATGATTAACTCTAGAATTAACCCTCCCTGAAAGTATTTGCAAATGGCTATTAAAAATTAAATTCTAAATCAGAAGACCTAGCTTCAAATCCCAGCTCAGATTCTGGGATTCTGGCCATATCACTTCACCTCCTTGGGCCTCAGTTTCTTCATTTGTAAAATAAAGAGAATGGACTATATGACCTCTTAGGTCCTTCTCTGCTCTAAATCTGTGATGCTAGGATTATGAAATATGAAACCATGTCAGAAAATTGGAAATCTTAAGAAATAATTAGATTAAATAAAATGTAACCTAATCAACTACAGAGAAACATAAGAAAATTACTTTGGGGTAACTAACTTAATCTTGAAGACTAACCTCCAAATCTATTCCTTTTAATAAATTCTACATATCAGCCAAATAAGATCCCTTATTAATTCCCATTTTTATTCTAAATCCTTTATCCACCAAGAAGACAACAACTAGTATTTATAAAACACTTTAAAGTTTGCAAATTGCTTTACAAATTTCGTTTTATCCTCACAGCCACTCTGAGAGGCAGGTATTATTATTATCCCCATTTTACAGATAAGGAAAATGAGACAGAGATTAAGACTTATCTTGGATCACACAGCAAGATTCTGAAATAGCTTTTGAACTCAGGTCTTCCTAATTGTGGATCACTGTGCCATTCAGCTGTCATGTCTAGAAATAAATTCCTTTCCTATCTGCTTCTAAAATATTTCTGCTTCCTAGCATTTGTGTGGAATGGGAATCTGTCATCTGCTTATGTAAGAATGATATCATTGATACAAATCATCTGCCCCATTTAAATGAAAATAAACTAAAATATTGCTCCTTCCTTTAAGGCCCAGCTTACATGATATCTCTTCCGTGAAGTCACCCCACCTTCTCTCCCTACAGAAAGTGAACTCCCCCTCCTCTCCTCCCACCCCCACCTCTGGATTTCATATATGGCTCTCCTGCAGGTCCTTACTGAGTTTCAACTGATATCATAAGGATTTGTATAAGCATCCTACTTTAATGATTAAATTACAATCTATTTTAGAGAAGATATTCACCAAATTTCAGAATTGGAAGGGACACAAAAGGCAATCTAATAAAATATCAAACATCTGAAAAGTGTCAACCTTTGCTTGAAGACTTCCAGTGAAAAGGAATTTTTTCTTCCATGTCAGTATTTTCCTTTTTTTATCTTTAAGGAGTTAGGTGGTGCAGTGGGTAGAGTATCAGACATCTTCCTGAGTTCAAATTTGGCTTCATTCACTCATTAACTATGTAACCCTAAGAGAGTCATTTGACCCTATTTGCCTCAGTTTACTTATCTGCAAAATGAGCTGGAGAAGGAAATAGCAAAACACTCCAGTGTCTTTACAAGAAAACCCCAAATGAGGTCACAAGGAATCAGATACAACTAAACAAGGAAATTTATTTTTTCATTACTTTTTTTTTAACCAACATTTGCCTCTTTACAGATTTTACCAGTTGTCACTAATTCTGCCCACTAAGGTCAAACAGAACAAATCTAATTCCTCTTCATTACTTAAGTATTTAAAGATAGTCATCATGTCTTCTTGAGCCCTTTCCAGGCTGAATGTACACAATTCCTTCAACCAATCCTCATAAACCATAGGTTTGAGACTCTTCTACCATTGCATTTGCTTTACTCTAAAAGTCCTCTGGTTCATCAATGCCCTTCCTAATACATGGTACACAAAATGAAATACAACCAGATGTGGTCTGATGAGAGTAATATATGGTGGGCCTATCAGCTTCTGATTCCTAGAAGTTATTTGTCCTAATGCTATGAAGGTTAAGATTTTTGGAATCAGATTTTTGACTATCAATTCATACTGTTGACTCAGATTGAGCGTGCAGTCCATTAAAACCCTAAAATGTTTTGAAGGAAAAAAATTACTCGCCCAATCATGTCAGAATTAGGCAAATTACAAGGTTTCACATAAAAAAATGAGTATTTTTTGCCTTCTCAAAGGGAGAGGGAGGAGGAAGGATGGGAGATGTGTGGAACTGAAAATTAAAATTTAAAAAATAAACAAGTCAAAGATTTTTGTGCAATTTCATTTTGTATAATTTTCTAGTCTAACAACTTCTTTTTGGACCCCAACTATCCTCTAGTGTGCTTTATACAGGCTTTGTATCATTTGCATATTTGATATGGATGTTTTCTATGCCTTTATTCAAAATATTGATTACAAAATTGTTAAATAGTACAAGGCTGAGATCATGTCCCAAAGAACTCCTTGAGAATAAAAGTTGTTTCGTTTTTAAAAATATATTTGCACCCACAGCCATTAGTAGAATACCTGGCACTTTGTAAGTATTTAATAAAGATATGTCAGTTGATTGAGAGTCCAAGATTAATGGTGATTCTTGAATTGTATCTAGGCAGTAATGAAATCATCTAATTGTATTCTTGTGCAGCCGACATCTCTCAATCTTCATCCCCGTGATTATCCTGATGAGCATTATCCAACACTTGGTTAAATTTTAGTCTTTCATTTTTATATTCCTAGGCCTTAGTAGATGACTCCCAAATTTATATAGATAGCCCTATTCTTTCTCCTGATCTCCAATCCCACTCTCAAAATTGCCTCTTCAATATCTCACCTATATATCCCATAGTCATCTCAAATTCAATATATCTAAGATAAAACATTATATTTGGCCCAAAAACCTTTCAACATTTTTCATTCTTGCTGAGAGCACCACCATTCTTCCCATTACTCAAGTTTACAGCATTGGAGTCATCTTTGACTTTATCTCTTTCCTGTACTTCCAAGTCCAATTTAAGTCTTGTTGATTCTACCACCACAATATCTCTTGGATCTGCCCCATTTCCTCCACTCAGCTCAGTCCTAGTGCAGAACATAATCCTTTAGATTACTGCAACAGTTTCCAAATTGATCTCTCTACTTCTGATCTCTCCACTTTCCAATCAATCCTCCACCCTTGCTAAATTGATATTCATAAAACATAGAACTGATGCTATCACTGCTCTACTTTAAAAAAAAATCACCAAAGGCTTCTGTTGTCTCTATCATAAATTACAAAATCTTCAGCCTGGCATTCAGAACCCTCTATAATCTGTCTCCTTTCTACCTTTCCAGTCATTTTTTTCATAGTGTTCTTATATACAGTCTTTTTTAGTCAAACTGGCCTACTAGCTATTTTTCTACATATTAGTTCATCTCTAACTTTAATGCCTTTGCAAAGTCATTCCTTAAAGCAGAAATGCATTCTGTCTTTACCTCTACCTCTTAGGAACTTTAGTTTTCTACCAAACTCAGTTTAAGAGCAATCTCCTATACAAAGCATTTTCTAGTTCCACTAATTAGTGCCCTAGCCTTGAAATTCTCTTGTATTCCATTGTTGTTATTTTTATTAGTATAAGATAACCTCCCTACTGAAGCAGATTAGTAACTTGAAAAAAAAACATGATAATAACAGCTACTATTTATTTAGAACATTAAGGTTTACAAAGTGCTTTATATTTATCATTTCATTTGATCTTCACAACAATCTGGGAAAGAAGATCCCATTCTACAGATGAGGAAACTGAGGCAAAGGGCAACTAAGTAACTTGCCTAGAGTCACACAGCTAATAAATATGTGAGACAAGACTCAAAATCAGTCCAAGTTCAGCATTGTGCTATCTACTAGTCTAAGAGAATCAGCTAAGTATTAACAGGTTAAGTAACTTGTCTAGAGAAACAAAGTCAGTATATATCAGAGATAGTACTTGAATCCAGGTTGTTCTGGTTTTTAAATTAGCCCTACAAAAGGTTAGGGCAGAAATAGGTCTCATCTAAAATAAGTTGGAAGGTAACTAAGATTTCTAAGAGATAGAAATTAGGTAGAAGTATATTCTGTTTATAGAAAACAGCGTATGTAAAAGCATGGAAATAGGAAATGCAAGGCCATGTATGAGGAACAGTTAGCAAGCCAGTTTGATGAAAGCAGTAGGAAAGGTTGTGTGACAGAAACAATAGCTCCCCAATCCCCTATTACATAGGGTGAGCTAGTTCTTTCCCATTGTGGGTGGGATTTGTTGGCACAGAGAGTCAAGACTTGAGTCTTCCTGCTATTAACACAGCTTTGTGATCGCTTAAGGGCTGAAAAGAGATTTGTCCATGTGGTCCTTTAGAGTCAGTTGTTCATCCCTAGATGCTGAACTGCTATGCAAATCACCTCACCTGGCCCAAGTAACCAGAAGCTGAGGAGTCTATAGTTATGCGAGCCAGATTCTTTGTTGCGTATCCTTTTCACATTGTATCTAATAAGAATAATAACAATAATAATTGCATAGCATTTATAATAGAGCTTTAAAGTTGGCAACCACACTTTTAAAATATTATCTCATTTGATCCATCCAACAAGCTTGGGAGGTAATTATATTATTATCCCCATTTAACAGGAAAGGAGATTGAGGCAAACAGAAGTTAAGTGACTTGGGAAGGTTCACACAACTAGTAAGTTCTGGGGCAGTATTTGAATTCAGGTCTTCCTGACTCCAGATCAGTATTCTATCCACTGTTCATGGAGTCACTGTTCTGTGAGTGTATGATTTTATTCTAATCTTGGACCTGAAGTATAAGAGGGACCAAGGCCAGGATTGGCCAACTACAGGGTCAAGCAGATCTTGACAAGAGCAGTTCTTTCCCCAAAGGATGGCTAGATAGTGCATTGGATAAAGCAAACAGTGAGAAAAACCCAAGTTTAAATCCAGCCTCAGATACTTACTAGTTGTTTGACTCTGGGCAAGTCACTCAACTCTATTTGCCAAAATGTTTCTCATCTGTAAAATGATCTAGAGAAGGAAATAGCAGACCAGTATCTTTTCCAAGAAAACTCCAAATGGAGTCACCAAGAATAGAGCATATCTGAAACAACCAAACAATAACAATTCTTTCTCCAAAGAGAGATCAATCTATGTAAAAGCCCAAAAGGTAGTTCCTACAATTTCTTATTTATTTAACTGAACAGGAAGAACCTATTTTCTTATTCATATTTTGATTACCTAGTTTGTAGTTATCATTTTTAGTGAGCTTTGATCTTGCTAGATGTAGCATGAGATGAAATGTAGTCAACAAAAAGTTAATGAAATTACAGACTATACCAGCAAAGCCATTGTGGTCCAAAAGAGGAAAGTCCTAATCCTCCTGAGCTCTGCCATAAACAGACCATATGTGGATTGCTAGGTTCTGGATCCTACATTTTAGAAAGAACATCAACAAAATAAAATATGTGCAAAGGATGTTGCCAGGATGCTAAGGCAAGTCTAGATCCTGCTATGATGATTGGTTGAAGAAACTAAGAATAGTCTGGAGGAAAGAAGATTTAGCTTCCTTCAAGTATTTGAAGGCTTGTCATGTGGAAGAAATATATTTTGTTTGGTTCCAGTGGCAGAAAGACAGATTTTATCTCAACATAAGGGGGAAATTTTTTCAAATAAGTAATTATACAAAGTTGAATGGACTGCCTTGGGAGGAGGAGGTATGGACTGGGGGAGGGGAGGAGGAGGTCCAACAAAGACTTCATTGCCACTTGTTGGGGATTCTATAGAAAGGATTCTTGCCCCAGTGTAGATTTTTTCTAGATGATTTCTAAGATTCCTTCCAATGCTGAGATTGTGTGAGTTTATGATTTCAATACTTCATTTAACCATAATTTCCTAGGACTTCTTCCCTCAGGAGGAAAGAAAAATTATTCCTACTTATCTCTCATGGTAACCCAAATTCCCTATAAATCATCCATACAATTCTTTTGGTATCTCTCATTTAAATTTTAAACAAGTTTCTTATATAATTGTGGCATTTGAAAGTCAACCAACAATAGACTACATAGTGTATTAATGGCTCATGTTTTTAAATATAAAAGTCATTGAAGAGCAGAGGTGAAGAGTAAGAAATCAATATATCTGCTTTATTGATTAATTGAGACTAGGGACCATGGACATCTTTTCCCCTTCCTCTCTTGGAACATAGTAGGTACATAGTAAATGTTTATAGTTTGACTAGCCAGATATTATTAAGTATAGGACTTAGCACAAATACTTTCTTGATAAGTGTTTTTGATTTACTAAATAATCTTTTTTTGGAATTTATTTAAGGAGTCGCTCCCAAGAGAATTTACCACCTCCCCAATTAAATTGGATTTATTTTATTTTGTATTTACTTATATGTATAGATTATTTCCCTTCTAGAATCTATGTATATGTGTATACTTATATTTATATGTATATACATATATATGTGTATATGAAAGGAAGAGAGAGAGAGAAAGAGAGAAAGAGAGAGAGAGAGAGAGAAGTAGAGAGAGAGAGAGAGTGCACCTACCATTTCATTTTAGTCTTTACATGCTTATACCTAAGCATACTTACTGGGATACAATAGACATATAATAAATAAATATTTGTTGATTCATCAATACTTATAATATTTAGTGTTAATCACAGAGCAGGTTCTTAGCAAATACTTGTTGAAATGAAATGAAATGAAATGTTTTTCTGGAATTTCAACCAGAACTTGAGCCCTTCACTCTGAACTCAACGTATTCTAAAGGGTATTCTAGAGACTTTATTTTGTAGAGGCAATCCAATATCTCATTTGGAAAAGCCTTCATTTACTCCAAAGCCTAAAAATTAAAATCTGGTGGTAATCCAGCTTCAAATATTATTAAGATACTAGAAAATAAGCTGACAAGAGACAAGGATAAGAAGGTATTTAGATAAGACAATAATAGAAGTATTTATTATAATTAAGGGAAAATCCCACATTTCATATTGTAGAATTAAAATTCATTTCCAAATGGATTGTTTTCACCATGTAATCTTATTTTGGAAAGACAATTACAGTAATACACAAAAAAGAAAATATGTTGATTGTCTTAACAATGCCTGTTAACATGTATTAGACATCCATGTCTCAAAGATCACCATGAACATAGTACAGATAAAATCTATGACTACCTACTGCACAGTAATCTAGCAAACTCCCCTACTAAACACACACACACACACACACA